>NW_004624811.1:9870202-9908056 GCF_000247695.1 Heterocephalus glaber
ATTGTGTCCCATAGATTCTGATATGTTGTATTGTCATTGTCATTTAATTGAAAGAACTCTCTGTTTTCTTCTTTAATTTCCTCTGTGACCCATGGGTTATTCAGAAGTGTGCTGTTCAATTTCCATGTGTTTATGAAATTCTTGTGTTCTCTTTTGCTATTGATCTCCAATTTCATCACACTATGGTCTGATAATATACAGGGGATAACTTCAATTCTTTTGCACTTACTTAACCATGTTCTATGAGCGAGTATGTGGTTATTTTGGAGAAGAACCTTGTGCAGCTGAAAAGAATGTGTATTCTGATTTTGTGGGCCTGAACACTCAGTAAACATCTGTTAAGTTCATTTGTTCAAGAGTTCAATTGAGTTCTAGTAATTTCATTACTTATTTTTTGTATAGTTGATCTATTTGTGACAGTGGGGCATTGAGGTCCCCCACTATTTTATTAGTGCATATATGACTTTTCATGTCTGTTAGTATTTGTTTCATCTAGTTGGGTGCACTAGTGTTTGGTGCATAGATATTTATGATTGTCATCTCTTCCTGTTGGATTGTTCCCTTTGCAAGGATGTAGTGTCCTTTGTTTCTCTTAATCAGTGTTGGTTTGAAATCTCCTTGATCTGTCAAGAGGATAGCTACTCCTGCTTTTTTTTGGTTTCATGATGCATGGAGTATTGTTTTCCACCCTTTAACTTTCAGGATATGAGTTTAATTTTGAATTAAGTGTGTTTCTTGTATGTAGCATATTGTTGGATTTTGCTTCTTGACTTATTCTGCCAGTCTATTTCTTTTGATTAGTGAATTGAGACCATTAACATTAATGGCTATAACTGATACTTGTTGACTTATCATTGTCATGACTTTTTCTTTTTGTTGGATTCTCCCCCTTTGCATTTAATTTCTTATCATGCCCGATGGATTCATTCTGCTGGGCTTCCTGGGGTTGTGATCCTTGGTGTCTGTTGCTAGGATATTGTCTAAAATTTTTTGGAGTGCTGTTTTGGTATTTGTGAAATTCCTAAAGTGCTCTATTTCATGAAAATATCTTATTTCTCCATCAATTTTGAGAGATAGTTTTGCAGGGTACATCAATCTGGGTTGGAAGCTGTTTTCCTTTAGGGTTTGGAATAGGTCAATCCAAGCTCTTCTTGCCTTGATGGTTTGTGTTGAGAAGCATGCTGTGATTCTGATGGGCTTTCCATTGTCTGTGATTTTTTTTTTCTTTTCTCTTAACTGCTTTTACTACTTTGTTCTTCTGTTGAGTTTCTGGAATCTTAACAAATATATGCCTGTGTGTAGATTTTTTTTTGATCAAGGCTAGTTGGAGTCCTGTATGGCTCACTTATATGTATGTCAAGTTCTTTTCCCCTGCTTGGGAAGTTTTCTGCCATCATTTCTTGGAACAGTTTTTTTATGTTATCTGCACTCTCTCCTGTTTCTTCCTTGACTCCAATCAGTCTTGTTATTCTTCTTTACATTGTCTAGCAGCTGCTGGATTGATTTCTTGTGGTCCCTTACAATTTTCTAGCTATTTTTCTTTTCCTGGTCACTAATTGCAATCTTATCTCCTATATCTGAAATTCTTGTCCTCACATCGGCTCATTCTGCTGTGTAGATTTTCAATGGCACTTTTAATCTCCTGGAAATCTGTTTGCATCTGTTTTATGGATTCCATTTGTTTCCTGTGTTGGGATTCCATCATGTTCCTTAGCTCCCCTCTAGATTTATCAATCATGTCTTGCACTATGAGCCGGATCTGCTGTTATGTGAGAAATTATTTCTTATTTCGTTTTTTCCAGATCCTGTTTTTTTGACAATTCAGGGAGTCCAGGTGGTTGAGTATTAGAGTGTTCCATCCCATTTCCCTTTGGGATTGCTGTAGGTTATCTGGAAGTCTGGTTTTGAGACTTATTCGTCTGTCTTCTCATTTTCATGGCGGGGGGAGGTGCTGTTGGGGCCCACGGGGCTCATCTCCTCTGCACTGGGAGTGGTGGAACAGTGGCCCAGAAGCCCCTTCCTCTGGGATGGGAGCAGTGTAATGGTGACTAGGAGGCCCTTTTGTCTTCTCTGGGAGTGGTGGATCGTGGACTGGGAGGCCCCTTGTTCTGTGCTGGGAGTGGTGGAACGGCCTCCAGGAAACATTTGGGAATTAACTTCTATTATTTTTTTTAAGTGGTAAAATTAGGTTATCATGCAGTTCAAATGATATACAGAATCAAATGAGGATGAATATGTAAACTGTGATAAATCTGTACTTATCACTTTTGAATCAATGCAAAGGAGCATTTCAAGAAAAATAAAGTGGCTCACATAAGACATATTTCATTGAGGTCTAGGGTGTTTATAGGCTGCCCGACATGTGCAAATTTTAATACCCATGGATATTTGAAAAGTATTAGCTCCATTGGGACTGATATAGAATTGGACTGTTCTCATTCTTTTATTTTAGCACATAGTACTGTGTTTGGTATTTAGCCCTCAGTAAGTATTTATGAGAGGAAAAGATTAATGAATAAATGAGTAGAATATTTGAATGCCTCCTTGTTTTTAATCCTGATTTAGCATTGTATAAACACAAGAGGAATATACTTTCAAACTGAGTAGTCACTAACATGGTGAATCTCCTGACATAAATAACAGCAAACTTACCTACTGAAGTCTCTTTCAGTTAGGGAGGAAAACCAAAAAAAAAATTCAAAACCCCCAAAACCCACTGCAGAGATGGGTTACCAAATAAGTACAGGACACAAAGGATACATTTATATCCCAGAATTACTCATTGTTAGTTTGAAAGTCAAATGTAAGCCACCCATATGTTTGCTAATCCTGTCATTTCTATAAAGAGTGATATCTCTCTTGTGGCTGAAGTTAGTTTCTGTAGAAAACTGCATTGGCGCCCCTTCCAGATCCCTTTGACTTACTCTTTACATCCATTCTTCAGCTTTTCTAGGATCTGCTAGCATCTTGATACTAGCCCACAGGCTTACCCTTGGGCTCAAGCCTCCGCTCCCTCAAGGACAAATTCGGCCAGCAGCATCAGCCTGAGTGTGTGGCTTGAAGTGAAACTGCACCTTTGCTAGCCTTTTCCCCTTCTCCATACTGTTCCTCCTCTGCCCCACCCTTGTATTCTCCTGGGTTGACCTTAATGATTCAGCAGTAGGTATAGGATCTGCTTCTGGGAGACCTAATCCAAAATGATTCCTTTAACCTCTGTTTAGAAAGAAGGTGTGCCAATAAAAACAGGCAGTGTAAATCTTTAAAAGTTTCCTGGGTTAAATAAATCCTTCATTTTTCATTAAGCTTAAATAATAAGCAAGTACTCCTGGTATGCTGTCCTAAAGAATAGAAGCTGAACTTTCCTATTTAATTGGCTGTGGTAAGGACACAGTATCCTACAGAAAATCTTTGTCATGGTAGATTCAAAATTTAAGCCCAAATAGAATTGGGCTGACTTATTAGGGTTGCAGTTCACTTAGGAAGTGAAATGTAATACATTAGGTAAGTATGTTTCTAAAATTTCTTCTGGTATGACATTTCTAAAAATATAAATTTCTGTTTTACCTTTTTCTTTTCTGCAAATATTGTAGATATTGTTGGGACATCTTGTTCCAAGACTGAACCTGATTTCTATCTAATTGATATAGACTAGTGAATCTTGCCTTGGTATATCCTAATGAAGAGCCATATTAATTATCTATTGCTGTGTAACATTCCTCCAAAATTTAGTAGCTTAAAACAACAAGCATTATTTGTCTGTTTTTGATGAAACTTCTTAGCAATGTGGTTCTGGCTCAGGGTTTTTCATAAAGTTTCTGTGAAACCTTTAGCAGGGCTACAGTCTCTGAAGACTTGACTGGAGCTGAGAGAGCAACAGGGAGAGGTAGAAGGAGAGGGATAGAGGCAAGAGGCAGGGGAGACACACTTACCTGAGATGGAAGCCGTAGTCTGTTGTAACCTAGGGGGTGATACCAGTTCGGTGTCATGAAAAGGTCCCTGCATAGAGGGTTGGTTCCCAGGGTGCTGCTGAGAGGTGGTGGAACCTTCAAGGGAGGGCCAGTGGGATGCAGTTAGGTCACTGTGGGTGAGCCCTTGAAAGGGACCCTGCCAGCCCAGCTCCTTTCTCCTCCTTGCTCCCTGTCTCTGTCTCTAGTTTCTAAACACCATGATATAGGAGTTTCCTTTGCCAGGTACCTCTGTCTTGATTCTTTGCCTTTTCACAGGCTTAAGGACAATAGGGTAAAGGCACTATGGATTGAAAACTCTGAGCTATGAGCACAACAAATCTTCTGTTAAGCTGATTTTCTCAAGTGCTTTGTCACAGTAATGCAAGGCTAAGAATATCTACGTTCACAGAGTTAAAGTAACTCTGTATTACTTCACCGTTATTTGTTGTTGCCATTAAGCCTCAGTTGTAGGCAGCCACTGTATCCCTGGGTCTCAGGAGTAAAGACTTCCTGGGGCTCCTATGTTTTGTGGTTTTCTTTTTTCATTGAAAAGAAATCTTGCTTTGTGTTCTTGGCAATTCTTGGATCTGTGGTTTGGTCACTGTCATGACTTTGGGAAATGCATTATTCTTCAAATATTTCTTCTTCCTTATTCTCTCTTCTCCTTTTGAGATTCTAACTACACTATCTTAGACTAATGCTATCCCGTAGTGTTAGATCCTTTGATTTTTTTTCCCTCCACTCTTTCCTTATCTTTGTGTTTCAGTTTGGATAATTTCTGTTGACTAATCCTTCTATTTATTATTTTTTTCTCTTGACTGCATCGAGTTTACTGATGAATTTGGCATCCTTCATCTTTCTTACTAGAATTACATTGAGTTTAGGATAGGAGCTAGTTTCCCAGAGATTTTCCCTGTGCTTAGCTCTTGGTATTCTTTCTGTACTGAATCAAGAGAGGTTTACATATTTTTGTGCCCTCTTCCAACAGGACACCTTCGTCATTTATTATGTGCCACTTGTTAGTCTGTTCGATGGGTATGGGGTGAGTGAGGGGCATTACCTGTCACTGTGATTAAGCCTCTCTTCTATGCAGGTACTGTGTTATTTGATCTCTGGTGAGTGGCTTTCTTAGGAGTCCTGTACATTTTCCAACTGAAGGTCCAACTTTTATTTTTACCCTGTTCCTACAGGTAAATGCTATATTTTTTACCTGGAGAAGTAAGTTTCACAAGATCCTAAAGGTAAATGTGTATATTGGTTTCCCTCTAGCAACTCAAAGCTTTAGTTTCATAGAGGAGTCAGGTGGAAAGAATGTTGGTGACTCTTCTCCTTCCCAAGTTTACACCACAGTAAACTCTTCCTCCAGATTGTCTTTAGGTTTTGTGAGGCTTGTGGCAAAGAAGCCACAAGTATAAAATGCCCTTATGTCCCCACCACCCTGGGGGGCTATCTTCTCTCATGACCACATCAGTGGCCTTTACTAGCTCATTAAAAGCTTTTGTTGAACTTTTCCCAGTGTTAGTTACATTTATTTTAGGTAAGCAAGTGCTGCTTTCTTGATTCTTCTTGAAAGTACCTGTCTTTCAATTTCTAGGTAGTAAGTTACCCTAAAATCTCAGCTTTCCAATGAGCTCAACTCAATAAACCTTCAATAAATTTTCACATTGTCTAGGGCTTTAAATTTCTTTAGCAAAATATTTATTGATACATTTTAGATATACATAATGACAATATTCGTTATAGGGAATGTATACTAGTACGTGATATATCTTCCTGCTTCTTTTTTCCTCTATACCTCTCCCTTGATGATCTCCTGGATTGCCACAGGATCTGTTGTGATTTCACCCTTTTCATTCCTAATTGCATGGATTTGCGTCTTTCTTTTGGGTAAATTTGGCTAATGGCTTGTCAATTTTATTTAATCTTTCAAAGAACCAACTCTTCAATTCATTGATTCTTTGTATTGTTAGTCTCCATTGCATTAATTTCTGCTGTGGTCTTTTTAATTTTGTTCCTCATAAGAGGTTTTGGCTTAACTTGTTCTTCTTTTTCCAGAAGCTTGAGGTTCAACATTAGGTTGTTTATTTGAGTCTGTTCTGTTTTCCTGATATGCATGTTGACCTGTTCACCTTTAAAATTTTCCACATAGGACTGTGTTCATTGTGTCCCCTAAGCTCCTGTATGTTGTATTTTCTTTATGGATTAATTGTAGAAACTGTCTAATTTCTTCTTTAATTTCATCTGTGACCCATTGGTTGCTCAGGAGGGTGTTGTTTAATTGCCATGTGTTTATGAAGTTCTTGTGATTTCTTTGCCATTGTTCTTCAGTTCCATTGCATATGGTCTGATAATATGCATGGGATATTTTCAGTTATTTTGCATTTACTTAAGCATATTCTATGAGCTAATATGTGGTATAGTTTGGAGGTCATGCCATGTACAGATGAGAAGAATTTGTATTCTAATGTTGTGGGGTGGAAAACTCTGTAGACATCTACTAAATCCATTTGTTCAAAAGTTTGGTTTAATTCTGATATTTCATTGTTGATTTATTTGTCTAGTTGATCTATTTTTGACAGTGAGGTATTGAATTCCCCCATTACATAGTATTAGTGCTTATTAGATTTTTCATGTCTGTTAATATATGTTTTATATAGTTGGGTGCAAAAGTATTTGGTGCATATATATTTATGATTGTTATTTCTTCCTATTGGATTGTTCCCTTTAGTTGAAATCCATTTTATTTGCAAATAGATAGCTGCTGCTTTTTTTTTTGTTCCTGTTGCATGGAGCATTGTTTCCCACCCTTTAACTTTCAGTCTATGAGGTTTTTTATTTTTGAATTAATTGTGTTTCTTATATGCAGCATATTGTCAGATCTTGCTTTTTGACCCATTCTAGCAGTCTATTTCTTTTGATTAGTGCACTGAGACCATTAATGTTGGTGATTATAACTGATATGTATTGACTTATCCTTGTCATGACCTTTTCCTGTTATTGGATTCTCCTCCTTTGCATTTAATTTCTTGTATCTGATGGATTCATTCTGTTGGGCTTCATTAGGGCTGTGACCCTCATTGTCTTTTCCTAGGATATTGTTTAAAAATTTTTTGAGTGCTGTGTTGGTATTCATGAAGCTCCCCAGGTGTTCTTTGCCATAAAAGTATCTTATTTCTCCATCAATTTTGAAAGATAATTTTGCAGGGTACATCAATCAGGGTTGGTGGTTGTTTTCTTTTAGGGCTTGAAACACTTCACTCCAGGCTCTTCTTGACTTGAGAGTTTGAGAAGTCCACTGTGATTCTGATGGGCTTTCCTTTTTAGGTGATTTGTTTCTTTTCTCTAACTACTTGTAGTATTTTATTCTGCTGTTGGGTTTCTGGAATCTTGACTCTTATATGCCTAGGTGTAGATTTTTTTTTTTATTATGGCTAGTTGGAGTCTTATATGCCTCACTAATCTGTGTCAAATTCTTTCCCCCTGCTTAGGAATTTTTCTGCCATTACTTCTGTGAACAGTTTTTTTTAAAATGTCATTTGCACTCTCTCCTGTTTCTCCAGTGACTCCAATCAATCTTATGTTATTCTTCTTTCCATCATCTAGCAGCTGTTGGATTGATTTTTCATAGTCCCTTGCTATTTTTAGAAACCTTTCTTTTTTTGATCACTAATTGAAATCCCATCTTCTATATCTAATATTCATTCTAACCTCATATTGGCTCTCTCTGCTGAGTAAACATTCAGTGTATTTTTTAATCTCCTGGATATCTGTTTGAATCTGTTTTATAGATTCCATTTGTTTTCTATGCTGGGATTCCATCATGTTCCTGAGCTCCTCTACTTTTTAAAAAATCTGTGTCTGCTCTAGAGTTATTAGTCATGTCTTTCATTATGGACACGGTCTACATTATTATCTGAGAAATTACTTCTGATTTTATCTTTTCCAGATATTCTTTCATTGCCAGTTCAGGGAGTCCAGGTGGTTGGGTTTCAGATTATTACATCTTGTTGCCCTTTTGAGTTGCCTTTGGTGATCTGGAAGTCTGGTTTTGAGTGTTGTTTAGGTGTCTTCTCATTTCAACTGCTGCAGTCTGCAGCACCTTTGTTGAGGTGACTCCTTATTCTCCCAGTGGGCTTCAATTCTCAACAAGTCTCAGAGAGGTCTTCTCTCTACTTCTCACCACTAGGCCAATTCCTGGGGTCAGGATGATGTCCTTCTGGATCCCCAAGCTGTGCTATTGTCCAAGCGGGCTTCCTGCTGAGGCCTGTGTGCACTTACTTACAGATGGTATGTGGGCGGGACTCTGGCTGGGGCCTGCACACCTGCACAGCTATTGTCTGGGTGGGCTTTTGGCTGGGGCCTGTGCACCAGTGCCACTGATGTCCAGGCAGGCTTCTGGCTCTGGATTGTTCTCTCTACAAGGATGTAGTGACCTTCTTTGTCTCTCTTAATCAGTCTTGGCTTTTAGTCCACTTTGTCTTCAAATATAATAGCTACCCCTGCTTTTTTTCAAGTTCCTGATGTATGGAATGTTGTTTTCCATCCTTTGACTTTCAGTTTACAAATTTCTTTTTGAATTAAATTCATTTCTTATATGCAGCATATTTTTGGATCTTGCTTCTTATCCATTCTGCTAGTCTGTTTCTTTTGATTGGTGAATTGAGATCATTAACATTGACAATTAATATATCTGATATGTATTGACTTATCCCTGTCATATTATTTTCCTGTTGATAGCTCTCCTCTTTTCTCCTCTGTTTAATTTTTTCCCTTTCCTTGTGGATTCATTTTTATTGGGATTCATGGAGTTATAATCCTTGTTATCTCTTTTTAGAATATATTTTAGAGCACTTTGGAGTGCTGATTTGGTGTTCATGAATTTCCTCAGGTGTTGTTTGTCATAGAAGTATCTAATTTTTCATCAATTTTGATAGAGTTTTGCAGGGTACATCAATCTGGGTTGGAGGTTGTTTTCCTTTAGGGCTTGTAATACTTCACTCCAAGCTCTTCTTGATGTGAGGGTCTGTGTTAAGAAGTCTGCTGTGATTCTGATGGGCTTTCCTTTGTATGTGATGTGTTTCTTTTCTCTGACAGCTTTTAATATTCTATTCTTGTGTTGAATTTCTGGAATCTTAACTATTATATACCTTGGGGAAGATTTGTTTCAATTCTGGCTAATTGCATTCCTGTATGCCTCACTTATATGTATGGCGAATAATTTTTCTATGGTTGGGAAGTTTTCTGCCATTACTTCTGTGAACAGGATTTTATGTCATTTGCTCTATCTCTTGCTTTTTCATTGATCTTATGTTATTTTTGTTTGCATCATCTAGCAGCTGCTGGATAGATTTCTTGTGGTTGCTTGCTGTTTTTAAGATATCTCTCTTTTGGTGATCACTAACTGCAATCCTGTCTTGTGTATCTAATATTCTGTTTTCACATTGGCTCATTCTGCTGCATATACATTCAATGGAATTTTTTATCTCCTGGATATCTGTTTGAATCTGTTTTGTGGATTCCATTTCTTTCCTATGCTGGATGTTAATGGTTTTATCATTTTCCTGAGTTCTTTTAAATTTTTTTTTAACTGTATCTTCTTTAGAGTCATTAAACATGTCTTTCATTCTGGTCACCATCTCTGTAGTTATATAAGAAATTATTTCTGCTTTGAACTTTCCTAGAACCTCATTCACCTTCCTTATTACTTCCACTTTTACCATTTCAGAGAGTCCATGTGGGTGGCTTTTGGATTGTTCCACCTTATCACCCCCTGGGTTTGTCTTTGGCAAGCTGAAAGTCTAGGGGAGAGGGTTTGCATTGTGTTCAAATGTCTTTTCATTTTTTTTAAAGCTTAATTCCTGGGTTGATGCTTGAAGATTGCTTATGAGGAGTAGCAAACCATTAGGAAATGACTTCTTCTGAGAAGTGTCTTCCAGGTGTAGCTGGCTTTTTTGTTTTGAGTCTGTTGCAAGATCCTCCTTCTTCATTTTATTGGGGATGAGAAGTTTCTGCCTACTTGGCCCACTGCCCAGTTCTTTGGCACTGGCCTATATTTTTTAATACTCTGAGGCAATTTCAGTCTTAGTATATCAGGAAGAACAACTGATTAGCACAATTATGTCACCTTGGCTAAAGTAGTACAATCAGCATTTACAATGGCATCAAACACAGCCTAGAAAATGACAAACTAGGGAGCTGGAGATTTAGCTCAGTGGTGCTGTGCCTGCCTCACAAGTGCAAGGTACTGAGTTCAATTCCCCATATGAGGAAAAAAAAAAGAGAAACTCTGGTAGCTATTAATTTGCCACCTTTAACCATCTGAACTAGATTTGTGGTTATATTACAAAATCTAGAATGAACCAGAAAATTATATTCAATAAATAAGCCCTCAATATGGTGATTTTACCCTAAGAGGAGAAGATTTAGAAGGGGTTATAGCAGAAAAATAGAGAAATAGAAGTTGAGTTTAGAAGCAAGGCTGGAGGACAAAGAAAGTTATACAAACTTAAGGAGACTGGTAAAGAACACAGGAGAGAAAGAGAGAGGGAAGAAATAGAAACAAGAACAGAACAAACACAAGAAAAAACCCTAGAAACCATGTTCACATCCATGCAAAAACATGAACAAACAATCAAGAAAAAATAAAATAGGCTCTGCCCACCACAACCAGCTGACACAAAGTGTGGACCTGAATGGCGTGGAGCCCCTTCTCTGTCCCTGTGCTCCACCCAGCACAACCAGCTTAGCTGCACAGGTGTGCCTACATACCACCACCACCCTGCCTCTGGGCTCCTGGCTGTGCTGCTACTTGGTTCCACACTACAGAGGCACAGGGGGTCATAAAGACCATTGTCCTAAGCTCCACAAGATAGAGCAGAAGTGAACAACAGAAAGTGGGTCTCTCTCAGGCTCCTCAATGAAAACTGAAGTCCACTGTAAAAGTGAACAGAATCTCTTCAATAAAGGCACACCAGACTACCATACTTGGTAAGTGGGAAGGATCATCACCTCCCATCAGAACCTGGACTATCTTCAGGGGAAGGACAGCTAGAAAGCTGGAACCTGCAGTAGAACCTTGTAGAGTTCAACCCTGCAGCAGGACAGGGAGCTCAACTTGGGACTAGCAGCCAGAAATCTGCCTGAATCTCACAGGTCTGCTACTGGCTTGCTGAGACTCACTGACTTATATCTGCACATGGCTGGCCATGTTTTCTATTGTGACAGCAGAGACACACCGTGAAGGAGGCCCTTCATTTTTATTTTTTGTTATTCGCAAAAATTTTTTTGCTCTTATTTTTAAGTTTTACATTTTTTTTCCTACTCTTTTCAAATTTTTATTTTTCTCTTCTTTTTTTCACTGTCTTTTCTCTTTTCTTTCTCTGTCTCATTCTTTCGCTGTCCCACATTGTTTGTCATCTCCTTTTTTGTTCCATTCTGGCCCTAATTCAGATTTCTTCTTTATTTTTCTTTTCTTCTCTTTTTCCTTCTTTCAATTGTTATAAGTTTTAACGGAAAGTAAATACAGTTTCCAGCCTTTCTATTGGTGTTAGGTTGTTCGGTTCTTGTCTCTGTTCTTTCATTCTGTCTTTCCTCTTGTATTTAACAGGTTCTTAGAGTTTGCGTGATCATCCTGTGTCTTCTGGCCTCACTGCTAACCTTTCCCTATACTTCTACCTATCTAACCCTCCCTCTGCAACTCCTTCTAACTCCCCATCCCAAAGGGTAAAGTTGCTATATTGAAGAGTTTATTCACTATAAACATATGTTGGTCTGGTCCTCGATTTTGACTTAATTCACACAGTTAAAGGTGATAGATTAATAACTACCACAGATTGTCATTTTCTAAGCTGTGCTTGATGCTATAGGGTTGGTGATTGTATCATTTAGGCTAAGATGTTGTGATTGTCTTCATGGTATAATGAAAATGAGGTAGCCTCAGAGTCAGTAGAGACTCAAAATCTAAAGACCAGCTATATCTGAAAGATACCTCTGAAAAGCAGTCATTGAACAAGGATTCTAAACACAAGCACCAAAGATGCCTGCAATAAGCAATTTTGAAATATCAACCCAGGAATTAAACCAAGAAGAGTACCAAAAACAAAAATGAGAAGACATTTAAGCAAGGCACAAACTCAGACTTCCACCCCACAAAAGGCAAATTCTGGGGGAAATGAGGTGGAAAAATATGATAATCAACCACCTGGACACACTGAACTGATAGCACAGGAAGTAACAAAACAGATGAATGAGGCTCTAGAAAAATTCAAAGCAGAAATAATCTCCCAGATAACTACAGAGATGGTGAGCAGAGTGAAAGACATGATTACAGGCTCTAGAATAGAAATAGATGAAAAAATAGATGAGCTCAGAACCATGCTGGAAGCCATGAATGAACAGCATAAGATAGAAATGGAAAGCATGATTGGCCAACATAAGAAAGAAATGGAATCTGTGCAACAGATTCAAACAGATATCTAGGATATTGAAAACTCCATAAAAAGTATTCACGGAAGATTAAGGGAGTGTGAAGATAGAGTATCAGATATAGAAGACAGGATTGCGGTTAAGGACCATGAAAACAGAGATGTCTTAAAAATAGTAACGGAACACAAGAAATCAATCCAGCAGCTGCTAGATGATGTAAAGAAGAATAAGATAAGACTGATAGAAGTCCACAAAAAAGCAAGAGAAAGTACAATTGACAAAAAAACTGTTCACAGAAGTAATAGTGGAAAACTTCCCAGACAAAGGTAGAGAACTGGACATACAGATAAGTGAGGCATATAGAACTCCAGCTTGCCATGATGAAAAAAAAAAAATCTACACCTAGTCATATAATAGTCAAGATCCCAGAAACCCAACAGAAGAACAAAATTCTAAAAGCCATTAGAGAAAAGAAACAAATCACCTACAAAGGAAAACCCATCAGAATCACAGCAGACTTCTCAACACAAACCCTGAAGTCAAGGAGAGCCTGGAGTGAAGTATTTCAAGTCCTAAAAGAAAATATCCTCCAATCTAGACTGTTGTATCCTACAAAATTATCTTTCAAAATCACTGGGGACATTAGATACTTCCATGACAAAGAACACCTGAGAAATTTCATGAACACCAAACCAGCACTCCAAACAATTCTAACCAATACCCTAGAAAAAGACAATGAAGATCATAACTCCATGAGGCCCAACAGAGGGAAGCCATCAGGCAAGGCAAGAAACTAAAGGGAAAGGGGGAAAAATAAAAAATAAAAGAGCTAAGAACAGTAGAACATCATGACAAGGATGAGTCAATATCTATCAATCATCAACCATCAATGTTAACGGCCTCAGTTAATCAATCAAAAGAAATAGACTGGCAGAATGGAGTAAGAAGCAATATCCAACAATATGCTGTATACAAGAAACACACTTAACTCAAAAAGAAATTCATAGATTGAAAATTAAAGGATAAAGAACAGATCTCCATGAGACAGGAACCCAGAAAAAAGCAGGGGTAGCAATCTTATTTGCAGACAAAGTAGATTTCAAACCAAAACTAATTAAGAGAGACAAAGATGGTCACTACCTCCTTGTGAAGGGAACAATCCAAGAAGGAGAGATCACAATCATAAATATATATGCAGGGCCATGTATTTAGCTCAGTGGTTCCATCACCTGCATTGGAAGCACAAGGTCCCGAGATCAATCTCCAGTACTGAAAAAAAAAAAAGAGAAATAAATATATATGCGCCAAATATGAGTGCCCCCAACTATACAAAACAAATATTAATGGGCATGAAAAACCAAATAAGCACTAATACAATTGTAGTGGGGGACCTCAATACCCCACTGTCACAAATAGACAGATCATCTAGACAAAAAGTCAGCAATGAAATTCTAGAACTGAACCAAGCTATTTAACAAATGGACTTAATAGATGTTTAGAGAGTGTTCTACCTCGCAAAATCAGAATACATATTCTTTTTGGCTGCGCACGGGTCATTCTCCAAAATAGAACACATGCTTGCTCATAGGACATGTTTAAGTAAATGTAAAAGAACTGAGGTTACTCCCTGTATATTATCAGACCATAGTGCAATAAAATTGGAGATCAATAGCATAAGAAACCACAAATCCCCCACAAACACATGGAAATTGAATAACACTCTCTTGAACAACCAATGAGTCATAGAAGAAATTAGACAGTTTCTATAAGTAAATGAAAATACCAGTACAACATACAGGAATCTATGGGACACAATGAAAGCAGTTCTATGAGGAAAATTCATAGCAGTAAATGCCCATATTAGAAAAATAGAGAGCTCAAATAAACAACCTAATGCCGAACCTCAAACTCCTACAAAAAGAAGAGCATGACAAACCCAAAGCTCATAAAAGAGAGGAAATTATAAAGATCAGAGCAGAAATCAATGCAATGGAGACTAAGGGAATGATGCAAAAATCAATGAATCAAAGAGTTGGTGTTTTGAAAGAATAAAAAAATTGGTAAACCCTTAGCCAGGCTTATCAAGAAAAGGAAAGAAAGGGTCAAATCCATGCAATTAAGAAGGAAAAAGGTGAAGTTACAACATATCCAGCAGAAATCCAGAGAATCATCAGTACCTACTTAGAGGACCTGTACTCTAATAAAATAGAAAACACAGAAGCAATGGACAGATTCCTAGATACATGTGAATTGCCAAAGTTAAATGAAGAAGATATAGAAATTTTAAACACCCCAATAACAATGAGTGAAATTGAAAACATAATCAAAAATTTACCAACAAGGAAAAGCCCAGGTCCTGGTAGCTTCACTGCTGAATTCTACAAGACATTTAGTATATGTGCTGCTGAAGCGAGGACTCTACAAGACATTTAGAGAAGAACTATTGCCATTACTCTTTATACTCATCAAGGAAATTGAATGGGAAGCAGTACTTCTCTGTTATTCTCCTGCTGGGTGTCTTCCCAAAAGAATTAAAAGTATCATACCACAGCGATATATGTGCACCCACATTTATAGCAGCACAGTTTGTAATAGCTAAAGCTTGGAAACAGCCCTTGTGCCCATCAACTGGAAACTGGATAAAGAAGATCTGTTTTTTTTATAACACGGAGTATTACTCAGACATAAAGAATGACAAACTAGAGACATTTGTATCTAAATGGATGCATATTGAGGCCATACTCTTAAGAGAAATGAATGGGACACATGTAAATACCGAGCAGTTTCTCTAGTGTGAGAAACTGAAAGAGTAAGGAAGGATTAAAATGGTTAAAATGAATAATTGATAATTTGAAATAGGAAGAAAATGTCCAAAGGGGTAGGGGATGTTGGAGAGGAAGGGGAAAGAAAAGAAGGAAAAGGAAAAATTATGAGAAAAGGCAAAAATGGAAACAAAGTCTATGTAAATAGGCAAGGGTGGAGGGGGTGAAGGGAGGGCAACGAATAGGGAAAAAATAAGAACCAAGATACATCATGTTCAGGTACAAGCACCCAGTGATAAATGTAAATGTATTGTGTACCTAAAATGTACCAATAAAAAATTTAAGCAAAAAAAAAAAATCTCTAAAGTTCAGTAAAAACCTATCACTAGTTCAGAAATATAGCCCACATGCTGAGAACAACATTTAAAATATACAAAAGGTAAAGACAGTGTCCTTCTATTAGGTATATTATAGATGAGTAGCTTCCATACCAAACATTGTAGCTTTTATGTCTTTTGCCATACTTATGAATTAAAAGTAAAGTTTGTCTTTTTTCTTTAAAAAAGCAAAAAACAGAACAAGAACAAAAACTATACAAGAAGAAAAGAAAATAAGGAAACAGAAAGAAAAGAAAAAAAGTGTCATATTTAAGATTTGTCTCTGCTATTACTGGTAGACAATTGGAGCAGACAGAGTCCAGATCCAGTTTGTTTAGTATCAACAAGCCAGCTAATGATTTATGGTAGGCTTGTTAATCCCAACAAGCCTGGACCTTTAGTTCCACTGAAGTTCAGGCTGGTTTTTGGGCATCAGGCTGGGACCAGAACTGTTGAATCTGTCTCAGTCCATGTGCTTCCTGACAGCTTGAACTCTGCTCCCTGACCTCCTGCTGACTTGAACTCAGCACCTTTATTGCAATACCTGGAGTCACTAGATGGAGCTGGCCTGTAGCTGTTCTGGGTTCTGAGTTGGCTCCTCTCCAAGATGGTTACCAGCCAATTGCCCTCTTCTGGGTGATGTCTGAACCTGAATAACTCACCAGCCAGTGCAGCTTGCTGCACCCACTTCTTCATTCCACTCGTGCCTTTCTCTGGAGGCCTCTGAGGTTGTCAGTAGTCACCCCGTGTCTGTAGGTTCCAGCTCTCCTTCCCCTTCCATGAGTCCAGACTCTGGGATAAAGTCTCACCTGCCACCTCCCTCTTTTTTGTTGAAGTCTCTCTCTTGACTCTCCCTGTGGACTTCAATTCTCACTTCCGATCCTTCCTGCACCCCGGGAACTCACTTTCCTCCTCCTTCTCCTCCTCCTATCACTATATTCCAATGTTTGGACACTAAATCCCAGAGAGGTTCTTTCTCTGCTGCTCACCACTCTGTTATCTTCTCAGAAGTCTCCTAAATTTCTTTTTTGTAAGTGTGTGAGCATGTTCTTGCAGCTTCCTCTATCCCAAGCTCATGGTGGATGTCCCACATTTCCCAAGGTAAGGGATACAAATCTTATATGTGATTTCAGGCTCTGTATTCTTGACTGCTGAGCAACTGATTGCTTCATGTCAGTGAGTGTGATACTTTACTTCATAGGTACTTTGCTGCTTGCCAGGGATGCTTCTGGTCTGTGCTATCCAATAGCCATGCAAGACTATTCAAATTTAAAATTAAGCTAATTAAAGCAAAATAAAAAGTCAATTGTATTCTTCATATGTCCAGTGTTCACTAGCACATGGGACTTGTGGCTGCTACATTGAACAGCGTAGATTAGGACATTTCCATCATTGCAAAAATTTCTATTAAATATCTATATCAAGTGCTCTAATGTTGAGTATTTTTTGCAGGAGTGTCAGTTCACTTGTACTTTAGGCAGATGTTGCAGAGGCACACCACCTCATTGCAATCACACACCAGAGCAATACTACTGTAGCTCTGTTGGATATGACCTTTAGTGTAGCATAAAGTCTACTCATTCAAGTTTTTGGATTAAGATTTTGTTTAGGGGTCTTAAAACATACATGCAATTAACTTCACCTCTATAGTATTATGCCATGTAAGAAAGCAACATAAAATTAGAATTTCACTTGAGTGTTTTCTTGTTACTTAGCTATTAATAAGTTCAGCCGATCTAAAATATTGCTTGTTTTTCATTGTTTCTCATTATCTCATTCACTCTGGAGCTTTTTTCCCCAAAGCTTCCCGATCTTGTGGATAAAATAATAATGATAGCAAACATGTAGATAGCACTTAGTAAATGCTAGGAACATGCCCATTTACTCCTTATCACTATTTTATGAGAAAGACAGTTGTATCAGTCAGTGCTTACTAGAGAAACAGATTTGATGGCCACCCTGAGTCAAGTGTGCAAAGGTGCAGAAGGTCTGAGTGCTGGAGATCTGAAGAAACAAGTGAAAGGCCTGGAACTCACTGTAGTGTCCCATGCTGGTCCATATCAGGAGGCTGAAGGGTTTGGAGGCTGGAGGCTGTAGAGTTTGCACTGGAAGCCTGGAGATGACGTCCAAGCTAAAGGAAAAGACTGGAGCTCCTCTGAAGGAACTGATGGGAGCCTTCCTTCTTCATTTCCCTTTAGTACTATTCAGGTGACAGGACATCCTAGAGTGGGTCTTCTGTCTTCAGTAAATCCCCTCAGCCACACTCAAGAGTATGCTGATCCAGTTTACTTGGGTGTTTTTTACTCAAGTGGATACAGTCATGTGGTATTGACATCATCCCTATTTATGGATTAGGAAAACTGAGGCGAGTAGAGGGAAAGGGTCACACTGCCTGCTCATGTCCTAGAGCAGGGATTTGAACAAATCTTGTCTGGTTCCGGGCTGCCGAGCATCTAACTGAAATGGTAATTGTCTAAAGTTGGTCATTATCTGCTTAACATTTTTGTTCCCTTATTTTACTTGAGGACCAATTCTGAATTAAGTCAAGCTCTGAATGCTTCCCAACTAAAGAAAACCACTGGCCAAGTTTTCCAATTTGGGATGCTCCTGGCCTATTAACCAATTGCTCTCTGCCTTTATTTTCATGATCATTTCCATAGTTCACTCTCCAGAAGTTACTCTCTACCTCTTCGCTTTCTGATGTTGCTCTGGCCCAGGTGTTTAAATGAATGTATGAATGAATATTCAAGGTAAGGAAGGTATCTTTTTTCCACTGAGGGGAAATTTTGCAAAAAGCTCCTTATATTCTCTCAATTTTATTACCCAAGAAATAGTTTTATTCTATCCACTCTTATCCATTTCCCTTTCTATTACCTCTATTTTTTGTATGTTACACATCTTGGTTGCATTGGCCTTTAGAGGCTTTTTCTATGAAAATGTGTAAGTGCGCCACCTGCCTTTCAAGTGCAAGGTCCTGAGTTCAATCCCTGGTACAAAAAAAAAGAGGAAGAAAGAAAATGTATAAGTGAAATGTCATGTTAATAATGTATAATAATACTGTGGCATAATTTTTAAAAATGGCACAAGTGAGCCGCACTCACATAAAATTAATAAATGCTAAGAGAATTGAGGTGCTAAGCATGATCAGTTTACACTGAGTGTACATACACAATGACATTGTCTTCTAATGCTAGATTAATCACTCTGTGGTATCGTTTACCTAAACATGATTTGTGACCTTAAGTTTCCTGTTTGTTCTCATCCAAGCTCACCTTAAAAGCCAAACTTAATGTGTCCTCTTCCTAGTACCAGTGCTTACAGAAACTTATATTCTCTGACATTTAGAAAACAGTGTTGCCCAGGGAAGCCATTAACATCTAAAGACATTAAATTAAAATTCACTTAAAGGCCTCACATGTGCCCTGAACATTCTTATTTTCTCATTTCAGTGTAAGATGAACTTTGCCAAATTTTTGGTAAGTTTTTTTTTTTTAATATTGTAGGAATTATACTCACCTAAAGCCAGTTCTTTCCTCTCTTCCTAACAAATGCTGATATTATCTAATCTTATAGATAGAAGTTCTGTTATATAAATGCTCTTATTTATCTAAATGTACCTGAGAAATTAGGTTTTGTTCTCTTCTCCTCGCTTCCCCACCATTCTCTTGTATTGTTTTTCTTTTCCACCAAAGGAGCCAGGACACAGAGCACCATAAGCTTCATGTCCTATTAACCTACTTATTTAATTTTATATTCTGAAATGGCTGCATATTTATTTGAATCAAATACTTGTTTAGGATTTTCTAAGACTATTAAAATGTCAAAAGAAACATAACACCCAGAGAGGAGAACAAATTAACTATTTCTAGTGTCATTCTTATTAATATATAACAGCAGACTTAAGAGCATTTTGGAAGAATGTAATAATCATATTGGCTAAAACTAGTTGGAGGTGGAAGAAGGAATTTAGAATAGACCAGATACAGACATCATTTATGTTGGATTTGTAAGGTAATGTTATTTTTAGTGCCAGAATGGGAGTATGAAATGAGAGCAGTAATTAATCTGACTAAAAATATACAGTCTCTATCATAATTCTGTAAATGATTCTCTTATTCTAGAGGCTAGACAACTAAAGTGAGAAAAACAATGCTCTTTTTACTAAAAAGCATCCAGTTGTAATTCACAGATTTTAGTAGTAAAGCAAGGTGTTATCTCATTATGTTTTAATGTGCATTCCTCTGATGATTAATGATGTTGACCATTTTTATAAATACATTTAGCATTTGTACATCTCTTTTGAACAGTGACTATATACATCTTTCAATCATTTTAAAATTGGGGTTATTTGTTCTCTTGCTATTTGGTTGTTTGATTTCTTATGTATTTTGGATATTAACGCCTTGTCAGGTATATAGTTTGCAAATATATTCTAGCATCAAAGAGTCATCTTAACTCTGTTGATTGTTTCCTTTGCTGTGAAGTTTTTTTTTGTTTGTTTTTTGTTTTTGGTACCGAGGATGGAACTCTGGTCCTTGCACTTGTGCAGCAGGCCGCGAAACCACTGAGCTAAATCCCTGGCCTGATGTGAAGTTTTTTAGTTTGATCTACTCAAGTAGCTGTTTTTGCATTTGTTGTGTGTGTTATAAGGGTTAAAAAATTAATTGCCCAGACTGATTTGTTTTGTTTTCTGTTTGTTTCCTTGTAGTTTTAGGTGTTAAATTTGTTTTTAAATCATGTCGAGTTTACTTTTGTATATGTGTGAGATGAATTTCATTCTTTTGCAAGTGGATATTCATTTTTCTCAGAACCATTTATTGAGGAGACTTTCATTTCCCTATTGTTTGTTCTTGGCATCTTTGTTGAAAATCAATTGAATGCAAGTACATGGATTTATTTTTAGGTGCTCTATTGTGTTCTACTGGTCTGTGAGTTTGCTTTTATATCTATACCATGTTGTTTTGATTACTATAACTTTGTAGTAGATTTTGAATCTGGTAGTGTCAAGCCTCTGCTTTTGATCTTTTTTGCTCAAAATTCCTTGGTGTATTTGGAGACTATTTTGTCTTCATCTGAATCAGAATTTTTTTAATGTTTCTATGAAAAATATCATTAGGATATTGAGAAAGATTGCAATGAATCTGTAGATAACTTTGAGTAATATGGACATTGTAACAATATTAATTCTTCCATTCTGTGTGCACAAGATATCTATTTATTTATATTTTCTTAATTTTTTTTCAATTCTGTTTATATTCATCTCTTTGGTTAAGATTATTTCCTCTTTTTCCCTCTCCTCCCCTCCTCCCTGTTCCTCCTCTTTGCTTTCTTTTTCCTTTTTTCCCCTTCCTTTCCCCTTTCCTTTACTTGTGTTACTGGGGATCGAACCCAGAACTTTTGCATAGAACTACATCCTCAACATTTCTTTTTTTGAGACAGGTTCTTGCTAAGTCACTAAATTTAAACCCCAGACTGGGTTTAAACTTGTGATCCTCCTGCTTTAGCTATCTGGAATCCTGGGATTATAGGCCTGTGCCTCCATACCTGGCTGGTTACATTTGAGTATTTCTAAAGTTCTTTTTTGATGGTATTTTAAGTGGGTTATTTTCTTGCATTCTTGTTAAGACAGTGTGTGGTTAGTGTATAAACATACATCCTGGAATACTCAGTACTGTTTATTAAATTCATTTATCATTCTAACATGTTTTTTGGTTTTAGAGTCTTTAGCACTTTATATATATATAGTATCATATCATCTTGAAAACAGATACAGTTTCGCTTCTTCCTTTTGATTGTGTACCTTTTATTTCTTTCTGTTTCCTGATTGTCTGGCTGTGACTTCCAGCACTGAGCAGAAGTCAGAAAGTGGGCATCAAGGTCTTATTCCAGATCTTAAAACATAGCTTTCAACTTTTCATCATTAAATATGATGATAGCTGTGGGTAGGTCATACACAGTTTGTGTTGTGTTGAGGTACTTTCTTTCTATACTTAATTTGTTATGTTTTTATCATGAAAAGATGTCAAATTCTTTCCACTTACATTTTGTCAAATGCTTTTTCTGAACATATTGAATTATGGTTTTTGTCATTCTGTTAATGAAGTATATCACATTTCTTGATTTGCACATATTGGACCATCCTTGTTTGCAAGGAATGAATACCACTGGGCCGTGGTGTATAATAGTTTAGTGCTATTAGACTTAGTTTGCAACTTTTTTTTTACACTTTTTTATTCATCAGGAACATTGGTCTGTAACTTTTACCACTGTTGTTGTTGTGTCTTTGTTTTTGGTATCAGGTTAATGCTGGTCTCATAGAATGAGCTTAGAAAACTTCATTTCAAAAAAAAGAGTTTGAGAAGAATTGGTATTATTTAAGTATTTAGTAGAAGTTAGCAGAGTTTATGGGGTGGGATTTTTTTGGGGGATGGGATTTTTTTTGATGGCGACAATCAATTTTGCATTCAATCTCATCATTTTTGATCTGTTCATATTTTCATATTTAATTTTTGTCGATATATGTATCTAATTCCATTTCTTCTGTTGTCCATATTTTTGCCATACAATTGTTCATATTAGTCTCTTATGTTCCTTTGTATCCCTGTAGTATGAGTTATAATCAATTTCTTCTTTCATTTCCTATTTTATTTATTTGTTTTATCCCTCTTTTTCTGTTTATTGAAAAGCTCATGAATTTTTTATGATTTTTAAAAACTCAGTATTGTTTGTACTTTTCTATTGTTTTATAGTCCCTATTTATTTCTATTCTTTATGTCCTGTCATACTAACATTTTAATTTTTTCTTTTTGTTTATTAATATGTATTTTTTTCTTTTGTGAGATCTTTTTAGATTCAGATGCTTGTGGTTTGCTGTGAACTTCCTTCTTAGCACTGCTTATGCTATATCTCATAAGTGTGTATGTTGTGATTTCATTTTTGTTGTCAAAAGATTTTTAATACTTTCTCTTTTAATTCTTTCTTTGAGATATTGGTTCTGTTCAAGTATGTTGTTTTATTTTCACATATTTGTGAATTTTTCAAAACTCATCTTACTGATTTTTAGTTTCATATCTTTATGGTAAGAAAAGGTATTTGATATAATTTCAGTCTTCTTAACTTGTTCAACTTCTTTTGTGCCCTGACATGTGATCTCTCCTGGAGAATAGTCCATGTGTGCTTGAGAAAAATGTGTATCCTGCTGCTGTTGGATTGGATGTTTTGTATATGTTTGTAAGCTTCATTTGGTCTAAAGGGAATGCTCTATATCATTTACGTTTAATCCAAAACGAAGTTAAAAGTGCAATTTTTTTAATTGATTTTCTGTCTGGATGATCTGTCTGTTGTTGAAAGTAGGGCATTGAATTCATTCACCACTATTGTATTTTATTTGTCTCTTTAGATCTTTGTATATTTAAGTGTTTTAATGTTGGTGGCATATAATTTAAATTATTATAGCTTCTCAAATTGATTTCTTTATTATTTTACTTTTTTTCTCTTGTGCTGGGGATAAAACCCTAGACCACATAGACAAACATTCTCTCACTGAAATAGCCATACTTTATGTTTTTCAATTTAAAAGTATATTTAATATAAATATAGCTATCTGTCTTAGTCACTTTGTTGCTAGGATGAAATACCCAATGCCTACAACTTAATGGAGGAGAGGTTTATTTTGGCTCATGTTTTCAGTTCTTGTTCTGCTGGCTCCGAGGCAAGAAGGCATGGTGAAAGGGCCTGGGTGGAGGAAAGCAGTTTACATCTTAGCAGCCAGAAGCTAAGGGATGAGCTGGAAAGGGAGATAAACCCTACCAGGTAACCCCCAGTCAACTGTCTCTTCTGACAGAGTCTCTTTGACCCACATCTTAACAGCACATTTAGGTATAATGTTTCCATGTTCCAATTCTCTCTTCCAAAAGCATCACATTATGAGCACATGAGGCCCTTGAGGGACATCTAGATATAAACCATAACAATCTGCTCCGCACCCCAAGACTCATGTGCACATCTTTATGCAAAGTGCATTTAGTTCAGCTCTAAGAGTTGCCCAAAGTCCTACCAGTTCCAGCATTGATGAAGTGTGAAAGTCCAAGTTGCCTTTGAGACTCAAGGAAAACACTCACCTGTGAGCCCCTGTAAAAATCAAAATGAAAGTTTAGCATTGCAGACATAAAATTGTACAGGATAAGCCTTCCCATTCCAAAAAGGAGGAATAGATGGACAGAAAGAAATCAAACCAAAGGCCAGCAGGGCAAACATTAAATCATGTAGATCTATGTCCAACACCTGGGGCAAATTGTGATGATGAGACACAAACTCCAAATAGCTTAGGCAGCCCCACACCTACATCATTGCCAGCTTGGGGTGGCTTCGCTCATTGCCTTTTCTTGTATGTTCCACATTCCTGGCTTTTCCCAATTTTTTGAAGATCTCCACTAGATTTTTGGCCTCAGTCTCAGGTTCATACACTGCCCTCTTAGGAGTACATTGCCCAGTCTCCACAGCTTTCTTCTGAAATCTAGGTTGATGCCCCCCGACCCTACAGCTCATATTCTGTATACCTGTAAAACCAAGCATTGAGCTAAGGCCTGCCTCTAACTTGAGCAGTAGCCTGGCCCTTTTGTATCATGGCTGCAAAAGCCTCTGAATGCCTGGGTGGCTGAGCACTGTGATCCCAGTCCTGACCAACCAATTCCCTAGGTATCTCCCTTGGCCCTTCTTCAGCACTATGCCTTGGAGTTGTTATCTTAAAGCAAAGTCTTTCATTTTTGGATCATTAAGCCTGTGAAGGGTTGTATTTTGCTGGTTCCTGTGATGCTGAAGCAGGCAAGTCATCTTTTCTATTGTCCAGATGCGAGGTACTTGACTTATTTTTAATGGTAATCTTTTTAGCAACTAAGCTCTCCTCTGCTAAAACTTTATAGGTACTTCCTTTCTGTCAAAACCGAAAACATTTTAAATGGCATTTTTGCTACACTTTTTCAGTGTAAATCTCACAGAAAGTAGTGTGCAATAGCTATACCACAGTCTGATTGTGTGGCTGCTTTGAAATTTTCTGTGCTAGTTTAATCCAGACCCTTAATATCAGTCTCCTGCAAAGTCTCAGGACATGAGAAAAATGTAGACAAATTCTCTGCTAGATATAATACACATTGGGCCGGGGATTTAGCTCAGTGGTTTCAACGCCTGCTACACAAGCTCAAGGACCTGAGTTCAACCCCCGGTAATAAAAAAAAAACAAAAAAAACAAAGAAAAATCTTGTAGATATAACATACATGGTCTGGAGTCTAATTGCCAATGGAGTCCTTGTTCCTAATTGAAAGCTTCTGAGTCTGGTCTTTCCTGTCTGCCTTTTTATCAGCATTCTGGTCTTCACAGCTCCAACCAGCTCCCATTGTTTGGCTCAGAGCATTTTAGGATTGCTTCTCCAGCTGGTATTTCCAAAAATTTCAAAGCCCTCCAGTGGACCACTTTCAAAGGCTTCTGAACCACATAGTCAGGTAAGTTACAGCACTGACCCCACTTCTCTGCTACCAAAATCTATCTTACTGACTTTGCTCATTGCTGGGACAAAATACCTGAAACCCAAAAATTAAAGGAAAAAAAGTGTATTTTGGCTCACAGTTTGTAGAGGTTTCAATCCACAATTGGCTGGCATATGCAGAAGCAGCATGAGGGAAGGGCTAGCTGCTGAGGAAAATGGTTCAGCTTGCGGACAATCTGCTGAGGATTCTTTTTCTCAATTCAGATGGAAATCATGAATCAGCAGAGTACAGCTTTGCTTACAGTCCTGATGTCACCAGATGACATTGAATAATGCTGGATGCCAACAGTTGAAAGAGCCAGCTGCTGGTCAGTGCTGGTGCCAGCTGCTGCTGTCTACTGCCGAATAGTGCTGGATGTTGTAGGCCAACTTTGCCAGGTATTGGTATCTGCTGCTGATCTCCATTGGTTGTTAATCTCTGGAGCTCTTCAGGGCAAACAGCCTCTAGTGTTTTTATTGCTTTTTCTTTGTAGATGACCACTGTGTCCATATTAATCAGGATAAGAACCCTGCATAGATTTTCAGGACTTTTGGAGCCCTCGCTACCTGGGAGCAAATGTACAGGACCATCAAAGTGAATCTGTATTTAATAGGTCCTGTATGTCAGCACAGGAGGGTCAGTACCCTGGATAGAGCCCTCCTAGATTTACCTGAGTAGTGTGTGTGGAGTGCTGCTTATGTGATAGTTAATGGCCTGTGACTGATTCAGTTGCAAGCCCATGATTGTTCCAAGTGGTTGCAGAGCTCCAGGACAGGCACAGCTGTCGTCAAGGTGATTCAGCATTGGGGTAGGAGTGAAACCAGGGAATCTTATGGGAAGTTAGCTGAGGAGTGTTGAGGATGTTAACAATGGGCCAAGATCCCTCCTTAGCACTACACTAAGTACCCTGATCTTAGCCATGCCGGGGTACTCATGCTTCTTTCTTCAAAGAGGCAGCAGCAGTGTCTAACATGATGGGAGTGAGGATGGGGCAACATGGCTGACAGCGGAGCTGTACTCATGTTGGTCGGAGCAGCCTAGAGGAGAATGACTGCTAAAGAACAAGGGAGACACTGAAGCAAATTGTCCCTATCTATTTTAGGGGGAGAGAAAGGGAAGCAAGGGGGTGGAGCATGACAGCTGCCTGACTAGCCCCACCTTCCTTATCCAGCACTATAAAAATGGAAGAGTCAAGCACTTCTTGTCTGACAGTGTCATGCTGTCAGAAGCAGACTAAAGGGAGGAACCAAGAAGGAAGATACAATCTACCAGGTATATCTGCAGTGGTCCACCTCTTCCAACCAGGCCCCACCTCAATAGCACATTTAGCTATAGTACTTCCATGGTTCAGTTCTCTTCCAAAAGGCCTACCTATTAATGCATGAGGCTCTAAGAACATGTCTTTTTATTGGGTTTCTATTTGCATGGACTACCTTTTTACATGTCTTCACTTTCAGTGTGTGTGTCCTTAAAGGTAATGAGAATGGGTTACCAACAGCATATCTGTCTTTAAAAAAATCCATTCAGCCATGCTATATCTTTTGAATGGATAATTTAATGTTTATATTTAAAGTAATTATTGTTTTTAGACATGAACATTCTCTGGAACTTAGTAAGTTTGGAACTATAGTGGAAGGAATTCCTATATTCAGAACAAACATAGGGCTTCTCCTCAGTGTGAGCTCTATGGTGTATAATGAAATATGGCTTTGTGCTAAACACTTTCTCACTTTTAGTACACTCATAAGGTTTCTTCCCTGTGTAAATTCTAGGGTGAAAAATTCTCTCTGCCTTCCAGAAGAAGGTCTACCCCATACTATGCATTCATATTTCTTCTCCTTGGTATGAATTTTTTGATGGGTAATAACACATGCTCTGTGGAAGAAAGTTTCTTGGCATCTGTTACACTTCTAGGACTCTTATCTTGTATGCACCATTTGAGGAATAGTGGATTTTGCTTTCCTACTGAATACATTGTTATATTCATTACATTTCAAGGGTTTTTCCTGCTTATGGCCTATGTAATGTCTAATGAGACATGATTTCTTGGAGAAAGCTTTCCAAGATTTAATATATTTTGAGGATCTCTCCCTAATCTGAGTTCTTTGATGTCCAGTAAGTTTTGATTTCTTTTTTTAAGATTTATTTTATTGGTACATTTTAGGTATACAATATAATGACATTCATCATTGGAAATTTGTACTTTTATGCAATCTATCTGGGTTCTTATTTTTCCCCCTTCCCCTGCCCTCCCTTCAACCCCTCCACTCTTCCCTATTTATAAAGACTTTGTTTATATTTTTTCCTTTTCTCATATTTATTCCTTTCCCTTCTTTCCTTTCCCTTCCCCTTTTCATCTTTTCTTCCTATTTCCATTATCTATTATACATTTTTGATTCTTATTCATACTTTCAGTTTCTCACACTACAGAAATTATTCGGTATTTTCACATGTGTGTCCTATTTATTTCACTTAAGAATATGACCTCAGTGTGCATAGATTTAGCTATATATGTCTCTAATTTCTCACTCTTTAAGGCTGAGTAGTACTCCATTTTATATATAAAAAACACGTTTTCTTTAACCAGTTTCTTTAACCAATTAGGCTGTTTCCAAGCTTTAGCTATTACAAACTCTGCCACTATAAATGTGGTGCACATATATCACTGTGGAATGGCTCTTTTAATTCTTTTGGGAAGATACCCAGCAAGTTAATAGCCAGGTCAAGTGGGACCCCCTAGTTCTTTGAGGTATCTCCATACTGATTTCCACAGTGGTTGCACCAGTCTACACTCCCATCAGCAGTGGAGCAGGGTTCCTCTTTGCCCACAGCCCCACCAGCATTTGTTATTGGTTGATTTTATGATAGCAGCCATTCTTTCTGTGGTGAGTTGGAATCTTAGCGTTGCTTTCATTTGGATCTCTCGAATGACCAGTGATGTTGAACATTTTTTAATATGTTTACTATTTCTGCTTCTTTGTCTGAGAAATGTCTGTGCATTTCAAACTCCCATTTTTGGATTAAGTCTTTAAATTTGGGAGGTCTGATTTTTTTTTATCATCTTTATATATTCTAGACAGCAGACCTTCATCTGAGGAACAGCTGGTAAAATTTTTTTCCCACATTATGGGTTGTCTCTTCAGGCTGTTGGTGATTTCTCTTGCTGTGCAGAAGCTTTTGAATAAGAAGAGATCCCACTTGTTGATTCTTTGTGCTAGTTCACGTGTGACTGAGGTTTTATTCATGAAATCTTTTCCTATGCCAATGTCTTCCAGAGTTCCACCTAGCTCATCTTCCAGAAAGTTTAGTGTTTCTGTTTTAATATTTATATCTTTAATCCATTTTGAGTTTAATTTAGTGCATGGTGAGAGACATATGTCTAGTTTTAATCTTTGGCAAGTTGAAACCCAGTTTTTTGAGCTCCATTTATTAAAGAGGCTATCTTTCCTCCAGTGAGGGTGTTTGGCTCCTTTGTCGAAGATGAGGTGGCTGAGTGTGTCTGGTGTTCTTTCTGCATCTTCTAATCTGTTCCACTGGTCTTCAGGTCTGTTTCTTTGTTGGTACAATGCTGTTTTTATCACAGTAGCTTTGTAGTATAGTTTCAAGTTGGGGATTGTGATACCCCCTACCTTGTCCTTGTTGCCTAGAATTGATTTTGCTAGTTTAGCTCTTTTGTGGTTCCAAATGAATTTTTGGATGGTTTTATCAAGGTCTGTGAAGCGTGCTGTTGGACTTTCAATTGGATTTGCATTGAATCTCTATAACACTATGGAAGTAAGTTTTGCAAGTATGGGCATT
The DNA here is from genome assembly GCF_000247695.1 of Heterocephalus glaber. The sequence goes on from NW_004624811.1 coordinate 9,899,033, forward strand.
TTCACTAGGTTGATTCTTCCTACCCAGAAGTAGGGGATGTCTTTCCATTTTCTGATATACTCTTTGATCTTGTTTTTCAGAGTACTATAGTTTTCAGGCCATAGGTCTTTGATTTCTTTCATTAGGTTGATTCCTAGGTATTTCATTTTTTTGGATGCTATTGTGAAGGGAGTTGTTTTTCCAGTTTCTCTCTCAGTGAGTGTGTTGTTCGTAAGCTATTGATTTTTGTGTGTTGACCTTGTATCCAGCTACTGTACTGAATTTGGTCATTAAGTCTAGAAGATTTTTGGTGGAGTTCTTGGGGTCTTCTATATAGAGTATCATGTCATTTTCAAATAATGACAATTTAACTTCTTCATTTCTTGTCTTTATTCCTTTCATTTCTTTCTCTTGTGTAGTCACTGTGGCTAATGCTTCCAAAACTATATTGAACAGGAGTGGTGATAGTGGACATCCTTGTCTTGTTCCTGATTTTAGTGTGAAAGATTTCAGTTTTTGACCATTTAGTATGATATTGGCTGTTGGTTTGTCACAGATGGCTTTTATCAGGTTGAGGTAGAGACTGTCCAGTCCAATATTTTGTAGAGTTTTTATCATGAATGTGTGTTGGATTTTGTCAAATGCTTTTTCTGCATCTATTGAGATGATCATATGGTTTTTGGTCCTTTGCTCTATTAATATAGTGTATTACATTGATTGATTTGTGTATGTTGAACCATCCCTGAATCCCTGGGATGAATCCCACTTGGTCAGGGTATATGATCTTTTGGATTATTTTTGCCAGTATCTTATTAAAGATTTTTACATCTGTGTTCATTAGTGAGATTGGCCTATAGTTCTCTTTTTCAATTGGGTCTTTTTCTGCTTTTGGGATCATGTTGATTCTTGCTTCTAGGAATGAATTTGGGAGTATTGGTTCCCTTACAATTTCATTGAACAGTTCAAACAGTAGCGGCAGTGGTTCTTCTCTAAATGTCTTGTAGAATTCAGGAGTGAAGCCATCACGACCAGGGCATTTCTTTGTTGGTAAGTTTTTAATTACATTTTCCATTTCATTGATTGATATTGAGTTGTTTAGAATTTTACATCTTCTTCACTCAGGTCATTCCAGGCTCTTCATGACTTAAGGATTTGTATTGAGAAGCCTGCTGTGATTCTGATGGGGTTTCCTTTGTATGTGATTTGTTTCTTTTCTCTAACTGCTTGTAGAATTTTGTTCTTCTGTTGAGTTTCTGGAATCTTAACTATTATATACCTAGGTGTAAATCTTTTTAATCATGGCTAGTTAGAGTCATATATGCCTCACTAATCTGTATATCAAGTTCTTTTCCATTGCTTGGGAATTTTTCTGCCATTACTTCTGTGAACAGTTTTTTTTATTTTTTATGTTCTTTGTGCTTTCTCCTGTTATTGACTCTGTTCAGTCTTATGTTATTCTTTTTTGCATCATGCAGCAGCTGCTCAATTGATTTCTTCTGGTCCCTTACTATTATTAAGCAAATTTTCTTTCCTGATCACTAACTGCAATCCTGTCTTCTATATCTGAAATTCTGTCCTCACATTGGCTCATTCTTTTTAGCAAACTTTCAATGGAATTTTTAATCTCCTTGATATCTGCTTGTATTCATTTTATGGATTCCATATATTTCCTATGTTGGGATTCCATCATGTTCCTCAGCTTCTCTATTTGTTTTTAATCTGTGTCTCCTCTAGATTTGTTAACCATGTCTTGCACTATGGAGACAATCTCTGTTGTTATCCAAGAAATTTTTTCTGATTTCATTTTTTCCAGATTCTCTTTCATTGCCAGTTCATTGAGTCTAGTGGTTGAGTATCAAATTTTTCCATCTTGATGCCCTTTAGGATTGCCTTGAGTGATCTGGAAGTCTGGGTTTGAGACTTGTTTATGTGTCTTCTCATTTCCACAGATACTGCCTCCTGTGCCTTTGTTGAGGCAAGTTTTTGCTCACCCAGCGGACTTCGATTCTCAGCAAGCCACCCAGTTGCCTTTTCTCTGCTGCTCACCCCTGCACCAATTCCTGAATTCAGAAGTGTGGCTTTCTGGATCCTTGCTCTGCCCTGTTGTCCTGCCAGGCTTCTGGCTGAGGCTTGTGCATACTTGGGATGTTATCTTGGCATGCCTATAGCTGATGCCTGTTCCCCCTTGTAGCTGTTGTCTGGGAGGCCCTTTGGCTGGGGGCCATGCACCCTAGTCACTGGTGTCTGAGTAGGCTTCAGGCTGGGGTCTGCACCCACTTACCAGTGGTATTGGGGCAAGCCTCTGGTTGTTGCTTGTGAGCCTCTACAGCTCTTTCCCAGGTGGGCCTTTGACTGCAGCCTGCTGGCCCAAGCTGGTAGGGTTGGGGTGGGTCCCTGGCTGTGACCTACCCATATCCACACTGCTATGGTCCTGTGGGCTTCTTGCTGGGATCTTCCAAGTTTTGATTTCTTGGTCAAAGCCTTTCCACATTTTGTGCAAACATAGGGCATATTTCCAGTGTTTTATCTGATGTACGGTAAGGTGTGATTTTTTTTGCTGAAGAGTTTCTCACATTCTGTGCATTTGTAGGACTTCTGCCCTATATGAGTTCTTTCATGTCTAATAATGCTTGACTTTAGGGAAAGGGATTTTCTACACTCAGTACAATTGTAAGGTTTTTCTCCAGTTTGATTTTGAGGGTGGCGTAATTTCTAGTAGATGTTTTCTAATATTCAGAACATTTACAAGGTTTGTACTAAATATGAATGTCTTTTAAGTCATTTTTTTTTCACTGTGACAGAATAACTGATACCCACAACTTGATGGAGGAGAGGTTTATTTTGGCTAATATTTCAGTCCATTTTGGCTTGCCACAAGCAGAAAGGCATGGTAAAAGGGCCTGGAGGAGGTGAGCTGCTCACAGCACAGTATTCAGGATGCAGAATGTTAAGAGTAGAGCCAAGAGGGAAGATAAACCCTTTTAGGCCACATCCCAAGTGACTTGCCTTTTCCAATCAAACCCTATCTCCTAACAGTGAGTCAGCTATATACCCCACAATCCATTCCTCATCCCAAATCCTTACCTATGAATATATGAGGCTTTGAGGAGGCATTTATATATAAACCATTACAGAAGTCATGTTTATTGAGCTATAGCTTTACATATACTAAATTTATGGTATTTCTCCCTAGTATGTTATTTGATGGCTAATGAAGTCTGACCTCCAGGAAAAACACCATTACCACATTCAAGATGAGGTTGAGGTTTTGCAATGGTATAAATTCTCTGATGCTTATACAAGTACAACTTGGATAAGAAGTTCTCATATTTAAAAAGCTTTTCCCCACTATGTTTCTTCTGTTGAGTGGGGAGTGTTGATTTCCCACTGAAGGGTTTCCCACATTTGTTAAATTCACAGGGTTTCTCCCTTGTATGATTAGATGACTCACCATATCCATTGTTACCCACTTTTCTGGAATGACTTACTGTGACTAAGTCTACATTAAGTTTCAAATGCATTTTGTTTGAGTTCCTTCCATGTAGTGTCTCTCTTGAAGGAATATGGTATGCATTTATATGAATGACTTCTCCAGTCATTTTACACCTGGTATTTCCTTCCTAAATATTTTATTGTCGTTAGGTACAGTAAGACTGAGACATAGTCCTTGTCATACTCCTTGTGGGTGGTTGTGACTGTTTGAATTCTTCCAAAATGGACCTCTGTACTGTAATTTATTCCATAACTTCACATTGAAGTGAATTATCTTCTGAAATTTTGTGATGAGGAGCACAATCTCTAGCTTTCCATCTGGGCAACTCTGATGTGAGCTGTTGACCTTCAAAATGCATGCTTTCTTTTCTGGTTCCAACTTAGGGATGATGTCAGGTTTCTGTACTTGATGCCATGTTCATAGAAAACCTATTAAGTCCCAGGTCCCAGAATTTCAGGGGCTATAAATGAAATGTGTCTTCACTTATCAGCAAGGTAAAAATTCACTGAAGACAGAGGAATACTAATGCAGCCTGAATATTGGGGTGCTTTGACATTTCCTCCACCAGAATAATTAGTCTGCTGTTCTTCATCTCAGTCTCCTTCAAAGTCTCAGTGTGCAGGACATGAACAAAATGTAGACAAATTTCTGCCACAGCATGACTCACATGGCCTAGAGTACAACTGCCAATGGAGCCCTTGTTCCCAACAGAAACCTTCTGAGTCTGGCCTTTTATTAGCATTCTGATCTTCTGCGCTCTGACCAGAATCTCCCATCAAGCTTGGCTTATATCATTTTATGGCTTCTTCTCCAGTTGGCATCTCCAGACCTTTCCAAACTGCTCTAGTGAACCAGTTCCAAAGGCTTCTGAATCACATGGTTAGGTACAGGCACAACAATGACTCCTCTTCTCCTGTACCAAAATCTGTCTTAGTCAGTTAGACGCTTAGTGTCTTAGGCACTGAGACACAATATCTGACACCCCCAGCTTAAAGGAGGAGAGATTTACTTTGGTTTACAGTTTAAAGTTTCAGTCTCTGCATGGTCAGCACCATGGTGGAAGGGCCTGATGAGGAGAAAGTCTACTCATGTCACATGTCCAGGAAGCAGAGTCAAGGGGTGGAACTGGGAAGGGAGATAGAGCCTCTGGGTCACACCCACAGTGACCTGACTCTTCCAGCCAGACCTCATCTCCGAACAGCAAGTGAGGTATAATGTCCTCATAATCCAGTCACCTTCCAAAGGTTCCACCCATGATCCCATGAGGCTTTAGGGGAACATCAACTATAAACTATAACTCTCTTTCATTTTTTCTCTGATTTCATGAATTATTTAAATTTTCTTAAAGTTCATTGAACTTTCTTAATATAATAATTTAAAATTCTTTGTCAGTTCATATATCTGCATTTCTTTGGACTTAGCTACTTGGAAATTATGGTGCTCATTGAGTGTTGGCATTTCCTTATTTTTTACATTTCTTGTTCCCTAACATGTTTCAGTGTGGAAAAACTTTCCCTTACAGGGGTATGTGAAGTTATGACTGGGTATGAAATATGATCTGACACAAATGAGGGCATAGGTGTGTCGTTTCCATGCATATTTTTCAGCTGAAGTCATCATTGACAGACATGCCAGGGATTTTCAAGGGCCAATGCCATAGCAATGGCATGGCAATGGCAGTGAGGGTTATGTAGGGATTTGGTAGCTGGTAAGGTCTTTCTGATCTTTTTCTTCCACCCTGAAAGTTGTGGCTAAGGGTACCACTCTTGGTACTGAGTCTAACTTGTAGTTCTTTCACATTATCAGTGGTATCAATGTTTGATACTCTAATGACCACCATGGAGCTGAGGCCTAAAGTTTTACGTGGTGCAAGTACTTATGAAGCAACTGAGAAGCCAAGCATGGAAACCTAAGCATGAGCATAGTTACAATGTTTCCTGAATTGGGGTGGGAGTATAGCTCTCTTTAGCGGCTAAGCTGTTACCCAGAATATAGACATGCTCAGAGAGACTTTGGCTTTGGGGATCAATGTGAACTAGCTTACTGTGGTGGGACCTAGTATAGCCAACACAATGTTGAAAAAGAAGAATGAAGTTGAAGTAACTATCCTTTTAGATTTCAAAATGTACTATAAATCAAGAGTAGTAACACTGACATAATGATAGGCCTATGGATTGTTAGAGTAGAATTGAGAGTCTGAAAATAATCTCTGTTCAGTTGGACTTTGACAAGGGTTTTGAGACAATTCAATAAACAAAGTTTTTTTTTTTCCATTCAAGAAATGGTGCTGCCAAAGATCCAACTTCAGTTAGACCCTTACTTTATATATAAAAGTTATCTCCAAAATGGGCCAAAAACCGAAATATAAAAGTTAAAACCATAAAACTTTTTTCATTTTTATTAGTGCATGTTTGCAATATATAATGATTGTATTTATTGTGGGGAATTGGCACATATACATAACACATTTTAACTCTTTTCTTACCCCTGCCCCTTCCCTCCTTCCTTGTTTCTGTCTCTTGGTCCCCTTCCCATTTGCAAAAGCTCTGTCTCCATTTTTTCAATTATTCTTTAAAATCTGCTTTTCTTCCTCTTCCTCTCCTTACCACCATCTTTTATTCCCCTTCCCATTTGAAAAAGATCTCCCTACTTTCTATTACCTATTTTTTTACTTTGCTCTTTATTTATATTTTGGGTTTTCATATGAGAGAAACCATGCACTATACGTATAGGCTTGTGTGTGTGATTTATCTCACTTATTATTGTCTCAAAGTTTTCAGTTGATGAATAGATAAATCAAGAGTGTTTTATTCATACAATCAAATATTTTTGAAATAAGAACAAGAAGAAAGAATTACTTGTGAATACTATAATGCAGATGAACCTTGAAAACATAATGTTAAGTCAAAGAAACCAGACCCTAAAAAACATATATTTATGTGATTTTATTTTACATGAAATCCCACGACATACAAATCTAGAGATAGAAAGTAGATTAGAGGTTTTCAGGGGGTGGGAGGCTAGGTAATGATTACTACTGCTCATGGAATTTCTTTCTGGGCTATGAGAATGTTGTGGAATTAAGTATTAGTGATGATTGCACAACTTTAAACTGAAACCCATTGAATTGTGTACTTTAGAAGAGTGAATTTTATGGTAAATGAATTATATTTCAATAATAAGAAAAACAAGCAAACAAAAACCTTTAAAGACATAACCTGCTTCTGGCATAGCTTGAGCCCATCAGCCTATTTCATGTTGTGGATTGTAGCCTGTGTGAGATCAGCTCTGAGTCTAACTTACTGCAGCAGCAAAGCCATCCGTAATGTTCCTTTAGGGTGTCAGTGTACCCTGGTGTCCAACTGTCTGGGCAGTTGCCAGTGGATTTCCAGAAGAGAGCATGAGGGCACTGCATATTATGTAATATGATTGAGCTTAAAAGTTTGAGGAGGTTGAAAACATTTAATGACATTCATAACATTTCTGAAATCTTGTGCAAGGGGTGTGACATAAAGCATGATTAAAAAATTGCCTAGTGCTTGTCTTTCCAAGTACTATAGTTGTTGCTCCCTAACAGTTTTAGAATTTTCTTATTGAAAGCAAAGCAAGGCAGGTGGGAAAATACACAAAGTTTAATTTGAGGTGTATTTATTTTTGAGATGCATTACTTTTGATCTGCATTTGGTTAAGTATATTTATATCTGCTTTATTTGGGGAATTAATTTAGAGAATTATGAGTTTTTATCGACAGTCAACCAACAGAACCACCAGGTAGCCAATAAACAAGATTCTGGAGAGAACACAAAGGGCGTCTAACATGGAACTGAATTGTGGTCTACTCACCCAGCTGCCTACTTGAAAATAGTAACTTTCTATCTTTTTACCAAAAAGCAGTTATGTTTAGAGCGGGAACTTACTTGATTATTGTATGTACTGTACAGGTCTCTTTAAAAGAAAAAAGTAAAGTTCAACAGAGGTTACCATGCAGATTCAACCCTATGCAGATTAGCTAGCATCATAGATGTTCTTAATGGTAAATTTGATACATAGTGTATCCTTAGAAGCTTATCTTTATTGTAATTATTAGAAGTCTCCAAATCTGAAGTTCTATGCAGTTTGCAAGGTAGTATAGGGTCCATTTGCTAGTATTTTTAGTTGGTTTTAAAAAATAATATAAGTATGATTTTATTGTAATGTGAAACTAACAGAAGCATCGTTAGTCTAGGACTTCAGACTGAAAATGAATTTAAAACCTCAGGTTACTCAAGAGTAGTGTTAATGGGTAATTTCTAGACAGGAATCTCTGTCATTTCATGAGCAATTCAAACAACAAATGCCAGTTTCCCTAAATGTAGGCCATTCATTGAAGTCTACAAAGCACTTTGGATAATGTCAACCTTTTTCCTTCCTTAGAATAAAAAAAATTCCCAGAGGAAAAAATAAAGAATGTGACTGTAAATGCAATGTAAATATTCACTCAAATTGTTGAAGATAGTTTCTTTAGCCTATCATTTTGCTTTAGTTTTTCCACCAAATATCATTGCTAAGTAATAGCTTAGATCCAGTTCCTCTGATTTTACCAGTGCTGTGTGAGGCAGCACAATCATGAAAGGACCTGATGGCATTTGTAGAGGAAAGGGGATATACAATGATGCTTCAAGGATGACTGAATCAGGGAGAAAAAGGAAATTAGGGTTTTGTCATTGAAAAATTACCTCAGATGAATTCAGTTTTTTATCTGTTTGCATTTATTTTATGATAATTATCTGAAAAGCTGAAACAGCTTTTAGATACACTAGGTGGAGATATTAAGAAAAATGTAGAAGGATTATTCTTGTTGGCCTCCTTTGTACTATGGGAAATAGGATGGCAGTCATTAGTTGCATTATCATGTTAGATATTTATTTCCTATTATCCCAACATTCTAAGCCACTCTAGTACAGTGCAGGAAAGAAACAAATATAGCAGATATCTGCAGATTCCAATATGTACATAGCCTAAGTGATGAAAGTCAGACTGAGGGAAACCAAGTTGTTAAGAAACAGTGTAAGATTGGTCACAGGAGGAAAAATCACTTAATGGCCTTTCTGACATTTATTTGCTATTTTCTCTGACATCCTATTCCTACTATTTTTGTTTCTAAATTTTCCCAAAATGTAAACACTCATCTTTGCTTAAATTAATTTTTAAATGTTTTTACTATTTTTTATTCATTAATTCTATTGGTACATTTTAGGTAAACAATATGACATTCATCGTTGTAAATTTGCACCTTTACATAGTCTCTCTTGGTTCTTATTTTTCCCCCTTCTCCTGCCCTCCCTTCAAACCCTCCCGCCCATTTACAAAGACTTTGTTTCCATTTTTTCCTTTTCTCATGTTTATTCCTTTCCCTTCTTACCTTTCCCCTACCCCTCCCACTTATCCTTCCCCTTTTCACCTTTCCTTCCTATTTCTCATTATCTATTATACATTTTAGTCCTTATTTATACTTTCAGTTTCTCACACTAGAGAAACTATTCAGTATTTATACATGTGTGTCCTATTTATTT
>NW_004624811.1:9908286-9918949 GCF_000247695.1 Heterocephalus glaber
CTGGGTCAAATGGGACCTCTAATTTTAGTTCTTTGAGGTATCTCCATACTGATTTCCACAGTGGTTGCACCAGTCTACACTTCCACCAACAGTGGAGAAGGGTTCTTTTTTTCCCCACAACCCCACCAGCATTTGTTATTGGTTGATTTCTTGATAGTAGCCATTCTTTGTGGGGTGAAGTGGAATCTCAGCATTGTTTTCATTTGCATCTCTAGAGTGACCAGTGATGTTGAACATTTTTTGATATGTTTATTTGCTGTTTCTAATTCATTGCCTGATAAATATCTGTTCATTTCAAATTCCCAGTTTTGGATTGGGTTTTTAAATTTAAGAGTTTTTTTTAAGGTCTTTATATATTCTAAACAGTACACCTTTGTGTGCAGAACAGCTGGTAAAATTATTTTCCCACATTGCAGATTGTCTCTTCATTCTGTTCATGGTTTCCTCTTGCTGTGCAGAAGCTTTTTAATAAGGTGAGATCCTACTTGTTGATTCTTTGTGCTAGCTCACTTGTGACTGAGGTTTTGTTCATGAAATCTTTTCCTATGCCGGCGTCTTCAAGAGTTCTACCTAACCTCTCTTCCAGCTAGTTTAGTGTTTCTCTTTTAATATTTAGATCTTTAATCCATTTCAATTTTAATTTAGTGCATGGTGAGAGATATAGGTCTAGTTTTAATCTTTGGCAAGTTGAACTCAGTTTTTCCAGCACCATTTATGAAAGAAGCTCTCTTTCCTCCAGTGAGGGTATTTGGCTCTTTTGTCAAAGATGAGGTGGTTGAGTGTGTCTGGAATTGTTTCTGTATCTTCTAATGTGCTCCACTGATCCTCAGGTTTGTTTCTTTGCTAGTACCATACTGTTTTTATCACAATAGCTTTGTAATATAGTTTCAACTTGAGGGTTGTGATACCCCCTACCTTGTCCTTGTTGCCTAGAATTGCTTTTGCTATTCTAGGTCTCTTGTGGTTCCAAATGAATTTTTGGATGGTTTTATCAAGGTCTGTGAAGCATACTGTTGGAATTTCAACTGGGATTGTATTGAATCTATATAGCAGTTTTGGAGGTATGGCCATTTTCACTCTATTTCTTCTTCCTACCCAGGAGCAAGAGATATCTTTCCATTTTCTGATACCCTCTTTGATCTCTTTTTTTCAGAGTGCTATAGTTTTCAGAGTAGAGGTCTTTGATTTCTTTCATTAGATTTACTCCTAGGTATTTGATTGTTTTGGATGCTATTGTGAAAGAAGTTGTTTCTCCAGTTTCTCTTTAAGTGAGTGTGTTGTTCGTGTACAGGAAGGCTATTGATTTTTGTGTTTTGACCTTGTATCCACCTACTCTACTGAATTTGATTATTAAGTCTAGAAGACTTTTGGTGGAGTTCTTTGGTTCTTCTATATAGAGTAACATGTAATCTGCAAATAATGACAATTTGACTTCTTCATTTCCTATCTTTATTCTTTTTATTTCTTTTGTCTAATTGCTGTGGCTTAAGTTTCCAGAACTGTATTGAACAGGAGTGGTGATTGTGAACATTCTCATCTTGTTCTTGATGTTAGCATGAAGAATTTCAGTTTTTGACCACTTGGTATCATGTTGGCTTTTGGTTTGTCACAGATGGCTTTTATTTGGTTTAGAAAAAGGCCATCTATTCCAATTTTCTGCAGGTTTTTTTTTTTTTTATCATGAATAGGTGTTGGATTTTGTCAAACACTTTTTCTGCATCTATTGTAATGGTCACATGGCTTTTGTTCTCAGATGTGTTAATATAGTGTATTACATTTATTGAATTTGGTATGTTGAACCTTTCGTGCATCCCTGGGATGAATCTCACTTCGTCTGGGTGTATGATCTTGATGATCTTCTGCATTCTGTTTGGGAGTATCTTATTGAGGATATTTGCATCTGTGTTCATTAGGGATATTGGCCTATAGTTCTCTTTTTCAGTTGGGTCCTTCTCTGCTTTTGGGATCAAGGTGATGCTTGCTTCCAGGAATGAATTTGGGAGTATAGCTTGTCTTTCAATTTTATTGAATTGTTTAAACAGTAGTGATAATAATTCTCCTCTAAATGTCTTGTGGAATTCAGCAATGAAGCCATTAGGGCTAGGGCTTTTCTTCATTGGTAAGTTTTTAATTACATTTTCAATTTTGTTGATTGATATTGGGTTGTTTAGGGTGTTTTAAGTCTTCTTTGTTCAACTTTGGTAATTCATGTCTATTTTTAAATCTGTCCATTTCTTCTGTGTTTTTCATCTTATTGGTATATAAGTTCTCAAAGTAGGTATTGATGATCCTCTTGATAGCTGCTGTGTTTCTTGTAATTTCACCCTTTTCATTCTTAATTGTATGGCTTTTGGCCTTTTCTTTCCTTTTTTTGGATAAGGTTGACTAAGGGTTTGTCAATTTTGTTGATTCTTTCAAAGAACCAACTCTTGACTTCACTGATTTTTTGTATCGTTCTCTTAGTCTCCATTGCATTGATTTCTGCTGTGATGTTTATAATTTCCTCCCTTGTATGAGCTTTGAGTTTGTCTTGCTCTTCATTTTTTAGAAATTTGAGGTTCAGCATTAGGTTGTTTGTTTGAGCTCACTCTGTTTTCCTAATATGAGTATGAGTTTCCCTTGTAAGACTGCTTTCATTGTGTCTCATATATTCTGATATGTGGAATTGACATTTTAATTTAATTGTAGAAATCTTTAATTTCCTCTGTGTCCCATTGGTTATTTATTAGTTTATTGTTAAATTTCAGTGCGTTTATGATGTTCTTGCAGTTTCATTTGCTATTGATCCCTAATTTCATCATAGTGTGGACTGATAATATATAGGGGATAACTTCTGTTCTGTTGCACTTACTTAACATATTTAATGAGCAAGTATGTGGTCTATTTTGGAGAATGACCTGTGTGCAGCTGAAAAGAATGTGTATTCTGATTTTGTGGGGTCAAGCAGTCTGAGACATTTCCTAAGTTCATTTGTTCAAGAGTTTGATTGAGTTCTAGTATTTCATTGTTTATTTTTTGTCTGTTTCTCTGTTTGTGACAGTGGGGTATTGAGGTCCCCCACTACTACTGTATTAGTGCTAGTTTGTTTTTTCATATCTGTTAATACTTGTTTTATATAGTTGGGTGCACTACTCTTTGGTGAATATATATTTATGATTGCTAAGTCTTCCTCTTGGATTGTTCTCTTTACAAGGATGTAACGATCCTCATTGTCCCTCTTAATTAGTTTGGTTTGAAATCCATTTGATCTGCAAATAGGATAGCTATTTCTGCTTGTTTTCAGGTTCCTGTATGAAGAATTGTTTTCCACCTCCTAAATTTCAGTCTTCAATTTTTTGTTTTGAATTATGTGTGTTTCTTGTATGCACCATATTGTTGGATCTTGCTTCTTGACCCATTCTGCCAGTGTATTTCTTTTGATTGGTGAATTGAGACCATTGATATTCATAATTATTACTGATATGTATTGAGTTATCCTTGTCATGACCTTTTCCTGTTGTTGGACTCTTCCCCTTTGCATTTAATTTTTTGTCTTGCCTGATGGATTCATTCTGCTAGGCTTTGTGGGGTTGTAACCCTCATTGCCTTTTTCTAGGTTATTGCTCAAAATTTTTTCGAGTGATGGTTGGGTATTCATGAAGTTCCTCAGGTGCTCTTTGTCATGAAATTATCTTATTGCTCCATTGGTTTTAAAAGATAGTTTTGTAGGGTACAGCAATATGGGTTGGACATTGTTTTCTTTTAGGGCTTGAAATACTTCACTCTGGGCTCTTCATGACTTGAGGGTTTGTATTGAGAAGTCTGTTGTGATTCTGATGGGCTTTTCTTTGTATGTGATTTGTTTCTTTTCTCTAACTACTTGTTGGATTTTATTTTTCTGTTGGGTTTCTGGAATCCTGACTCTTGTTTGACTAGGTATAGATGTTTTTTGAGTGTGGCTAGTTGGAGTCTTACATGCCTCACTAATCTGTATGTTAAAGTCTTTTCCCCTGCTTGGGAAGTATTCTTTTTTATGTCCTTTGCACTCTCTTACAGGAGTGAATGGGAATATCTGAGTCCAGGTCACGTTTTGACAGAAGATATCTAATAATGCAAAGAACATTTAGGCTAATTTCCAGAATATTTTATTTGGTTTGCAAATAGGTTTCAAATTTTGGCCCTTTTGACTTCTTGTGTTAAGATATCCAATTGTCCTGTTTATTTTCTGTACCCAAGATGAAAAAGAATTATGGAAGAGGCTAAGAGATATGCAAATGATCAATAAACAACAGCATGTTGCAGGAAAAGACACTAAGTCACCCCACAGAGGTTACTGTCCCTTTGACAGAACCACATCTGGATGATACTGCTGTGGATGGAGTAGACATGAGGTGTAAAACAATTGCTCTTTTCATGAGAATAGAAAGGTGCATTCAAAAACCTTTAAATTATGAAAAAGTAAGGGAGGAAAGGCAGGCTATGCAGTTGTCAGTCCACAATAGATAACTGAAGCCAGCCCTCCACCTCCCAGGGCCTCTTTTGAAAAAATCAGAGCCCATAAGCCTGACTCAGGCATTGATATTAGAAAAAAGAGAAGAGGATATTTACACAGATTCTAAATGTGTCTTTTGGGTGCTACATGCCCATGTAGCAATCTGGGAATAAAGGGGCTTGCTAATCAGTGAATAATCCTCTATTAATCATAAGTAAGAAATTATGCAATTCCTGAAGGCAGTTCATCTTCCTAGAGAGATTGCTGTCATTCATTGCAAGGGGCACCGAAGAGACATGTTTGAATTCTCATTGCAAAATTGAGAGGCTGACAAAGAACCAAAAAGGATAGCATTACATATCCTCAAAATCCTAGCCTCATTCCTAGTTCCTAGGAGCCATTAATATCAACCTATAAGAGAGACTATAGAAGCTTATGCACCTGAATTATTTCACCTACTCTTATGGTCTCAAAGTGCAGCCATTTTCACACAGATGACTCAAGTTTGTTTTTTTTTGTCAGAGTAGTGCTCCATTGTGGATACGTACCACATTTTCTTTATGCATTTATCTGTTGATTGGTGTATAAGACATTCAAAAATTTAGGTATTATGAAGTGTGCTGCTGTAAACATGGATATGCATGGCTCACTATTATATGATGTGTTTAACTCTTTTGCCAATAGCTAGGTCAAATGGAATTTCTAGTTTTAGTTTTCTGAGGAACCCTTGTGATGATTTCCATTGTAGTTGTATTTACATTCTCACCAACAGTTGAGAAGGGTTCCTTTTTCCCTGAAGCCTCATCAACTTTTGTCATTATTTGATTTCTTCATGATAACTACGGTTTCTCAGGTAAGATGAAATCTAAATATTGTTTTAAATTGCATTTCTCTAATGGTCAGTAATGTTGAAGTTTTTTAGAAATGTATTAGCCATTTTTATTTTCTGTGAGACATGTTTATACATTTTATATCCCTGTTTTTTATTGGGTCTGTTAGTTGGTGGGAGTCCTAATTTTTTTTTTGAGATCTGAGCTAACTGTTGGCCTCTGCCTTTGTCCCAGAATCCAAACACCTCTGTTTTTGGGTGAAGATGTTGCAGTGTATCTGACCCTGTATTTAGTTCTCTAGTAATGGCCCTGATTATTGTTAATGAGCCCAGGACAGCCCAGATATTAGTGTATAGAGAAAACCAGGCTATCATAAAATATCAGCTTGGTTATAGTAACAAAATGAACAACCACTAGCATCAAATACAAACAGGATATTGACATACATGAAGAACCATAATATACCAGTCTTAACTATAAAAAATGACCTATGATTATAGTATACACACTAAAACAAACCAAGTGTTAACCTACATTAAACATCAACTAATGGAATAACTTTATCTTCATTACCAGTTATACAATAATGGCATATAATTAATTATATATTCATAAAGGTAATGGTTGTACTAGTAAGGATAGAAGGTATGGGGATCAGGAATGTGAAACAATTAAAATTTGAAAATTAAGTGATCAAAGATGAGGAGGTAACAAAAGTGAAGTAAATAATCCTATTAACAGTATTAGATAAAAGAAACAAAAAAAACCAAGAAAAGTTAAAAAAACAGTAAATTTAAAAAAAGAAAAATAAATTAAAAGATGAAGAGGGAGCTTCTCTAGGCACTAACTCTCTTGTCACTGTCTTCTGACTGGTTCTTATCACCCCAACCAGTAAGCCCTAATATCCCAAGGTAGTCAAAGAATAAAAAATCCCCGGTAGGTAAGGCATATAGCTCTCTGAGGAGGATGCAGCTATAAGAAAAACAAAGAGAGACCCACTCCTTCAGCATTCCTAAAGAATCATGGGGTTTATATCGCTGAGGGAGAAAATGAAGTGGGAGATTAGGGCTGGGACAAACTAGACAACCAACAAGGCAGAATATGTTGAAGTTCATTAAAAAACCACAGCTAACCATTGAGTGAGTTGTTTCCTAAAAAGAGAAGATATACAGAGAACAATGGACCCAAAATGACTTTAGGTTTACAGCACTTGAGCACTGTACACAGGACAAATCAGAAAGCCATATTCTCAGTCCTTCACTTGAATCTGGCACTGTTTACAGAACCAATCAGAAGATGCTATTCCTTGTTCTTCATTTACATAAGAACAAAGCCAAGCAAAAGAGACTTTCTTATTCTTCATTTATATCAGATGAGAAGGGTGATTTTTTTCCCCTACAGAACAATTTACATCTGGTGAGAGGCCAAGTGAGTTTTTGATAGAACAATTGTTTCAGTGTCATATTTACTTGATGTGGAACCAAATCCAAATATTTTGTATACTAAAGATCCCATTCCCTTTAACTTGAAGCCACTGTGAACCTTCTTCATTGGCCTTCTCTCCCCTTGTAGAGTGTATTTATTTTCTGCCTTCAGTAAATCTACATCCTTGCTGCCTTTTCTATGTGTCTTGTCCAGTTCTTTGCTCAGAACTCCAAGGAAATGGAGAGAAGTCCCTTGGTACCTCTACCTGGTAACCCCAAGGCAGTGGTCCCCAGGGTGAACCCCTTGGGTTATGCAGTAGCATTACTTCAGTTCCACAGTATTATTACCCCCAAATTTAGTATGTAGTTTTCTTTATGATAATAATGGAAACTTGAATAATGGAAGTCTGTATTTTTGACTGAGGTCCCTTGGAGTCTTTTCTATATCCTTTTATATCTTGTAGAACTCATATTTAATCATTCATCACATCCCTGAAATGTTTAAATAAAAAATGAGAGCACTTCTATTTTTAACTTGGCACCAAAAACAATCCTGGCTTTGACTGAGATGTGCAGAGAACACAGGCTCTGGACTGGGGATTCCTGTGTGCTCAACCAGGCTCTGACGTCACCTCTTTCATGAATCTGGGGCCAAGGCTCAGCTCAGCTGACCTCCGCTGAAAAGGTGGGGATGCTGATAGCCCCTAAGTGTTGTCCCCAAGGAGAATAAGTAACTGTCAAAGCATTTTGAGGAGGGGTCGGAATGGGAGGAAAACCTCAAATACTCAAAATGCTACATATATTTTTAGTGAGAATATGTTCACCAGACATCATCAACCGCAAAAGTGGCTTTCAAATTTTTGTCCAATTAATGATTGATAAAATTTAAAAGAGCAATCAACCCAGTATAATAGAATTACAGTGATGATTATATTTACACCTTGCATACATATCCGTGCATAGCAGAGAGATAAACATTGTAAATATGGATTTCTGAAGGAAAGCAATCTTAAATATTTACTGAGTGATTCAATCCATTTTATATAAAAAGCTGAGAAATGAGGATTGTTGAGGGTCTTGTAAATGCCAGATATATTCACATTATTGAATTATTAATCCTCACATTTTATGTCTTAGTTGTTTAGAGTAATTTTGCTTCTTTGTTTCATTATACCAAACTATCCCTCTAACCCAGGATTGCTGATAGTTTAAGAATCCATGTTAATGTGGCAAGAGACCTGTGAAGAGGTGTTTAGGAACCTTCAGTGGAGATCCTCTTTAGCCATAGTGGGTCCTACATTCTCCATTCCAGCAGTGATATTTGTTCTGATTTCCAGGTGTAGTCTCTCCTAGGTTCTATTACTAGCTCCAGTTCCTTAATTTTTCTTCCTCCTCCATCAACTCTCCTCCAAATTCGTTTTCAGACCTCACTGTCTTTGAATTTCTGTATTTCTTGGACAGTTTCTGGTATGCCTGTTTTCTGCAGATTTTAGAGATACCCCCAGAATACTTTATAGAGCGTATATGATATTTTTTCATCAGTAAAGAATTATCATGACATGTTGTAAGATTACACATAAACAAAGCCATCTGCAGATGAGATAACATTACAACTATGATGGCATTTCTTGTTTTCCACAAACCACAAACAATGTAATCCATAGCTTATCAACCCACCTATGAAAACGTGATGTTAGAATATTCAGTCTAAATTCAGAGGCTTCACTACTTGGGAACATACAGTACATTGGTAAGCATATTTCATAAACTCTCACCAGTCAGTTATGGAAAATTGGTTTTCCATGGTAAGATTTTTTGCCTGTGTTTACAAGCTATAAAAAATTCAATTTTGCCCTCTCAAACTCTTTTAATGAAACTTCATATATGAAGCACATGTGCTCTGTGGTTTTCTTGGATGCATACAGTCCTAGTATTGATATTAAGAAAGTTTATAAAATTATGAGATCAATAGTCATGAAATTGGATTCATTGTTGTCTCCTAAGAAACATATATTGGCAATGTTGAGCTTTTTATGAACATAACAGAATCCGGAGAATGATATCAAAATATCTGGAATCCAGGATTTTCATAAGTTTGAGACATGATTAAGTATTAATCTGACAACTTACTAACTAGTTAGTGTGACAGTTTGTTAAATAAATTCTCACTGGAATTTGGTATTTGGGAGCCAAGGGAGAGTAGGTTGTAAGAACCTCACTCAAGGAAATCCTTGTTCAAATTCATTATTTCTATTGAGTTATTTCCTATGAATAATTACCACGGAAATCTTTCTAATCAGAAAAAATAGAAGTTTGTTATTAATTATTCAATGAATCTGAGCTATATCCCCATTGCAATTCTGAATGTCCAGAGAAATATCTGAATAATACAGTTGCTGTTAGTACTGTCTGTAAATTTAGAATCATTAACTTTTGAGACAGTCACATATTTACAAGTTAACTCTAAAGCTCATTCACATCTTACTTCATTTTCAATAACAATGCTTATATGTTTGAGAATAAGTATTTCGGGTTTTGTACTCCTGGACTACTATATGATTTACCTAGGGCTATCCACTCATCTAGTCCAAAATAGGATGCTTAAATTAACAAGCAATTCTTGGCTTGTGATTCTGTGGATTGGCAACTATGGCTAGGCTAAGCCAGGATGACTTGGCTCTGCACCAACAGGAGATGGTCTGGTCTTAGTGTTGCATTTAAGCCATGACTAGAGAAACTCAGGCAGCTCTTTGTATGCTCTTAACATCTTCTGTAAAATCTAGCCTAGTCTTCTCCACACAATGGTAGAAGAGCTCCCAGCAAGCAGGGACAATAACTACCATGACACAAGCTTTTATATAGGTGGTGCTTACAAGTTTTTTGATATTTCATTGGTCAAATAGGTCACATGCCCAACAAAGTCACCATAGGAGAGGACCATTTAGGAAATAGCTGTAGAAAGGGGGAGATTCTCTGGAATCATAGAGAAAGGAGTAAAAATTGGCCATAATTACATGGAACATGCATTCACAGAAATATTCATGGAATCCTTTTAGAAAATGAATATGTGGTCAGACTAGGTAGGCAAAATGGCTTTTGGAATAAATCTGGCCTACTACTTGTTTTTGCATATTTATTTATATATGTTGTGTGGCTCTTCTGTGTCACAGTAGCAGAGTTGAATAATTGCTACAGAAACTATGATGGCTCATAAACCGAAAATATTTATTCTCTGAGCCTCTAGAGAAAAGGGTTAGTGACCCTGAATTAAGTAACTGAGCATTTTTCCATTTCTAAATTCTAAAGTAGCACCATTTTAAATGAGTACTTTTTAATTGTAACTGAATTCCATTGGTGAAAGTTGAGGTGTCTTTTTTTTCATGACTTTGATTTTATTTGCATAACTCTTACATGTAGAATTGTAGTATATAATGGAACTATATATATATATATATATAAAACAGAACATAAAACTACAGTACTGTACAGTACAATGAGCAAAAATTACAGTACTATAAACCAGGTGTACAGTACAAAAAAGTCATTGAGGCTCTATAAACAAGATGTACAAGAATTATACAAAAAAAGAAATGGGCCGTAAGTCCAAGTGTTGAGTTGTAAATCTAAACACACCTCAGCTGTAAGTCCAAACAATCATTAAACGGGTAGGTCATCAAGTGAGGAAAAACTATATAAAACTCTTAGCACTGGTTCTAAAATTTTGCATGAATTATCTCAGGAAACCCTCCCAACCACATAAGATAGTGTGGTTATGTATGGGAAGGGGTCTGCAGGCAGGGAGAGAACAGGGTAAGGGCCTCATTAGTTTTCTTTTTTTTTTCCCCCATTAACTTTATTGGTACATTTTAGGTATAAAATACAGTTACATTCATCATTGGGATCTTGTACCTTTACATGAGTCTCTTGGTTCTTATTTT
>NW_004624811.1:9932934-9970447 GCF_000247695.1 Heterocephalus glaber
CATCTTTGTAGTGTGGAACCAGGTGGCTGTACAGAGAAGAGGCCAGAGGAGCGGTGTGTGTGTGTGTGTGTGTGTGTGTGTGTGTGTGTGTGTGTTTGTCCAGTGCATTGCTGGCCGGGTGTGGGCTTATTCGGTGTGTTCTGAGCGACTCGTGACTTTGGTACAGCGTCTGCAGACCTGCCTGTCTGCAGTGGGCTGATTCGGCATGTTCTGCGTAACTTGCAACCTTGGTATGGCATCTGCAGACCATCCCTTACTATTTTTAACAAATCTCTGTTAATGGTCTCTAACCGCAATCCTGTCTTCTATATCTGATACTCTATTTTCACATTCCCTTAATGTACTGTGAATACTTTTTATGGAGTTTTTAATATCCTGGATATCTGTTTGAATCTGTTTCATGCATTCTGTTTTTCTCTTGTGTTGGATGATCATGGTTTCCATGTCTTTCTTATGCTGGGCATTCATGGCTTCCAACATGGTTCTGAGCTCATCTATTTTTTTTTAATGAGTTTGTGTTCTAGAGCCTGTAATCATGTCTTTCACTCTGCTCACCATCTCTGTAGTTACCTGGGAGGTTATTTCTGTTTTGAATTTTTCTAGAGCCTCATTCATCGGTTTCGTTGCTTCCCGTGCTATCAGTTCAGGGTGTCCAGGCGGTTGCTTATCATATTTTTCCACCTCATTTCCCCCAGAATTTGCCTTTTGTGGGGTGGAAGTCTGAGTTTGTGCCTTGCTTAAGTGTCTTCTTATATTTGTTTTTTGGTAATGTCCTTGGTTTAATTCCTGGATTGATACTTCAAAATTGCTTATTGTAAGTAAGTTTGTTGCTTGTGTTTAGAACCCTTATGGAATGATTGCTTCTCAGTGGTGTCTTCCAGATATAACTGGTCTTTAGGTTTTGAGTCTGTAATGATTCTGAGGCTATCTCATTTTCATCATACTGTGAAGTACAACTGATTAGATCAATCACAACACCTTCACTGAAGTGAAACAATCAGCAACACCATAGCATCAAGCACAGCTTAGAAAATGACAATTTGTGGTAGTTATTAATCTGTCACCTTTGAGTGTGTGAATTAAATCAAAATCGAGGACCAGACCAACATGTGTTTATAGTGAATAAACTCTTCATTATAGCAACTTTACCCTTCAGGATGGGGAGTTAGAAGGAATTTTGTAGGGAGGGATAAATAGGCAGAAGGATAGGAGAGGTCAGCAGTGAGGCCAGAGGACACAGGAAGATCACACAAACTCAAGAACCTGTTGAAAAGAAGAGGAAAAGACGGAACGAAAGAACAGAGAGGAGA
This sequence comes from Heterocephalus glaber, assembly GCF_000247695.1. Next base: position 9,934,245 of record NW_004624811.1, read on the forward strand.
ACAGAACAACCTAACAGCCATAGGGAGGCTGGAAACTGTATTTACTTTCCTTTAAAACTAATGACAATCAAGGAAGAAGAGAAGAAAAGAAAAATAAAGAAGAAATACGAATTAGGGCCAGAACAAGAACAAAAAGGGAAATGAATAACAATATAGGACAAGGAGAGAACGAGTGAAAGAAAAGAGAAATGAAAGAGAAAAAAGAAGAGAAAAATAAAAATTTGAACAAAGTAGAAAAAAATAAAAATTAAAAATAAGAGGTGCCTGAGGGGCACGGAGACGGGGGGGGGCAGCACCCTGGCAGCCAGGCATGAGCTGCCCACCCTCCTCTTCCCCATAGCTGCTGCCCCCAGCAGCGGAGTCGCTGGGGCGCCCTGGCCCGCGAGTGTTAGTTGGGAGCCCTTCTCCCTCTGCTCCCCCGGCCCTCCTTCCTTTTGGCGCAGTGGGTCAGGCCGGTGGGAGCTCGCCCACCTGCCTGCTGGCTGCCACCAGGCCTTGGAGGACGTGAAGCTGGAGTTCCCCTCGCTTCCACAGTGCAAGGACGATGTCGAGGAGTGGACCTACCCTATGAGAGGAGAGATGCAGGAAATTTTACCTCGATTGTTCTCGGGCCCATATTCTTCTGCTATGAAAAGCAAGCTACCTATACTACAGAATCATGGAATAACTCATATAATTTGCATACGACAAAATATTGAAGCAAATTTTATTAAACCAAGTTTTCAACAACTATTTAGCTATTTAGTCTTGGATATTGCAGATAATCCAGTGGAAAATATAATACGTTTTTTCCCTATGACTAAGGAATTTATTGATGGGAGCTTACAAACTGGAGGAAAAGTTCTTGTCCATGGAAATACAGGGATCTCCTGAAGTGCTGCCTTTGTTATTGCATACATTATGGAAACCTTTGGGATGAAGTACAGAGATGCATTTGCTTATGTGCAAGAAAGAAGATTTTGTATTAATCCTAATGCTGGATTTGTCCATCAACTTCAGGAATATGAAGCCATCTACCTAGCAAAATTAACAATACAGATGATGTCACCACTCCAAATAGAAAGGTCCTTATCTGTTCATTCTGGTACCACAGGCAGTTTAAAGAGGACACATGAAGAAGATGATTTTGGAAACATGCAAGTGGCAACTGCACAGAATGGCTGACTCAAGAGTAACCTTATAGATGGAGTGAATTTCAGTTTGAAAGAGAAAATACTAAAGACAATGATAACGTAAAGTGGTAAAAACACAAGTAGTTTCCTTTCAGTTACATGTTGCTTCCAGAAATGTTTCTCTGCAACATGTTAAGAAGATGTCGGACTTCTGCAGTAGACGGCACTGATGGTTTTACTTTTTTTTTTTTAACTTTACAGTTTTATTATAAGCTAAGAATTTTGGACTTGCAAAGAGTAATTATTGCAATAATGCACTTTTCATACTTGAAATTTATATGATATAAAGTTATTACTTTAAACAAAACGGAAGTTGGGGGGATTTGTTTAGCATTTTTGGGTAATTTATAACAAAAGAATTTCCTAGGGTTTGCTACAAATTCATTTTGTGTTCTATATATTACATTTAAAAAATAATTTTACAGTTACATTTTATGATGGAACCCAACATAACAGAAGTGCAGGCATCTGCCACTTTCTTAGTATAAGACAATAAATCAATGACCATTTTTAAAACCCTTAAAAAAAATAAGAGCACAAAAATTTTAAAATAAAAAATAAAATTGAAGGGCCTCCTTCAGGGTATGTCTCTGCTGTCACAATAGACAATGTGGGCAGCCATGTGCAGATATAAGTCAATGAGTCTCAGTAATCCAGTAGCAGGCCTGTGAGATTCAGGCAGATTTCTGATTGCAAATCCCAAGTTGAGCTCCCTGTCCTCCTGCAGGGTTGAACTCTGCAAGGTTCTACTGAAGGTTCTAGCTTTCCCGCTCCCCTTCCCCTGACGATAGTCCAGGTTCCGATGGGAGGTGATGATCCCTCCAACTTACCAAGTACGGTGGTCTGGTGTGCCTTTATTGCAGAGATTCTCTTTACTTTTCCATTTGGCTTCAGTTTTCATGAAGGAGCCTGAGAGAGGCCCTCTTTCTGTTGTTCACTTCTGCTCTATGTTGTGGAGCTCAGGTCAATGGCCTTTATGACCTCCTGTGCCTCTGTAGTGTGAAACCAGGTAGCGGCCCAGGCAGGAGGCCAGATGCTGGAGTGGGGTGAGGTGGGGGGGAGTGCAGGCGCCCATAGGGCTAAGCTGGTTGCTGGGGAGTACCCGCGGGCAGGATGGAGCGGGGCTCCCTGATGCCCACCAAGGTCCTCACTGTCTTTGGGCTGGTCCCTGGTGGGCGGGGCACGGGTTGGATGCAGCAGGGCTCCATTCGGCCAAGGTCCTCTCTGCCAGCCCAGCTAAGCTTAGAAAATGTGTACTTTAAATGTGACCTTTAATCTGTGACTGTTAATCTTGAAAATTTAATAATTAAAAACTTGAAAGTTTGGCATCGAGTTTTCTTTGAGTTTATGTCAGTGTTCTTGTCAAGATTATATTAGTCTAGGTGAAGTTCTTGGAAGAGGTAGATAATGTTCACTATTGTTATTTAGTTTGCAGTAGATGTTAATCTTGTAGATTCATGCTGAACAGATTGAATACTACTGTGTTTTTGTCTGTTTAGTATATGTATACACAGTTACATATATGCATTAATGTGTATACATATATATATATGTATATGTATGTACACCCTATAGAAATATAGATATCTCAGAGAAGGCTAAGAGTTAATTCAAAAAGATTAAATGAGGGTAAAAAAAGGAGAATTAAAATGTACTGTTTATAATTACAAGAGGAATAAAACATTTTCAAGGAACTAATGCTGTAGAAGTTGAATTATTTGTAGCTCTTCCAATTCATCCCACATTGTAGATGCTGTCTAGGAATGGGGATGGTGGTCTCAAGATAAATTCAGTAAAATTAGCATAAAATTTGTCTACTATTTAAAAAATAAACTTTATTTTTAGAACATTTAGGTTACAGAAAAACTAGCCATCAAGTATAGAGATGCTATATACCACTTTTCCTCACTACCTTATCTAACCAATTTCTCTTACTAGTAATATTTTGTAACTCTGTGGTGCGTTTCATACAGTTGGTAAATCTTCAGATCTGTTGCTGTTGACTGCAGTGCATTGTTTAACTAGGGTTCACTCTGTTTTGTATTCTGGCTTTTGATATATGCACAATATCATGCATCTTTCATTACAGTATGATACGCAGTAGCTTCACTGTCCAAGAAAAAGCACTGTGCTCCTCCCATTCATTCCTACCCTTCTCTATGAACCCATCAATTCTTTTTTATGCCTCAAAACTTATTCCAGTTATGTCAAACTTATCAATCATAATTTTGTCTTTTCCATAGTGTCATGTATTTGGAATTATACAGCATGTTGCCTTTTCAGACTGGCTTCTTTTACTTAGCAATTTGCATTTAAAGTTCATCCATTTGTTTTTATGGATTGACAGTTCTTCTCTTTTTATCAGTGAACAAGATTCTACTGTCTGGATATACCAGTTTATCCATTCACCTCTTGAAGAGCATTATGTTTGCTTTGAAATTTCTATAACTATAAATGAATGTACTGTAAACATTTATGTTCAATTTTTTGTGTGTACATAAATTTTCAGCTCATTTTGATAAGTACCTGTGATTGTAATTTCTGGACCTTATGGTATGTGTATATTTACTGGAGTAACTGCCAAACTGTCTTTTAAAGTGGTTATACCATTTTGTACTCTCACTAGCATTGAATGAGACTTCAAGCCACTCCATATCCTTGCCAGCATTTGTTGTTGTCAAAGGTTTGGATTTTAGCTATTCTAATGAATTTGATTTACAATTCCCAAGTGACGTGTGATGTTGAACACTTTTTTATATGCTTTCTATATATCTTATTTGGTGATACTTCCAAATATTTTGCTCATTTTTAATTGGATTGCTTTCTTATTGTTAGATTTTAAGAGTTCTTTGTATATTCCAGTACAAGTTCTTTATCAGATGTGGCTTGTCTTTTCATTATGTTAACAATATCTTTTGCAGAGCAGATGTTTATAATTTTTCAATCAAACTTTTTTTTAAAGGATTGTACTTCTGGTGTTGTATCTAAAAATAATTGTCAAACCCAATATTAGCTGAATTTTCTCCTTTGTTATTTTCTAGAGGTTTCTCACCAGATTTTTTTTAGTTTAGAAAAATGGCGTGTAAACCTTTGTCTACTTTATTGCTTTTTCCTTATCACATAATGGCTCCCTGCGCCATGGAAAACTCTTAACCATTCTTAAGCCAATCCAAATAAAATTCCTGATTTCATCTGACCGGTTGGATCTCACTCTTCTTTGAACCCCCAAGGCTATGGTGATATACACTACATTGTTTGGTACTGTATTTTGTTTAGTTGCATTTTAAAAATTATTTCCATGTATTAATCACATCTTGCAGTCAAGAGAAGCTAAAATTATGCATTTTTTGTTAACTACCAGCAAATTTAGTGTGATTTTTATGAATATTCTCAAATAACACCTGAAGTAAGAAAACTGCAAGAGACTTTGTTAAGAATTTTACACTTGATCTTAGCCAAAAGGCCAAAAACCAATGAAAGCGTTAAGGATTTTGAAGTTAGTTTGATAAAGTTTTAATTTCAACTGTGCAACTAATGCTGGTAACAGAAAAGTTAGAGTAAAATTTATTTAACATGGTCAATGCAGGTATCAATAGGAGACAAATACATGTAAGTATATTTCCTGTCACATTCTTTCTGCTCTATATTGTTATTATGACTACTATTATTCTCTCTATAAATATTCTAGTATATGAGTGGGTTAGTTAGTTATAATGAAGATGAAAATATAAAGTATTTTGTGATCTTTGTGTCTCATTATTATAAATCTTCTTATGTATAAAATTGTATAGTAGAATTTTTTTTTTGGTACTGGGGATCGAACTCGGGACCTTGTGCTTGTGAGGCAGGTGCTGGAACCACTGAGCTAAATCCCCGGCCCCAATATAGTAGAATATTAAACAGAACTAAGAACCAGGAATGCCAAATTTCAACCTAAAATGTGCCTTTTAACTTTGTTCTTCAATTTGGACTCAGCATTTATAAATGCCACAGAGTATCTAATTTAGTGGTCACATTTACTGTTAGTGATGAACACATGACCCATATGAGCAGAATCAGCTTGAAGGCAGGTGCTAGAGATTTTTGCCTCTTTGCTGAAAAGGAATGAGGAAGCACAGAGCCTTGTTTGACCTTTAGACCTTGATAGGAACCAACACCATGCATATTGTTTATATTTCCATTGCTGTGAGAAAATATCTGGGAAAAGAAACAAAAAAGAAAGCTTATTTTGGCTCATGGTTTCTGAAGTGTTGGTCCATGGTCCACCAGTTCTATTACTGGGGGCCTGAGATGAAGCAGAACATTGTGGTATGGAAGCATGTGCAGAAGGAGGCTACTTACCTCATGGAAGCCAGGAAAGGGGGTCACTGAGCCTGTGCTAGAGAGCATCTTCTTTCTACTTTTTATTTTATCCATCCTTTTGGATGGGGCCACAATATTCAGAGATGGTCTCCTCACTTACTGTGCAGTGGACACTTAGTTTCCACTCATCTCTGTAAACCCCCACAGACACAGAAGTGTGCTTTACTTATTTTCTAGGCATTTCTTAATCCCGTCAGATTGACAACCAAGGTTAATCATCACATCCTGTATGGCAGCGTGGAGAAGTGAAAGGACCCTGCATACTTGATAACATGCCTGATTGTCGATATGTGACATAATTTTGTATGTTGTTAAAATCATTAGAAGAAAAATTGTATATTATAACCAAAAGCAGCCTAACACACCTATTCATAATTTCTTTATATTTAACTAAGACATAAAGTAGTTTCTCCCTGACTCAGCAGTGAAATCAATATAAAAGCCTCCAACCATCTCCCTCAGAAAGAAGCAAACTACAGGTGATGTATGAGATTTAATCATAGGGTATCACCTTCTCCCCTCAAAATGTGAACTGCTGTGAAGTCAGTAATCCACCGAGACTGGGGGGACAAGAGTAAAGAGGAGGCTCTGAAGCCAAAGGTGATAGAGGAAATCACCCGTGGAGAGCAGGAAGGGTGCCTCTTCTCTGATAGCAGAAATACTGCCGTGGAATACAGTCCGCCTTGAGGTCATTTCACTTTTTCTCTGTATTGTCTAATGGTAGCTGAGAGCAAAACGTCTCCCTTAGGATATAATCTCCCAGAAGCTGAGGAGCTAAGCATTAACATGAGAGCACGAAAGCAGGAAAGGAAGAGTATGCTTTCCTGGAGCTGTTAAGAACACAAAGACAAGGGCAATAAATAATTGATAGTTGTCACCTCTCTGCTTCTTGGTTATTCAAGGGCTTTGAGATGGTCCTTTATCTTAGCACCATCTAATCGTGTTATATCACATGCACTTCTTGTCACCAACATTAATATGTCTACCAGTGACATGTGCTATACTCCAGCTTTTCAGAGCTATCACAAACTGCTGATCTGTGCCAGTCAAGAGCAATGTAATTGTCACTGGCAGATAGAAATATTACCACCAGACAGAAGAGTGTAAATAATACAAAAAATAACCCCCAACACCAATGACATATCTCCATAATTAGAGAGAAGCCTCTTGCATCATATATATTGCATTACTCTCCTGAATGAGAATTGCAGTAGTCCAGAGGGAAGCGGGTACAATTCAGTCAGACTGAGCACCTGCATTCTTTTGATTTTGTACATTGCAGAGACAGAGATCGCGTATGGATTCAGGAGAAAAGCAATGGGAAGCTGTAAGAGAGTGTTAGATTTTTTTCCCTGATAGCTTTACATACACCTGCAGAGGTACCGCAGCAATGCAGCAGTGATTTCCTTCTATGGCAATGTGGCCATATTAACCCACATACAGTATTTCTAAATTGCAATTATAGGAAGAATGAGAGTTTGAAGCAAAGAGGTAATAAATTCAGAAAAAGAGGAGAAGGCAAAAGATATGTTTCAATTCGAAGCTAAAACTCCTTAGACATTATACAACTCATTTTATTCTCAAAGTGTTCAAGGGAGTGTCACTGAATGAATCTTTTTAATCAGATACTGTAAGATCACTATGTACCTGTGGCAAATCTATCCATTCCTTCTTCCTTGCTAGCAGAATCCCAACTTTGAATGAGATGGCAGAATGCCTATCTAGATTCTAGCTTCCTCAGTTCTTGTTGTAGCTAGAGCTGGCCAAGTGACAAAAGAAGTAAGTGGAAGACTGTGAGGGTATTTCTGGGAATTTGCTTAATAAAAGGCACGGAAGTTTCTATCTTCTTTCCATTTTCTCTTCTTCTTGGACATCTAGGACTAAATCAGCTCAAAATACAAATAAAGAGATGCACAAACTCAAACTATGACCTCATTGAACCGTGAATCAATGCCAGTACTCATCTACTCTCATTTTCTTTTTACCTGAGAAAAAGACCCTTTTATTTTTTTTTTAAGTTTCCACAGGTCGTACTTTATTATTTGCTCAAGATCATGTTCCTATCTATAACACACAATCCAAGAAGCCTTGCTAAACTCCAACATTAAAATAAAAATGTAAAAAGCCTTTAAAAAGTTACCTGTGACAAGATGCAGTGAAGAATACAGAAGAGTTGATTATTGGAGCATACTGTGTGCCAAACAGTTTTACATACATCAGCTCAGAGCAATCTTAGGAACTGTGTTCTGTCATATGGCCAATTCATAAGCGAAATAGGGGTATAGAAATAGGGGTAAGTCAAGCTACTTGCCTAAGGGCCCACAGCTATGAAGGGATGGATCCAGAAACCAGGGTTCAGCCACTATATTTTCTCATTTACACTTTTCATTTCATAAAAGCAGAAAAGCAAGTCAAAGATGTAATGGATGAATTCATGATGGTATGTATATAGGCTTTCTTTGATGTCTTGACTATCACTAGGAAAAAGATTTTTTTTTTTTTTTGTTACTGGGGATCTAACTCAGGACCTTGCATTTGCGAGGCAGGCAGTGGCACCACTGATCTAAATCCCTGGCCCTGGAAAAAGATTCTTTTGTACAACACAATTTCAAGAAATTTTTGCTTTGTGTAGTATTTTTGTTTTCAGAAGCTCAAAACAAAAATTTAATCTGTCCATCCATGCATCATACGGAGATTACCATGGCAACTGTCTTCATTGAATCTAACATAATTGCATTGGTATATATTGAACCTGCCCAGTTCTTGAATTGTGGTTCTTAAAACAACACATTCTTTAAATTTGTATCAGCCCAAAGTGGATTTGAAACCCAGCTGTAGTGCTGGGTTTTTTTATCTGTTTATTCATCGATTATCACTGAAAATGACATAATGCATGTCAAAATGCTTTGAAAACTATCAAATAAAAATCCAGATAAATAATTATTACTATTAAAGTATTTTGATGCAGTAGAATAAGAGTTGGAAACCTCAAGTTCTTCTTTTGGACATGTACTTGAATTACTGTGTAATATTGGGTGAGTAGATTATCCATTCCAGGTATTGCTGATCTGACTTTAGTTCCCTGGGCAAGTATAACCCTCATGTTCCATGTACCTGCCAGTTAATAAAAGTGAGCTGGGAACATTGGGCATGTGTTCAGAGGCATTCATGAGGGGTTTCTGTCCTTCTTTGTTTGTTTCTAACTTGCTTTTATTTGATTTCATCAAACTTCAGGTTCAAATTCTTATCTCTTTGGCTTCACATTTCTTTTCTACTTTCATTGTGGGCCAGTAATGGGGTTGATATTTATTGAATGCTTGTTTCATATCAGATACAATGGGCAATACTTTGCATTTACTACCTATATATCTCAACTAGTATCTTCATGCATAGGTAATGCTGTGATTTGGGCTGATTTTTCACCTTTGGGGCTCATCAGTGCTTATGATCTACTGGCTACTTGATATTTTTCATATCATTCCTGAACACAACTCTAAGAAGGCAGTTGCTACTGTTACTCTCTTTAGAGAAAAGGAAGCATTCATATTTGAGATTCTTGGTAGCCCAAGGAGTACCATACCCACTTTTGGTAAGTCGTGTGGTTCCAGGTTTCTTGGTTTCTCTACCTACCCAACTTCTCATATATGGATAAACCAGTATGTAACTTTGGTCTCAATCCTTGGCTTTGAATTCTCAGACAAGCATAAATAATTTCTCCTTTTTACTTAATAGTGCTGAGTGTCATTCTGCTCTGCCCTCACTGCTGTCCTCAATCCAGATTTACGCTATGAGGGAGAGGAAGTGGTGTGTGTGCTCTTTTTGTCTGTCTGTGTTCTATGCAAAGGTATAAAAAAGTAGCTACATATCTCTCTCATCTCTGTTTTTTCCAGAGTTCTTCTCCTCACTTATGGTATAGAAAGTTCATTTTGAGATTGGAATTAAAATATATTTCAGCACTTTATTCCTAAATAAGTGTAATAATTCTGTCACTATAAACTCTTCTGCACCATAAGAAAATACAACAACTTCTTTAAAAAATTCATGATGTGTTCAGTAAGCAAGAAAGGAAAATCACTGGGTTCAAGAAGAAAAGCAGTTAGTCCATAATAAGTTTATTAACTAATGCCACAATAGTCTTATATTGGAGGAGGATGAAGAAGAAATGTGAGAAACAAAAAAATTTACCTCTGCCTGTTTTGTTTGTTAAAATGTTTTATTTTGATTCTGATTTTATGCTACCAGCATGGTAAGGGAACTCCTCTTGAACAGTGAAGCTTAAAACTGGTCCTGAGCTAGTATTAGCCCTGTAGTACCAGGTATAATTAAATGCACAATCACATTAGAGGGATGTTTTACAAATGGGGCTTTTTAAAACTTAGACAAGACTAAGAAACTTAGAATGAAGATGACCTCAAGAAGTTATAAAAATTAGATAACTGATTGAGACTTTGTTCTCCAGAATGTTAGGGATTATCACTCTACATTATAGACTATAAAATCAAAGTATTATAAATTATTAGGAATCGAAATATATAAGAACTGAAACCATTATATAAAAGTAATATATTTGTAAAAGATCAAAAGTGTAGCTTTTAAGAAGTTGAATCATTAAAATTGAAATAAAACTGAATGGTCTGATTGAACAGCAGGTTAGGTAAAACTAGAGAGAAGAGACTAGAAAATCAACTTGGGAAAAGAATTATATGACATTTCAGATGACAAAGAAATGGAAACTATTTCTGAAAGAAGGTTTACAAATACTCAGGATAGAATAAAAATTTCCAACATGTGTCTAAAAAGAATTTTATTATGAGAGTATAATACTCAGAGTATTGGGTTAGAATTTTCCAGAACTTATCAAAGATATTGATAAGGATAAAGAAAATATGGTATTTATGCACAATAGAGTGCTACTTGCCATAAAGAAAGATGTGCTTGTGTCATTTTTAGGAAAACGGACGCATCCTGAGACTATAATGGTAAGTGAAATAAATCAGACACACAAGCCTAAATATCACATGATATCTCTCACGAGAAACTCAAAATATAAACAAATTATCGAGCAAAGTACAAGGTAATAAGAAACAGGGACATAGATCTTTTGGAAAAGGGAAAGGGACCAAGAGATAGAGGGAATGGGTGAGGGGAAAAGGATAAAAAAGAATTAAGATATGTCACGTCCCTGTACCACCTCCCCACAATGAATGTTAGCATTGTGTACTGCAAATGTGTACTAACAAACTAAAAAAAGTTCTGAAAGTGCAAATAAATTCATACGTGGAAATACCGGAGAAAAAGTATAGCACACCAGAAACAAAATTTAAATTCTCTACTATAGAGAAAAAAACATTGTCTATAAGAATAAAAATGACTACTATCAAGGTGCTGTGTAGGATGTAGAGAAAAGGGAACATTTGCACTCTGTTGGTAAAAATATTATGGAATGCCTATAGGATGCTCATCAAGTTTGTTTTTTGCTTTGTTCACCTGAATATGTCATCATTCTTAGATTTGCAAGTACATGTCTTGATTTGCTACCACATGTCTAGCCTTAAGGTTTACTAGCTAGGTCATCAATCACTTAGAAAGAAGGATCTGCACTTTAGAAGCTTGTCAATAGGGAAACACTTTTTAAAAGTATCAGTTAATATGTAGTTTCACATATATCAAATCAACGTAAGACTTTTTAAGTAAATGTCCATTTAGTAATAGTATACCTCTCTTTAGCATAATGACCAATGTTTCAGTTTAGCAGGAATGACTTTCTACTGTTAATACTTTCTAATTTGGCATAGTAATCTGCACTGGCTCTCTTCCTCCCCCCGTCCTTTCCTCCCTCCTCCTCTACTTCCCTCCCCATCTTTCCTTCTCTCGGTTTCTCTTCTTCAACTCTCTCTCCTCCCCTTCCCATCTGCCAGCTCACACACATTTTTCCTATGCAACCTTTCATTTAATCTTATGAAGACTCTATCTCAGTAAATGAAAATTTTTAAAAGTACTTGAGAATAAACTCAGAAAATTAAAATTTTACTTAAGATCTTTTGGGTCAGTCCTATTATAAATGATTGTGTAAAATGTAGGCACAAGGTTAAGTGATCTTTTGTGTAATAATGATTTTTTTTTTTAGTGGATATAGGGAATAGAGATGCAGCTCAGTGATAGGGCATTTATCTATCATGTGCCAGGCCCTGGGTTTGGCCCTTCAGTGACTCAAAAAATGTTTTAAAGTTTTGAACTTATAGTATAGTGTGTATGAGTGGAGCTAATGAATCTAAGTTTTATAGGTTCGAATGTTGGCCTTACCACTTGTAAGCTGTATAAGTCAGACAAGTTACTTAACCTTGTGTCTCAGAGTTCTCATTTGTCAGATAGGGTAGATGATAACATACTGTACTTACTTCAGAAGGTCGTTCCGAGAACCAATGAGCAACCTCTATAAATTACCTAGAGTGGGGCCTGTTACCTAGTAGATACTCAATTAGCTTTAAAAAACCAAAGTCATAGATCTATACATTCTTGAAGACTTTTTGTTTTCTTGAAGAATAGATAGTAACTACAAATCTTTAAGATATATTTTGACTTTGCTAGCTGACAATTTCTATAACAACATATCATTATAAATTGTGATCCTATACTATAAAATGTAGAAGACACATAAAAGCTTAAATTTATAAGGCTATCTCAGGTACCTATCAGTAATACTGCAGACAGCATAGTATATAAAAGTGACAGCAAGCTTCGCCATTTCTATAGTAACCATGAAATTCAAAGTTGTCTGAAAAAACATTTTTGATCTGCTAGTTTCCATAGAACCATGTATCTCAAGGTGGTAGGATCATTTAATAGAACCAAAGTTATCCTTAAAGGCTTTCATGAATATCAAGGCAAAACTTATTCTAAGTACTAAACTTCTAAATTAGTTGAAAATACTTTTTCCAAAAGCATCAGCTTGATATACTTAAGAATCTGAGTCTCAAGACCAGAAGCTTGTTTACTTTATTCATCTACTAGTGACACTTAACTTTTCTAGATCTTGGTTCTTCTAATCCAGAGATAATAACCCATAGACTCTTGAAAGTCAAATTCAATAATCCCAATTACAGGATTTATCAGCACACCACTTGACCATAGAATTTCCAAAGTAATGAATTTCTAATAGAATTTAATGCTCCATAAAACAGAAATTCTGTCATTGAATGAGTTTGGGAATACTATATACTTGTAGTGGCTACAAGTCTGGCTCTTCCAGTGGCCAACAACAGTTGTTATTTACATACAAAGCTTTTCTTCTCTTTAGGTAGGAGAGATTTTAGAATTGGATTCTGTCTGATGTCCCTGAAGAATTATGCTCCAATTGGTCTCAATGGCAGTTGGCTTGATAACATTTCCTTTTTTGGCTGGCTTTTCTTCCTTTCTCATTTTTTCCATTCTCCACCAGTGTTTTCACTGTCTCCTCAAAATGCCACTCTTCTCATGTTGGGTTCTCGGGATTCCAAAGTAAAATGAAAGAATTTCATACTTTATGAAAATTCATGTCAAAGCAGGAGTTTGGAGTATATCAGCAATTTTTCAATTGTTTTTAGGAATAAGGCCTTTTAAAGGCTGAAATCATATGTGGAATTACAAATTATATCTCTTAGAATATGAATATACATAACTTTAGTGTATATATATATATATATATATATATATATATAATTTACAATACTAAGTTGGTATAAGAAAATAAGAGAACAACCTGGCTATTTGGATCAGCACCTAAAATTGGGATTTTGAAGAGCAATTAAAGTTTTATCAGTATCATCAAATTTATTTCTTTATTTCATTTGTTTCTACAATATTTGAATCAGAAAATTAAGTACATACCAGCACCAACAATGTGTGAATGGTTTACTTTGCAATTTCAGAAGTATTTGAATTAACTGAAAACCTTGAAAAGATTTCTTAGCAACTATCAATAGCAAAGTTAAATTAATGCCCACGTATAAAAATTGCCAACATTCTATCATTGCTAAAGTTCCAATTAGGAAATGTTCATTCTTGTGTGCCCAAATTAATCTAAATGTGCACTTTTTTTTTTGGTACGGGGGATCGAACTCCGGACCTTGTGCTTTCAATGTAGGTGGCAGCACCACTGAGCTAAATCCCCAGCTGTAGTAACCATTTTAATAGGAGCTTCAGCTCCTGCATGTCACAGTTTTTTTCAGATTGATACTACGTCAAAAATGGAGCGGGGCCAGGGATTTAGCTCAGTGCTGCCGCAGCCTGCCTCACAAACGCAAGGTCCCGTTTGATCCCTGGTACCAAAAAATAAAGGGGGAGGGGCTCTAAGTGTTCATTTTTTTTTCCCCTATTGTGTCTCTGTGTAGTGTGTTTTCAAAGTAACAAACCTGTCTTATGTTTACTTCCATGAATTTGCACAAAAGCAAGCAAGCAGTCTTTTGTCTTTTGTCTTTTGTCTTTGACCAATTGATCTGAAAAAAGCATATTAATGAGGACTTCCAATTAATTCTTTGTGTACATTCTAAGATTTTAAAATCTGGAGTATATATTTCATAAAAGCAAACTAACTTCATTATTCAACTTTGTGCCCCTAACTTAATGTGCATTGGAATGCAAGCAGGGTAGGCTTCAATAAATTCCACCTTCATCACTTCAGTACTGTATGCTTCTTCGTGTGTGATTTGGTTTTTTTCTACTTTGAGTGATTTGTTAAGTGTATTTTTATTGTCAGATCTTAATTTTGATGAGGCATGTCCATAAAATACTTGGCTCTACAGAAAACATTCTTAGATCTTTTCTGCATAAGGAAGGGAAAATGGCGTGAGCTTTCAACTTCATCCTCATCTTTCAGGTGCAGGATTTGTTCTGTGGAACCTGGACATAGAACGTTTTGCATCAGGCTCATCATTTGTCAAATAGAATTAATGACATTTTTAAACCAGTTATGAATAGGAGTAGTGATCAGACTGTTCTTTGAAACCAAAAAATGACCAACTATGAAGTTTAACCGTGTTGTTCATATACTAGAACAGAGTTGGTGAGGGTGCTTGGAGACTCGCTACAAGGTTTTCACTATAGATTTAAGTGGCAGGCTCCTGAATTTATTTACTTATGTGTTCAGCAAATGTTTATCACTTATACCATGCACTGTATAGGCTCTGAAAATTGAGGACAATGTAGTCACAATTCTTCCCCTCTTAGATATTACAATCTTTAGTGTTATGATAGAGAAAGAAACACAGTGGACCCTTGAACATGAACTCAGTTCCCAAGGGCTCGTTGTAACTCAGGTTGGTTGTAAGTCATTACAGCTGAGATCTGGATGTTTACCTGGGTACACGCTATAGATAACAAGAGGCAGATGAATCTTCAATTAACCTAATTAACCCAAGTTGTTCGTATGTCAGGCCAGTCGTAACTTGAGGGTCCACTGTACAAGATACTCTGGGAGCACTTTGTGGGAGAGACTAACATGATCTGCCTGGTCAAGGTGATATGGAAGATTATTTTAAGTACATTAGGATATTTAGGCCAGGAAATTTCACCCATAATAACTGGAATCCCTAAGTCAGAAACAAATTCTCAGGTGTATGAAAACAGTCACTAAGTCATGCATCTTGGTGAAGCCAAGGGTTTTGATGTCAGCATTGTGTCTGGGTGCACTTATGCCATTAATTCAAAACTAAGTGCTACTATGGACTCTTGCAGAGAATTTAGACCTCAGTTTCAAATGCAGACTGCAGTCACTTTCTTATTTATATTGTGTAAAGGAATGCTTGTGAAATAACAGCGTGTATACCAAACAGTCACAGTGGAGATAGAGACAGCGTTGTTGAATAATAATTTCAGTACATAAGGATCTTTACTTCTTCCAGCTTAGCATATGAGCTTTCCTGTAGATTCAGGATGATAAGAGCATTATGAATGAAAAATCAGGCTTTGGAAATAAATATTTAGTAGGTATTTAATTTGGCTGTTAATAATAAGTTACCTTTTCTCTATTTACCAATGAAAATTAAATATGAGATAAGATATGTTACCTCACTTTCTCCAATTTCTAGTCTTGTAACTTCAGACTTAACTCTTGGTACTTCCTCATTGTCATTAGCCAGTTTCCTAAAAAGTCCCACACTACCTACTTATGGAAGAGATTGCCGTATGGTGTAGGTAATATCTTGTGTTGATTCTCTATTTCATTGATCCCGAACCTTTTTGACACTGGGAATGGGTTTCCTGGAAGAGTTTTTCTATGGACTAGGAGTGGGAGGATGGAGGTGCAGTTTTGGAATGATTCAAAGGAACACACAACCTAGATCCCTCCTGTATACTGTTCATAGTAGTGTTGATGCTCCTATGAGATCTAAGCTGATCTGTCGAAGGAGGACCTCAGGTGGTAGTGAGAGCAGTGGGTAGCAACTATAACTACAGATGAAGCTTCTTCCCCATTCAGTTTCCCCCTGCTCAGCTCCTGCTGTGTGCCCTAGTTCCTAAGGGGCCATGGACCTGTCCATTGCTCCTGGGGGTTGGCTTTGAGAAGGCTGCAGGGTGAGAATCAGAATAGAAGAGTTTGTGGTGCTCTTCTAGGAGATGAGATACAGAAAAATTGACTGGGAAGATTCCGCAGACTTATTTCCACCTGGTTTAAAATTTTCCTGGGCCCAGGGTTGGATTTAGGATATTTTATTGCTCCATCTTCAAGTATTGTGATTATGGGTGTAAAAATTTGTGTATGTCCATATTAGAAAAAGAAGGACAAGAAGGAGGTAGTTGAAAAAACATGTCGGTATGTAAAGACATTTGCAGTCAACTTTCTACATTGAACAGATGAGAATATTGAGGCTAACAAAATAGGTATTTATCCTTGAAATCAGAAACCAGAATCAAAAGATTTTCATTATTCATTATGAATGATCAATCAGCTTTCTCCTCCTTATTCCCCTTCTCTGAAAATATCAGAAAAACCGCTTAGTGAAACAATGCATTCCATTAACCTCCCCTGGTAGGTGGGCTCTAGAAGACTCATTCTCTTTGTCTCTAGAACATGCGGTGAATGTTTGTATGTGTGTTTGTGGGGAAGGTAAGAGCCACACACTTATTTAGAAAATCCAAAATGCATTTTGTCTTAAGCAGTTCCTTCTTCACCTTGGTTTTAAACTTAATTGTAGTTTGGGCCGGGGATTAAGCACAGTGGTTGTGCCACCTGCCTTGCAAGCGCAAGGACCCAAGTTCGATCCCTGGTACCAAACAAAAAACAAAACAAAACTTAATTGTATTTCAAGAGAATCTTAGTCCTTATGTTCCTGAATTTTTTTCACTAAGTCATGTGCATGTTGTTGGCAAGAGTCCCTTGATGCCTGTGAAACCTTATGAGCAATTTTTATGGCCTCTTGAGCCTTTGTTCTTTCAAGAGGCAAGATGTACTTTGCCTGCATGGACAGCACTCACACTGTGGCAATCCAGAAATTGCCTGAAAGGAGACAAGAGTGAATCCTAATCTAGACGAAAAGCTCATTCTTTTTCTCCATACCAAGACATTAAAGAAAAGTCTTGTCTGAATCAAGAAAGGAATAAGCTGTCAACATTACAGCATCCCTTTATTTTGTGTTTTTTGATCTTTCTGCTTTAGAGCAAATCAATTCCTCTTGGCTTTTTGGAAAGGATATTTTATTAAAATATTATTTTGTGCATGCTGTCTTTCATTTATTTTTCTTCACCTATTTCACACAAGTAGTCAGGCTCCTAATAATTGCCTGCCTTAGAGAATTTCTTTTACTGACATGGAAAAAGAGAATAGTGATTCTTTTTGGAGTGAATCTCAGACTGAACTCCTGGCACAGCCCTGGAGAGAGGACAGAACCTCAGAAGTAATAGTCCAGTGACCTACACTCTGAGATCAGGAGTTCCCAGTCGGGTCCATAGCAGAGAAGCAGCTAAGCTGCCTGACAGCTGGAGCAGCCACAAGGCCTGGCTCCCTCATCAGCTCATTGGGCATCAGTATGGAACTATGTGAGCATTCTTTGAGGTTCAGTGTCACAAGAGACTTTCCTCTATACTGACTTTACCTCATTATAGTAGAATGAAGTTTTGTTAGATTGAAGGTAACTTAAAATGTGGACATGTGATAATTACAGAAGAGCTGAATTTATGTACTCAGATTCATTTCTGCTACACTTACATGTTTTCATTTTGAGTACCATAAATATCAGTTTATCTCCTAGGTGATGCTGTCCTTATAATCTTCTACAATGAGAGACATGGTCAATAATATGAAAGAAGTTGCCATTTTTTTCTCCAAGTTATACTCATCTTTTAACTTTTATAAGATGCTGTCTTAATTACTTTCTTAGTTGCTGAGTCACAAAACCCAACACAGCAAAGAAAATGAGGAAAGGTTTATTTTAGCTCCTGTTTACAGTCCATAGTTGGCTGGCTTCCAGGCAGGATAGCATGGCAGAGGGGCATAGCAGAGGGTAGCTGCTCAAGGCACGGTGGACAGGAAGCAGAGAGAGAGTCAAGGGAGAAACAAGGAAGGGAGATAAACACTTCCACACCCATGGTGACTGCCCTTCTAATTAGACTCCACCTCCTAACAGCAAGCCAGCTTTTAGCCCCCATAATCCAATCACATTCCCAAAGCCCTGCCTATGAGTACATGAGCCTCCTGGGGGACATCTAGATAAGACCATAACAGATGCCTTAATAAAGTTCTAAGCATTGAATTAATTACTTTAAATGGATTATCTTATTTAATCTTTCCAATACTTCTACATGGCAGCAACTTTCATTGTCTCTGTTTTACAGATAAGGAAAATGAGGTGTGGAAAGAAGACAACTTTCAGAATATTGTACATCTAATGCCTGTGTTCTAATTTTATAATTCTGATGTCTATATTCTTAATCTCAATTTTATACTTCTTTCAGTAAGCTTTAAAACAGGTTGTATATTTAAATTCAGGGGGAAGAAGAAAGCAAATGATAACATTTAGAAAGAGGAGTTCAGTGAAGCCTGGAGTGATTAATCGGGGATGGGCACCAGAAGTGGGGTTTAAAATGAATCATAGAATAATAAGGTTGTAATATAATTTAAATGCCATTTAATTTGCCCCTGACCTTCATGATGTGAAAACTGAGCCATCATACATAGACTCAATTTAGGCAACCAGAGGATAAAGACAGAAAAACACATTTGAAGGTGTGCAGGCAGGGATGCTAACGGCACGTTTAACCCAGCCAGAGGCTATGTGAGAGTGGCTTTGTCAGAGAAATAAGTCACAGTGAGCACTAGGACAGCGAGGGCTGCAGGAATCTCAGAGGTTTGTGAATTTTAGGCCCTAGCTCTGAACTTTATCACAAAGTATATTTCCTTCTTCAGTCTCTGCAATGTCACTGTGTGTTTAAAAGATTCATTTTATCTTGATAGGAGCATTCTGAATTTTTCACAGGCACCCCACCCCAGTATCCTAATGATCCAGATATTCACTGGACTTGACAGGGTAAGTTGTACATGGCAGTCCCAGAAGAAGGCAGTCCAGAACAGACAAGAAGCCCATGAGAATTTGTTAGGTTGTAGAATATTGACTGGAGATTGGGGAGTCAGTTTAACGTAGATGTCAGGTACCGTACAGCGCAGGACTTACCCTCTTGGGAAGAGCCTACACTGGCTACAGGAGCCTCTGAGTCAGGGTTCATTTGAAAAACCCTAGGTGAGCAGCTCTGTTAGTGTGCTCAAATCAACCTCCAGTCCTGCTGTCTCTGCCTCGTCAATAATTCTCAGCTGTGTCCAGCATTCTCCACTCACATTTCAGGTCAAGCTCACTGCTGCTGGCTTTGTTCTCCTTTCCCTGACTTAATCCACCTCTGTTGCTCCTCTCCACATATTCCCCTCTGTGGAGTGATTATTATGGTAAAATGCAAAACCCACTGTGTCACTCTTCTACTTAAAAGTGATTAATGGTTTGCCATTACTCTGAAAATAGCTTAAATTTATTTATAAAGCACACAGGAGCCTTCATGATCTGGCCTTTATTGCCTCTAATTTCAACTTCCAGTACTTCTTGGTCTCTGTTAAACTAAACTTGAACCATTTTTCAGTTCTCTTTCTGGAACACAGTTTCCCTTCCCTCTTTGCAATTGAGCCAGTTTGGATTTCATATCTTCCAGGAAGCCTTCTTTCATTACCACCACCCTTCCCCAGACTGGATAAGGTCTTCCTCTTATGTGTCTCAGTGTGCTCAGCAATGTTGTCTAATGTGCAGGCTCTTTGAGGGAAGGCCATGTCTTAGAGTTGCAACCTATCAGTGAGGGTGGTGCCTGGCCCAGGGTAGGTCCTAATGAAATGTTTGCTTAACAAATGAACAAATATGCTATTGAAAGAGAAGGGAGATCCAAAAATGTCTATAAGGTTTCAGGCTTCATTACCTAAAAGGGTGGGGACCTCAGAGCTATCTCTGACAGCTTCTACCTTAACTTTAAAGACCTTAAAGGCCTTTTCTTTGTCAGGGCAAAAATAATGAAAAAAACCTCAAAAAACACTGAAACTTAGACTTTTGAAACTGAACACGCTTCCTTAACACTTAGAAGTCAGTATCTTTCTCAGAGGAATAATGATCATAATGTGTATAGCAAGATTGAAACCAGTATCTCTCCACTCTGTAATAGATAAAACATGTTAGAACAGAAGACTACTGAGTTATTCATTAAGTGGTATTTTTCCCATTTAAAGGAACCTTTGTTCCACTGGGAGAGGGAGAAACAGGAAACAGGGTGCCTGATCCTTGGAAGAAGCAGCAACCTACTTTGTGTGTTGACTTTCTGTTTGTGA
This sequence comes from Heterocephalus glaber, assembly GCF_000247695.1. The sequence goes on from NW_004624811.1 coordinate 9,954,603, forward strand.
GATATATAGTCAGCATTTCTAATGAATCTGCTCGAAGCGGCTGGAATATTATGATTTATAGCACCTTCCCACTTTCTATCATAGCATTTTATTAGATGGATGGGAAGCTGGTAGTAATGAGGTTAGGAATGAGAAAACATCCATCAAGCCCTGCTACATCTTCTCAGGAAAGACAACACACTATCTCATATGTCACAGGCAGTGATCTAGGTCACAATGATATAAAATGTGTGATTAAAACCAAGCATTTGACACTAGATAATAGGCATCTAGTTAAAAAATAGCTCTAGTGTTCCCGACTTTTAATTAAACCCAACTCGTAAATATGCACTGTGGTAAATATACTGCAGAATGGGGCTTGTTTATATTCCACCACATAACAATTACCTCCAGAATGGGTGCTTTATTTCACTACATGATGTTATTAGTCAGGCGATGGACTGAAATACAAATGTAAGCCAGTGATGTCAGACAGATGTGCCACAGCAGTGCCATCCGCTCCACTCCCCTTGCCCTCCCATCTGCCCTTGTTGTCCTGCGTTCTTCCTTCTCTAGCATCCGTCCACCCTCTCCACAATGTTATCAATCTAAAATAAAATATACTTAATCACTTCCAGCAATTTCTCAGAGTATCTTTGACTATATCAGTGATGACTGAAAAAGAGAAGATCTTTTAAATACAAAACCTTGGCTTTCAATAAAATCTGTCCTGTTAGCAGAGAATTTGTTTATGAGAAAGTTTTTAAAATATCAGATCGAGTACATGAATGCTAATGTAAAACTAGATGGGGAAGATTTAGGCAACAGGTTAATTGAGGAGTTTTTAACCTGTATTAGTAGGTATTTAAAAATTCTTGATGATAGAGTGGAGCATGAACAGAACATTAGCGTGAGACCGAGATGTGACTCTGATATGAATTGGTCCTGTGACACTTATCCCATCTTAATCATGAAACTCTGATAAGTTTTCAAATTCGAAAAATGAGAGGATTGGGTGAGAATTTTCCCAATATCCCTTTCTCCCCTCAGTAACTCTTGAATCTGCCAAGTGAGTGCTTCCCAAGCTTTAATTTCAAACAGATCCTTTGGAGATGTTGTGACCTGGGTCCTGATTCAACAGGTCTGGGTGGGGCCTAAGAGTCTGGATGTCTGACAGGCTGCAGGCCTCTGGTCCTCAGACCACACCTTGACTAGCAAAGGTGATAAAATACAGGGATCATCTCTCATTATTGTAAATTTTAAAGCCCTGTGTCTTTATTTTTACTGTCTCTCTCAGAGAGAGGTATTGTGTAATTACCGTTACACAATACCCATCAGGATAATGCCTCCCTTCTTTCAAACATACAATAGTAGAACCACTATCTTTTGGCTAATTACACTGACTTAAGATTATTTCTGAATATTTATCTACCCTCATGAAATTCATCTCAATTCCTCTGATGTTTCTTATGTCACAGTCTAATTCAGTAACCCCTTCCTGTGATCAGAGAAACTTGTCAGAGCAATTCTTTATCCCCGTAGATCCCACACATTCACATTTGAGCTCTTCCCTCTTCCTCTGATCTCAAAGGATATAAAGAACAGCTGATCACCTGTGGAAGTCATTTATCCTAAATTAGCATGGACACACCATTTGCTTCAGTGCAAGAAAATTCTGTTAATGAACAGGAAGAAAACCAGCCAAGCCTGTCCCCCAAGATGTGTCTCTGCAGAGTTAGGGAGCAAAAGATTTTATACCCAGGACAGTCAACCCCTTAAGCAGCCACAAACAGCTGTGAATGAGAGGTTCTGACTGCCTGTGTGGACTTGGAATACAAAGAGTTTCCTCCTGAATGCAATTTAACTTATTATTTTATGTCCTTTTAATATGAAGATCAGACCTCTATTCTCCTTTTTATTTTCATTCAGTTTTGATGTGATTGCCATAATTATATGTCAGCTATTACCAAGCACATTCTAATTACTCCATTTATTGCTAAAATTACTGTTACTACATACTACTTTGTTCATTAGTGAACTCTGAAGGGACTTCCTTACACATGTCACACTTTTAGAGACAAGTCTGATTTTACATGATGGCATGGTGCTCAAAAGCACTGTTATTTTGAACAAATTCACAAAATTAACCTGTGATTTTCAGTTGGATTTTCTTGACTAATGTAGTGTAGCACTTTAAAGCACTGAACATGTAGTGGCTAGGAAAAATATCAGTTTCATTATTTGACAAGTACAAAAAAGAAGAATAGTTATGAGTCAATATTTTGCTTTTAACTCTTACAGGTAGCACATGGTAGTTAAATTTGCAAATCACTAAATTTATTTATTAATTTTTGGTTTTTACTACATGGATTGGTAGGTATAGTGATGTTAAATTTGGATTTCCTATAGTCATGTATGTTATCTTAAGCAGCTGCTCTTTCAAGCTTTACTTTATTCATCTGTAAAATGGTTTGAATAAAATTATCTCTTAATGTACTAATGATGTTGTGACTCTTTTTTTATGTAAGATGTCAATATTCCCAAATGTTGGGAAAGCAGGGATACCAGATTTGACACATATGTAGTAATTTTCTATAGTACATCCTTTTTCATAGAAAATTAGTTCTGTACTTCATTACTCATTGAAAATACAGAATTCAACCTAATTTAGCATATTAATTTTATGTTTTTGCCTACACAATTAATTCAGTCTTTATTATATTTTGATTCTAAAATTTTCGGTAAGATAGTACTCTTACCTTTATTTAAGCACCCAAACACTCATTAATCTGACCAGAGACGAATAATCTGCATCTTTAAACTAGAGATAAATATTTATAGAAAGACTTTGCAGCCAGTTAAGAGTAAAACAAGATATCTTGAATATAAAGAAAGGGGACACTATTGCAATATACTGTCTACAGATGTAATTGTAGACATTTGGTTTGTACTTGTAATGAAATTTAAAAAGTATAGATTATGAAATAACATTAATGATAAGAGAGAATGACATATTGAGATGAAATATTTCCTGGGGACCAGGGAGAACAGGGAACTAAGCAAGACTAATGAATAAGAAAGTAAGAAAATAAGGTATGATACTAAAATTAATATCTGGAGAAAATGAGCACTGTGGAGAACAACTTTGAAGCTCAACTAGAGGACAAAAGAACAGGTTTAAAAGGTAAAAATGAGCTTGGAGAGGAACTAAAGTGAGTGGTGGTTACCCAGGAAGCATAAGGGAACTGACAAAAGAGAAAAAAAAAGAATAAGTGATACAGAAGAAGTAGATCACACCGCAGAGGAGAGACCATGTAGCACTGACAACTGCAGCTGGCTTGCCACCCGCTGGGAGACAAAGTGAAACCAACAATTTTTTGTTCTTGGAGAACCGAAAACCTGCATCAGGTCTGCAAGAATTGCCTGCAGTTGAAACCAGCAAGGAAAGTGTGGGACACTGCATCCAGAGTGGCCTTCCACAATCAAAGTTGTTGAGTGGCCTTGGTATAAGCATCTGCAGCTACAACCACAGAGCAAGAGCTGGCAGGGATGCCTGTATAAGAAGGGCCAAGTGTTTGAAGGTGGGTTCCAAAGCAGCCCTGTGGTGGCTTCTTCTGGGAACGGCCAAGTTCCCAGAGTGGGTGAGGGGAAGATGCTCACTGGAGACTTCCAGCTGTTGGAGAGCAAACTAGCAGGAGTCCTGCTGAGCGTCAGGGCTCCTGAACACAGACCAGGCTCCTGCGGACAGAGGCCAGGTTCAAGGTTCAGCCTGAGTTACACAGGATTGGAAGCTCAAATTGGTGCTGTGTTCTCACTGAAGGAGATCTCTACACCCAGCACCGTTCTGCCACCTTAGACTTCCAGCATGAACAGAGACACGTCCTGGCTTGATCTCTGCTCCTTAACCCTATGCTGAGAAAAAGAGCCACACATCCAAAATAATAGAAAACTTTCTTCTATTATACTTTATTTCATTGTATTATTTTTTAATTTTTATTTTACTTTTAAATCTTTATTTTTTTATCCTTTGCTATTTTCCTCCTTCTGTACATTTTTCATGACACTTTTCTTTTATTTTACCCTTTTCTCTTTTATGCATGTGTTTGTGTATGTGTGCATCTTTTCCTCTTGCTTTTTTCTCTCAATGTAGTTTATAGAAGGTAAAGGAATTCTTCTTTGTCCCTTTTTATCTATTCAAATTTTATTCATATCTTATCACCTGACTTCTTCATTCTCAATTTTTCTTTTCTTTTCTCTCCCCCTTTTCATTTGCCTCCCATTAACTTTTTTTCTAATATTTGTATCAGTCATAGAATCTTTCCCATCCCTATTTCTCACTACCAATTTTGTACCCAGTTTTCCCTGTTATCCCCATCTAAATATATAACATACCCTTACCACCATTAGCGTCCTTTGCCCCCCCCCCCATTTCCTCCTTCCACAGAGCAGAGGAGTTAAAGAAAAAAGCGCTTATTCTTTTCTCTTCTCTTCCCTCCTCTAGCATTACCTGGTCCCCAACCCCCGGGGCTTTAGATAATGGATTCCATAAAATTACTGTTGAATGTTATTTTTCACTATTAAAAGAGACACAGCCATTGCATTTAGTGCACATTAACTGTGGGTCAAGACTTGGGTTGTTAAGATGCTTACACTATTACCATGGATTTCTTCTCTAGGCTAAAGGGAGACCAAAAACAGGGTCTCACGGTATGTTCTTTCTCAACTAGCCTGTCACTAGCCTGCCAGATCAGCCTGTCACTGCTGTAGCTTATTTGATTTTATAGGAATAATCCTGACTCAGGGACAGTTTCATGCTGGTGAATCTGTCTTCCGAATCCACCATCATATCCAGGGAGAGGGACAGCAAGATTTCCTAACCAAAGAACTTGGACTAGATCAGACTCTGCAAGAAAGCCTGCAGCCTAACAGAAGTCCTGAGTCTGAATTAGCTTTAGTATTGCAGTGGAGAGATCAGAGGAGTTATTGGGGTCTGAGCATTTAAACTATCTGGCAAAAAAGCTACTTGGAAATCACATATGCAGTGTTTCATTGGAATATTTAGTCTGTGCTCCCATTGGACATCTTCTGTGTTGAAGTTTTTGCATGTTTCTTGATTTATTTAGTAATGTGCCATTATGTTGTGTTCTTCTATGATTTCCTTTGTTTATTAGGTTGTTACTTGGTGTATTTGTTCTTTCCTCGGCTCTGATTTATGAGGTGTCTAGGTTCTCTCCTTTGTCTTAGCTGCCCTATCTAGTTTCTATGTCTCAAACTCCTAGGCAGTATTATTGAGATATTTCTGTATTCTTTTTCCAAACATGCAAACTCCTGCCATGTTTTTCAATTCCCCATGTTTAGTTCCTTCACAGTCACTCCAGTCTTCTCTAGTATTATTCCTCAATCCTCCCCATCCTAAGCCTTTGGCTCTTCCATATCTTACCTAGCTTATTGTCTTTCCTATCAGCAGGTTCTGATAACCACATAGCTTTCCTCAATCACAAAGTAGAGCCCCTTTCTTCCATGTCTCACCCTTACCCCAGAAAATATCCTCTGAAAACTCTCAATACTAACCCTTTAACTCAACCAAAAGTACTCCAATAGAATCAGACCCCACATTAACCTTATCTTCTCATCTACCACGATTTCTCATTTCTAACCTCTCCTTTAGTGTCTAACACTCCTCATCCAACCACCTCCCATTCTCCCCACCCCACCTCATCTACCTCAATGTAGAACAACCACAGATGATAAAGTGTCATAGTGTGCATAAAGAATAGACAAAGGGGAAAATGTAACTGAAAGGACTATCATATAGAAGTGTTGTAATCTTGAATTTACAACATGCTGTTATAACCAGAAGTAATTCTTTCAGCAAAACATAGGGTAAATAACAGAAGAGTAAATAAAAGAAAGAGTAACTACTAGCACTGGACATACAAAATTGAAAATTACTCACAGGGAGGCAATAACCTATTAAAAATCTCCATATGAATCACAAACTCTCCTCATTTCTCTAGTCCCCAACCTTCAGTAATGCACCCCCCCAAAAAAAAGAGGAGGAAAAAGAGGGGACCATATACAATTAAGAAAATATATATGTATGTATATAAAGAAATAAAGACAAATCTACATAGGAGGATCCCTGAACTTCCTCCCAGCTCTCCCAAGGCAGAGCAGGGGTCACAAACAGGTAGCAGAAATCTATGAAAAGTTCATAGAAGCAATGAAGAAAATAGATAAATTCAAAGAGGAAGTAAACTAAAAGTTCACCACAATTTCACTCAATATGCCTACAGTGAATTTTGGGAAAATATATAAAAAAACTGGACAAGCTAACCAAAACAGTTCAAAGTTTAAATGACACATTCAGCAAGGATATAGACTCCTCAAAAAGATATCAGACAGAAATACCTGAAATAAAAAACTATTGAATTCATACATTGCTGAAATGAACAATGTAAAGATAGAGTGCCTGATATTTAGGACAAAATAGTGAATTACAATTAAGAGTTCAAAGAAGCCAAAAAGAAAATAAGAGAACAAGACTATCCAGTAGCTACTAGATGACAACAAGAACACCAATCTAAGGATAATTGAAGTGAGAGAAAAACTAGAAGATAGTACAAATGGATTCACTATATTCTTAGAGAAATCATGGAAGAAAATTTCCCAAATATAAGAAAAGAGTTTAAAATACAAAGTAAGTGATGCTTATAGAACACCAAACAATTATGATGAAAAGAGAAGCTCACCAACACACATCCTTATTAAGTTATCAGATATCCAGCAAAATCCCAGAATTTTAAAAACAGGCAGAAAAAAACAAAAAGATCACATATACAGGTAAACCAGTTAGAATCACAGCAGACTTCTCAATACAAACATTTAAAGACCAGAAGAGCTTGGAGTGATTTCAAGCCCTAAGAGCAAATAATTTCCAACCCAGATTAACTTACTCAGCAAAGCTATCCTTCAAAATAGATGGAGAAATAAGATATTTCCATGAAAAGACCAACTCAGAAGATATATGAGTGCTAAACCAGCTCTAGACAAAATAAGACTATTCTGGACAGAAACAGTGAATCAGACACAGCTAAAAACAGAGGAAACTAGTGAGGGCAGTGGCTAAACAGCTACAGAAGGCATCACAAAAAGTAAAACAGGACACACCAACAGACAAATAAGGCAATGTTAGCAAATAATCAACATATCTCAGTAATATCTGTTAATATGAAAGTCCTAAACCCTCCAATTAAAACACAGATTGGTAGACTGCATCAAAAAAACAGAATCCAACAATCTGTCCCACTCAAGACACTCATCTAATCCAAAAAGATATTCATAGACTAAAAATTAAAGGATAGAAAACAGCATTTCATGAACCAGGACCCCATAAACAAGTAGGGGTAGCAATTCTAATATTAGACATGGAAAACTTCAAGTTAAAGCTGATTAGAAGTGATAAAGAAAGTGTCAGTGCTGCATACTAGTTAAAGGAACAATCCAAGAAGAAGCGATAACATTGATAAAAATATATGCACTGAATACTAGGACATATATCCTCATAAAACAAAAAATGCTGAAATTAAAAGATCAAATAAACACTAACACAATCATAGTAGATGATTTTAACACCTTACTACTAAAAGAAAAATCAAGAAAGAAATTTCAGAGCTGAACCACACCCTTGATCATATGGACTTAATGGATATACGCAGAGTATTCCTCTTCTCTACAACAGACTATACATTCTTTACAGCAGCCCATGTCATTTTCCAAATACATCACACACTAATCCACAAAGCCTGCTTAAGTAAATATAAAAGAATTGAAATCACCCATGCATACTATCAGACAAGAAATTTCAGAAAAGGAACAGGTTCCTGGGAAATTAACAACATACTCCTAAACAACTGAAGAAATCAAAGAAGAAATTAAAAAATTTCTGGAAGTTAATGACAATAATGGTAAAACTTGTTGTAACTACTGGGATATGATGAATGCAAAAGCAATTCTAAGAGGAAAATTCATCACAATCAATGCTCATATTAGGAAAACAGAGCAAACTCAAATAGGTAACCTTATGAGAAATCTTAAGATACCTGAGAAACAATAACACAGCAGCCCCAAACTGACCTTAAGGAGGGAATTTATAGAGATGAGAGCAGAAATCAATGAAATTCAGACAAAAACAGTAAAAAAAATCCCAACAACAAAAAACAAAACAAAACAAAAAAACCAAACCAACAAATCAAAGAGCTGGTTCTTTGAAAGAGTAAGTAAAATAGATAAAGCTCCTAGGTAGACTTACTAAGAGAAAATGAGAAAAGACTCACATCAATGCAATTAGAAATTAAGTAAAATTACAACAGGTACTAGGAAAATCCAGAAGATAGTAACTACTTTGAAAAATTATACTTTAACAAATTTGCAAATTTTGAAGAAATTGACAGATTCTTAGACACATACAAACTACCAAAACAAACCCAAGAAGATACAAATATGCTTAACAACCCAATAACAAGCCATGAAATTGACATAAGGTATCTACCAACTAAAAAAAGCTTAGGACCTGTGGGTTCACTGCTAAATTCTACAAAACCTTTAAGGATATTAAAGTACCTTTAAGTATATTAAAGTACCACCAGTACTCCTCAAGCTCTTCACAGAAGTTGAAAGGATTGGAGTGCTCCCAAATTCATTTATAGCAGCAAGTAACAGGCTGATCCAAAAACTAGATAAAAACTCAACTAAAAACAAAAACAAAACCAAAAAACTATAGGCCAATTTCTATAATGAACATAGATCCAAACATCCTCAACCAGGTATTAGCAAATACAATGCAGCACATTATCAAAAAGGTCACATATCATGATCAAGTAGGCTTCATCGCAGAGATGCAGTGAAGGTTCAACACATGTAAGTCAATAAATATAATGCATCATATAAACAGAAGCAAGGTCAAAAACTCTGTGATCATTTCAATAGATGCAGAAAAGGCTTTCAACACAATCCAGTCCAACACCTCTTCATGATAAAACCCTTAAGAAAACAAGTCTAAAAAGGACCATACCTGAATATAATAAAAGCTATGTATAATAAACCAATAGCCAGCATCATAGTAAATGTAGAAGAACTAAAAGCATTCCCCCTAAAATTGACAACAAGGCAAGGCTATCTACTATCACCTCATCTATTTAACATAGCACTTGAAACATTAACTAGAGCAATTAGGCAAGGGAAAGTAATAAAAGGGATACATATAGCAAAAGAAGAACCCTAAATTATCATTATTTTCAGATGATATAATACTCAACATAGAAGATCCAAAAGAACACCACCAAATAACTCTTAGAAGTAATAATGAACTTCAGCAGCGAAGCAAGATACAAGATCAGTGCACAAAAACTTTAACATTGGCATACACCAAGACTGAATGGGATAAGAAGGAAATTATGCAAATAATACCATTCATAGTAGCTTCAGGAAAAATGAAATACATAGGAATTAATCTAAGCAAGGAAGTGAAAGGCCTCTAAAAAGAAACTTACAGTACTCTGAAAAAGGAGATTGAAGAGGACATCACCAAATGGAAATATGGCCAGTTCTCCTGAATAAGCAGAATTAATATTGTCAAAATGGCCATACTCTCAAAACTGTTATACTGATTCAATGCAGTCCCAATCAAAATACCAACAACATACTTTACAGATCTAGAAAAAACAATCTTAAAATTCATATGGTACCAAAAGAGACCCAGAATAGCAAAAGCAACTTTTGGGCAACAATAGCAAAGCAAGAGGCATCACAATATCTGACTTCAAGCTATACTACAAAGCAATGGTGATAAAAGAGCATGGTATTGGCACAAAAATAAATATGTGGTTCAATGGAACAGAGTTGACAATACAGAACTTCCCCAGACACATTCACCTATTTGATCTTCAACAAAGGGGCCAAAAGCATATGTTGGAGGAAAAGTAGCCTATTCAAAAGGTGGTGCAGAGAACACTGGTTATCAATGTGCAGAAGACTAAAACTAGACCCTTATCTCTCACCATATAATAAATTAAAATCAAAATAGATCAAAGATCTAAACATTAAAACCAAAATATGGATGGTAAAAGTAGTAAAACACTAGAAGAAATATGTGTAGAAATTTTCTAAACATCATTAATTGCACAAAAAGTAACAGCAAGAATCATTAAAGGAATTATATCAGACTAAAAAGTTTCTGTATAGCAGAAGAATAAATCAGTAGAGTGAAGAGACAGCCTACAGAATGGGAAAAAGTTTTGCCAGCTATTCCTCAGACAGTGGACTAATATTTAGGTTATATAAAAAACTCAAAAAAATGAGGCCACCTAAAATTAAAGATCAGATCTAGAGATGGGCAAAGAGAAGTCACCAGACACTTCACAGAGGAGAGGAAGAAATACAAATGGGCAACTGATATATGAAAAAATGCTCAACATTTCTGGCCACTAGAGAAATGCAAATTAAAACAATGCTAAGATTCCATTTTATTCCAGAAAGAATGGCAATCATTAAGAAATCACAATGACAAATGCTGGTGTGGCTGTGGTGAAAAAGAGACCCTCCTTCATTTTTGGTGGTTTCCAACCATTATGGAAATCAGCATAGAGATTTCTCAAAGAAATGAAATTAGAAATTCCATATGACCCCAGCGATCCCCCTGTTAGGTAACTTCCTCAAAGAGCTTAAGTCATCGTACGATAGCAATACATACACCAATATTTATAGCCACACAATTTGTAATAGCTAAATCCCGGAAGCAGCCTATACCCATCAACAGATGATTGGACACAGAAAGTGTGGTATCTGTATAATGGAATATTACTCTGCTATAAAGAATGATGGATTTGAGACCTTTGTAGGAAAATGAATGCACCTGGAAAATATGTTGAGTGAAATAAATCAGACAAATGAGCTTAAATAACCTACCATACAATATCTCTCATTTGAGTGAGGCAAAGTACAAAGAGAATAATAAAGGATGGATAAAAGGGGGCAAGGAGAAGGATCTCTTGCAATATTTCCAAGGAAAAAAGTGCCAGGGATGAGGAGGATCAGAAGGAGAAGTAAGTAGAAAAAAAGATGTGCCATGTACAGGAACCTAATATCCTCAATTAATGTAAACACTATATGCCATAATGTGAGGTAAGATTAATAATATCAACAAGAGTGGAAAATGGAAGAGGGGAATGGAGGAGGAGAGAGAGGAGGGATGGGGAAATTGATTAAAAAAAACCTGTGATATATACATGTTACTATCAGAGACCCCTGTAGTTAGGTTTTATTATTTATTGTTTAGTATATGATGTCGGCTTGAGAAAAAATTGTATGAAGAGACAGAACTAAGAGAGAGAAAGCAGAGTGCCAGGATGACCAATGTTAATGTAACCAACAAAGGCCCTGGCCAGGCTCAGGCACTGAATTTTATTGGCAATGAATTGGGGTAAAGGCAAGCTATGTGTAGTTTTTATGGAAATTAATTCAAATGAGGCTCATAAAGGACAAGACAAAGAAGTTTTCAATTAGGAACAGAATAGACAAAATATATGGTTGTAATTAGAACTTTTTTTTAGTAATAAAGTTTTAGCTGTGGGAGTGGAATTTGGGTGTGAGTTATTTTGACCTTGACAGGTAGGCTTTGGCCAGATTTACTTTTTAAAACAAGCAATTGTGGGGTTAACTCTTTATAACTTGTTTTAGATATAATCAATATTACAGTCCTCTACATGTTACCACTTCCCAAGATGATTGTAAACTGCATGACCTGCAAATATGTACTAATAAATTTTTTTTTAATTTAAAATTTAAAAATAAATGAAAGGCAAAAATTTCTATATGAGTGATTATTAACAAGGAAATCAGAATATGTATAACAAAATGTAACATCTATTTTAAAGTGTAATAACTATTTCAAAATGGTTCAGACCAGAGAAAGCTTGACATGGAACAAAAGAACTCATTATAAACCAGAGCAATATGTTCTTTGAGAGAAACTTGCAATCATACTCTGGAGAAATTATGAAATTTAAATATTAAGATAGATTTTGTAAATATCTGCCTAGCAATAATAATAAAAAGAGGGCCGAGGATTTAGTGCCGCCTGCTGCGCAAGCGCAAGGACCCGAGTTCTGATCCCTGGTACCAAAAAATAAATAAATTAATTAATTAAATAAAATAAATAAAAAGGAGCACTCAGATGTGTTCCAGACTTTTCCTATACAGAAGTCTTAGTTATAGGAGACCATCAAATAATAAAATTTTGGGAGTTACAAGGTTTCTATCCATTCATTTCACATCCACCAAATTGTCACTCATGAGGGAAGTCAGCAAACAAAGAATAGCCAGCAGCTAAAAGAGTAATTCAGCCATGTACATTAACTTCTTCGGGGGGAGAGTGGATATCAACCAAAGACATAAATATGCACAGGTCATATAAGAAAGAGTAGCAGAAAATTTAAAACCAGGTAAGTTTAGCATTAGAGCTATTTTATTGTACATAGAGGCATAAATGGGAATATGAGTATCATAATTACTGAAAGAAAACTAAGATATGAAAAACTTAAGGGGCTCAATTATACAAACTAAAACAGAAAGTGGCAAGAAACAATAGGATGAATATACTGATTTCACACAGAGATCATTGAATACTTGATACTTAAAGAATAATGTTCAAATATACTTGGAACAAACTTTGAGCTTAGTAAGAATAATGTATTGGCCATCAAGGAAACAAATTAAAAATATACTAAATGTCAAGAAAACAGAACAATAACAGTAAAATAAAATTTGAATCATGTAATGTTCAAGAAGACAGATGAAAGCAGGGAAAATCTTTCTACCAGGAAACAGCTGTGATTGAATAAACTCAGCTACATGCATTACATAAAATATTATCTAAAAAAATTAGAAAAAGATAATTCATCTCTAAAACTAATTGGAAAATTCAAAAGAATAAAGCAGGTGATATTAAAATAATATTAGATAATGTAGATTTCAAGGTACTATTTGATTTAATAAGTACAAGGCAAACAACTTTAAACATTATTATTTCACATTGAAGAAAATGATAGAATCTGCAACTGAATACATATCATAAACTTTATTTGATGAATAACACCTTAAAATGTAAATAAAAACTAATAGAAATACTAAATGATATAGCCATGTTACAACACAGATATCACTATATTACCTTTAGTTCCTAACAGGTAAAATAAGTACAATTAAGAAAATAGAGTTATCAGGCCGGGGATTTAGCTCAGTGATTCCGCCGCCTGCCTCGCAAGCTCAAGGACCTGAGTTCGATCTCCAGAACCAAAAAAAAAAGAAAATAGAGTATCAACAATAAAGCAAAAAATGATTTAATGGAAACATATTTAATGTATGTAACTAGTGCCAATTTATGTAAATAAAATATCTGGGGTTGGCCTAAAGGATTTTCCAAAATTGATCATGTATTTTACCATATTTCAATAAATTCATTCAAATCATACATTTTATTAGGCTGACTATATTACCTGACCAAAATTCAACATAAGTATTAACAATATCAATAATCAAGAATATAAACAAAAAAAATTTAGACATGTAAGAAAAAATCTCTTAACTATAGTATGGTCAGGAAATAAGTAAAAATGAATTATAGTCTCATTAGAAAATAATGATAATATCTCATATGATGTTTCTTGGTAAGTAGTAAAGATTTACAATCCAGAAGTAAATTACTTGTTCAAACTATTTAGTTGTAAGACAAATAAAGGAAAGCTACATATTAAATGCTTCAATTCATAGAGTAAAGAAAAGCAAAGCAGCAGAAGAAATTACTAAGAATATATTTAAGAATTGATGACTATAAAAGAAGAAATAAATTTAAGAACTAACTCTTTAAATAAATTGTTTATCCTCTTAAGGAGAATATTAATTTAAAGAGGAACTACTTAGTATTGTAAGAGAAAATACTGATAAATACATATTTACTTAGGGAAGGAGAAAAACCCTAAGGCACACAACTTGAAACTAAATGCAATGTCTGAATTCTACTCGAATTTCCTTCTTGCTCCCTGGTTACCCTTTTGTGTCTTTGAAGGTTGCCCTTCCTCTCTGAGGACTCCACATACGGGAACTCTTCACAGTTATTCCTTAGCTCCACTCTCTCATGTCGTTGACAAGCATTGACATATGCAGTATTTCCAACCTCATGACACCATCTCACATCTCTCCCTTGACTTTTGTATATCTCCTACTTTATTATCTTCTTGGTGATGTGATGGCTAGTTCACCTTTAACATGGGCAGAATTGAGCTGTTGGTTGCCCTTTCCCTTCAAACGTGTTCTTTCTCTCTTCTTGTCTAGTTCAGTAAATGCTGATGGCTGTCCACTTCTCGGTACAACCCAACCCATCCTCTTTTCTCCTCTGCCCCACTCTGCAAACTATAGCGTCCTTGCCTTAACTGCTCCTACAACCCCCTTACTTCTCACTTCTGTGTGTATCTGCCCCTTCTCCATGTCTTTTAAACAGACACTATTCCAGATCCCTCAATAGACTGCAAGTGCAGGTAAATTTTATATAGTCCATTGAATAACTGCACACATACATTCACTACAGCCCTACTCATAATGGTCCAAACTTGGAAGCAACCACCGAATCCATCGGTAGGTCAATAAACTGTTGCATATCCAGACAATGGAATCTTACTCAGCCATAAAAAGGAACAAAGATACCTGGCTGCAAAATGACACAGAGAAACCCTAAATGCATATTACTGAGTGAAAGAACCTAGTCCGAAAAGAGTACAATGTTGTGTGATTCTCACCTTGTGATAGTCTGGAAGAGACAAAACCTTGGAAAGTAACAACAAGTGATAGCAGATATTGGGTGGAGGGAGGTGAGAGGGTGGGGAGAGATAAATAGGTATAGCTCAGGAATTTTCAAGGCATTCAGACTATTCTATAAGATCATAATAGTGAAAAATGATGATGTACATTTTCCAAAACCTTTGGAAGTCTACAACACAAATAACAAATCCTAATATAAACTACACTTCAGTTACTAATAGTGTATCAAACCTGGATTTAGGGCCGGGGATGTAGCTCAGTGGTTCTCGTGCCTGCTTCGCAAGTGCAAGGTCCTGAGTTCGATCTCCGGTACCAAAAACAAAAAACCAAACAAAATCTGGATTTAAATGTCACCCCATGACAAGGTAGCCCCACACCTCTCTGCATAACTTTCTCCTACCCTGAGTCCTGCAGCCCTACTGCACTTATTTTCTGTCATTGTATTTTGTTCCCTTCCTATCACTTATCATGATTTCTAAGTATTCATCCTTATACTGTCGCACTAGAACTATGAACAAAACAATGTTTTGTTCATCATTAGTTCTCAGCATCCTGAGCAGTGCTAGCCACAGAGTAGATGGTGAACATTAGGGCATCTGATGGAGAATATGACTTCATTATCAGATATGTAGAAGATGAAGTGCTAAAAGGGAAGACCAGGTACAAGTCTTTACACTATTTAATCTGACAAAAATAATTAAATGAACAATTTACTAAGAAAGTATAAATTTCTAAAAATAATGCAATGGGGAATAGAAAAATCTGAATATTCATGGAATTCAGAAGTTTCTTAAAGAACTAACTCTGAAGAGGCTGCCTGGTTAAGAATATTTTAAGGATAATTTCCCCAAACCATCATGAAAAAAGCAATTTCCATATTATCTAAAATGCTATTTGGTTTAGAAAAAGATTACTTGTTCGTCATTTATTTTATGAATTGCAAATATAGCCAGTTCATTTCAGAGTAAAACTTCAAAATTCCTAAATAAATAATA
>NW_004624811.1:9973312-9990029 GCF_000247695.1 Heterocephalus glaber
GTTTTTGGTACTGTCCTTGGTTTAATTCCTGGGTTGATATTTCAAAATTGCTTAATGCAGGTTTCTTTGTTACTTGTGTTTGAAACCCTTGTGGAATGATTGCTTTTCAGAGATGTCTTCCAGATATGGCTTGTGTTTAGGTTTTGAAGTTCTAATGACTCTGAGGCTATTTTATTTTCCTTATACCAGGAAGGAAAACTGATTAAATCAATCACAACATGTTAGACCAAATGATACAATCAGCAATACCATAGCATCAAGTGGAGCTTAGAAAATGACAATTTGTGATAGTTTTTAATCTATCACATTTAACTATGTGAAGTATAATCCCCTGTGCCTCTGTAGCATGGGACCAGGTAGCAGAAGAGCCGGAAGGAGCGGGGGTGGGGTGGGGGGTGGTACTGTTCCTTGCATGCGCCTTCGCGGAGGACCTTGCCATGGGCAGGAACTGGATCGCAGCTGAGGAGCTTCAAGCTTCTTGGCTTGCCTGCGGAGAGGGGCATCGAATGGGGGCGGTGTTCCAAGCCACTCCTGGAACCTCACCGTGGTGTGGACAGGAACTGGGACTCAGCCAAGGAGCTTCACACTGCTTGGGTGACCTGCAGAGAGGAGCACTGGATCTAGAAAGTTTATTAAAATAATGAATCATATTAAGAGATCAAAGAAAGTTGAAAAATTATGTAATCATGTCAATTGATGTCAAAAAGATGTATTGGAAATTCAGTAGTAATGTATGAAGAATGTGTGTGGTAGAAATAGTAGGATATACATATAGCATGAAGAAACAATTCTGAACTATAAGCAAGTATTGAACTAAATGTAAAAAACTAAAAGAAGTATAAAATAATATGTAGGAACACATTTTACCTCATATGTGTCAACTTCTCCTTCTGTAAAATAGAGATAAATAGTTGAAGATAAGTAGTTGAGATGTGGAGAAGATTATGCCATATAATTTTAATAAATAGTTTCACATAGTACCTAGCCATAGTACAGTAATAGAAATTAAATTTGTTTATTTCCCTACTTCCTTATTAAAATATAGAGTAACTTTATTTTGATTGATAAATATATGGAGGCTTACTGCAATTTGCAAGGACAAAAGCAAGATGGTCGGAAAATGTTTGTAGATTTTGAGTTGTGAGAGCCCAGAACAATGAACCTGAGGAATCTAGGATCTAGAGATTTACATTCCCAAGCCTCAACATTGAATGGCTAGTGAATCCATTGGAAATGCTGATACCAGTGAACCAAAGTAAGAACTACCAAGAGTGTTACTCCAAGAGACCTCAAAAAATGTTGTCTGACTTACCTTGTTAAGCCAGGCCTGTTGCATACATTGATTTCTCACCTGCCCAGACTGAGAATCAAAATTATATTAGCTCTGCCATGAAACTTTGCCCTGTAGCCATTCAGTTACAGTTTGACGTAGTTGTGTGCCATTTTGATAATTTAAAACCTAACACTCCATTAGATGCAAGGAAGATGATTCTGTGTCATACCAGCTGGTGGTAAACCCAAAGAAAACCACTGGATGGATATCAATCAAGATAAAGAGGAGAATGGTTTCCAATCTAAGAGTTTTGAATTTGAGGCTGGTGTAGGGGATGTTGAGCTAAAGGTGGTAGAAACTTTATACCCCCATGACAAGTGCTATTTGCCTATTAATAATACAAATATAAATAATTGCTTAGCTTTGTCTTAGAGTTTCTAATAAATTAAATAATGAAAGAAAAATATAGTAACTATAATTAATTTTAAATTGTAGAATGAGTTATCTAGATAAAGAGTTGGGTGTAAAGATCTGAGGGTTAGTGACAGAAATGGAATTCCATAGACTTCTCACAAAATGAATATACATAAATTCACATAGTTCTTATAGATCAGCAGTAACTCTCTAAAAAGTATAAAGGGAAAAATGCCATTTATAATGAATTTGAGCTTAAAATCTGGAAAATCATCTAAAGAAACATATGAAACATTTTGTTAGAGATAAAAGAATTAAGCAATTATCTACCTTGTTCTCAGGAAGAAGCAAAATTTAGAAATGCAAAGTATTTTTAGCTTACTTGATGAAATGATTCTTCAATTTATCAAATACAACAACAATGAAGGAAACACTAATCTAGGAAGAATGAGGGATTAATGTTTGCCCTACTAAATATTAAAGTGATATATCTATAACAAAATAGTGTGTCAATTTCAGATCTCTAGAATGAATAAAAGTCTAGAAATATACCCCAGTGTATGTTACAAATTACATAGCAAGCAGAAAATGATACTGAAATGAAAAATGATCCTGGAAATTTTGGCTAATTAGGAAAACATAACCCATATCTTAAATAATTCAGTAACATTTGAATTTTCATATAGGCTCTATATTTATAAAAACTTAAGTTACAAATTAATATTTATCTGAATAAAAAGTGTGGAAATTTTTCTAAACTTAAAACAAGTCTTCTGAAAAATCAGAAGAGAAAAAGACTGATGACTTAGATTCTTTAATTAACTCAACTTTTCTTTGTCAAAACTCACTATAAACTGAGTGTGAGGACCTCGTGGAATTTCTCCCCCAGAGAGACATAAGCTGTTCAAAATGAGCAGGTATAATTATCCCATGTCTCTGGAGATTGATCCAAGGTCTTATCACATACTGAGGGATGTTTATTCAGAAGGCTCTCTGGAATCTTGCATGAGGGTGTGGCATTTGAGCTAGGAACTACACTTACCCTTCATAAGTATATGCTCCAGAAAAGCTGTTACAGTGGGCTAGGTAGCTGAGTGGCAGATCCTATCTCAGCTTCCTTGAGTAGATTATTTCTGATAGGTTTGGCAGTTTATAAACATTGGAAAATCTCTTTTTCCAGAACTCTCTGCTCCAAAAGACTGTATGAGTGGGTGCCAGCTGAGCCCATTCCCTCACTCCGAACCAACACTTGCTGGGTAGAAAATATCTTGAGTGAGGAAGCTGGTTAAGCATGCATTCTCCAACTCTGCACAGCGCAGTGCTGCAGTTAAGCTACTCCAGTGGGCTTGGTAGCCAAGTGTGAAGTCCGACCTTCCCCAACTTCCTGGGGAAGAAAATCTATTCTGGTTAAAATCAGGGCCCAGGGCTGGGGATTTAGCTCAGGCGCAAAGACCTGAGTTCAATCCCCAGTACCAGAAAAAAAAAATTAGGACCCAGTAAAGTCCAGCATATTCCATGTTTCCTGGTTCTAGACTGTAGAAGATCTACAATGGGAAGTGGCAGCAAGTGGCATGCCTACCATCTCACACTTACCCCCAGATCCTCACACTCGTACAACTTTTGCTCCATAGAGAGAACACAGGTAGAGCAGCCACTGAGTTTATCACCCTTTCCACAGCTCCTGCTTCATAACAAATTTTCTACCCAGGGAAGAGGTAGGGTCAGAGAAAACCTCAAAGACTGATGTCAAAGACTCTTTCTTTGCCAAGGATCTTCACATTATTCCAAACTATGGAACAATTTATGCCTAAAGGTATTGTTGAGAATAGTAATGCCACTAGCTAGAAATGAATGCAGATAAACGCGCAACTGTTAAAAGAGTAGAAACTTGACAGGAAGGTCAATTAAAAAGAAAATCAGAGAGAGCCTTGATGAAACTATAGTCATCCTTGGAATTCAGAAAGAGCGTATACTTGTCTGCAACTGCTTACACTGAGGAGCCATTACAGAGAGATCTTTTAAGCTACAAGTCTGCTATGACCTGAAAATGCTTTGGGTGCCCCCAGGCTTCCCTGTGATTGAAGGCTTGATCTGCTGAGTGGTGCTGTCAAAGGTGGTGAACCTTTGGGAGGTGGCCAAGTGGGAAGTCCTTAGGTCATTGGGGTTGTCCCCTTGGAAGGTAACTGTCATCGAATTCCTTGGTAGTTCATGAGAGAAGGTTATTACAAAAGTTTGAGTTTAGACCTACCCAGTTGTCTTTTGCTTCCTGGATCAAGATGTGACTACTTACAACATGTACCACTGCCTTCTTTGGACTACCATTCTCCATGAGGTTCTCACCCAAACTGACTGATGCAGGAGTTATGCCTTTGAGCCTCCAAAACTGTAAGCCAAATAAATGTCCTTTCTTTTGTAAATAACCTTTTCAGGTCTTCATTATTGTGACAAACAGTTGACTAATAAAAGTTCCTGGTTGTAGGCAGGGAAAACCACTTACTTCCTAAACGATGAAAATAATTTCTCAACCACACATAGCCTAAAAAGTAAAATGTAAAAACTGGTAAAGGGGACTTATGAAGACCTCTGATTAATCAAACATGGCCAAATCCTGTTTTCCACAGCTCTGAATCACAGGAGACTATATGAATAGGTGGCAGCTGTGCCCATTCCCCAATTCCCAGCTCGTGCAAGATAGAGAGAATCTAGGTTACCGTTTAGTGGTCATACTGGGAACCTACTAGGAAGCCTGGACAATAGATAAAAATGAGGAAAAAATATATCTGAACAGAAACATCTGCAACTGCATACTATGGGAGAGACAGACTTTATTGAAGTAGCCAAGGCCTAGCCATTAAATGAATAAAAAACAAACAAAAGAAGCTTTGGCTAGGTTGGGGAAGAAGGATAATTAAAATCCAGACTGGCTGTGCTCGCTTTGGCAGCACATATACTAAAATCCAGAGTGGCTAAAATATGTTATCTAAATTATACAACTTTCAAAAAGAACAAAAATATGAGCCAACCAAAGAAATAGACTTGGGGAATAAAATAGTCAAAAGAAATTGCCATTAAGAAGACCTAGAACATGGAGATTAGCAGAGACTTTAGGCAGCTTTATAAATATGTTCAAAGAACTAAAAGAAACTATGTTTAAAGAATTAAAGGATGGTATGATAATATAGGTAATATAAAAAAATTGAAATTAGTTATAATTTTATGTAAAATAATTTTATAAAGTAACATAATTTTATAAAATTGCATATATAACAAATAGAAATTCTGGAGTTGAAAAATACAATACCGAAATAATAGTTCTACTATAGAGACTTGCCCACATATTAGAACTGGTAGAAGAATCAACAAGTTTGAAGATAGATCAATAGATTATCTGAAGAATAGAGAGCAAAAAGAATGAAGAAAAATAAACAGTGCTTCAGAGAACTGAGACACCATTATGCACAATGTTATGTTGGAAATGTGAACACTAGAACAAAAGGAAAAAGAGATGGTGCAGAAAGTATGTTTGAGAATGACTGAAATCTCCCCAAATTTCTTGCAAAACAATTTACACATCCAAGAAGTTCAGTGAATTCTAAATAGGATAAGTAAAAAAAGTCCACACTAAGACACAGTACAGTCTCTAAGTGTTGCAAGAAGAACTAAATTCTGAGAAGACCAAGAGAAAAATGATTCATGAACGTGGGAACCACCAAAAGAATAACAACTAACTTCTTGCAAAACACAGTGGACCCTTGATATATTCAATTTACTGAAAGAAAAACGTATCAGCCAACGATCTTGTACCCAACACAAGTATCTTTTACTAATAAAGGTAAAATGGAGATATACCCAGATAAGTAAAAACAGAATTTTTTGCTGGCAGTTTTGTCTTGCAAGAAATAGTAAAATCCTTTAGGCTTAAAGTAAGAGACATCAGGCAAGAATTTGAATCCACATTAAGAAAAAAATTAGAAATGTTAAGGGTAATTATCTAAATAATTATAAAAGACAATATAATTGCATATTCTACTTTCTTCCCTTAATTGATTCAAAAGCAATGAATAAATATGGATTTTGTTATATTTTTGGGCCCATAACTACAAAAAAGTAATTATTTGGCAATAATAGCAGAAAGGGGTAAATGTTCACAAAGTTGTATTTGAGCTGGTAAATTAAATTCACAGAAATAAATTAAGAAAACTAGAAATGATAAGAAACTAAATGCATGCCAGCCACTTACTTTCTTTAAAAGACATGAATTATATGAACTATAATTATGACAGCTTATTGTTGGATTTATAACATATGTAGATATAGTAAGTTTAACAATAATTGCATAGAAGCAAAAAAAAAATCTAGCTACCTAAGAGTAAAGTTTCTATGTTTCATTGGAATTAAATTAGTATGAATCTGAAATGGATTCCTGTAAGCTGACATAAACACTGCAAGCTTAGGACAGTAACTAACAAAAGTACATATGATGTGAACATCACTAATGGAATTAAAATGCCCTTTAAAATTACTATAAATTGGGCCGGGGATTTAGCTCAGTGGTTCTGCTCCCTGAGTGATTCCTCGAAAGCACAAGGTCCTGAGTTGGATCCCCGGCACCTAAATAAATAAATACATTTACTATAAATTATATTTAAAAGTAAACATGAGATAGGAAAGTGCTGCAATGAAATAGAAAAATATTTTAGAAGAGTTTTTATCCTTATAATATGGTGTACTTTCCATAATAGGAAAATGACAAAATGGTGAAAAAGAAAATTAAAAATTACATATTTTAAGTAATCTCATACAAAACAATCAGACTCATTTGGTACAAATTAAAACAATAACAAGATGCCACTTTTTATCTGCAAATTTGCGAATATTATAATATGTAATACTCATTAATAAGAAATGGAAAATGTGATCTACTACAAATAAGACTGTAATAGCAGTTTAGATAGAAATTTGAAAATATGTCTTCTTGCTTTAAAATGTCTATATATTTTGACTTATTTCTTCTTTTACAATTTATCTTTAGAAACTAAATCAGAAATATTCATAGAATTTTATATGAGTGAAAATTATTATAATTTACAATTAAAAATGCTAAATGTGTAACCAAGTGTTAGTTGTTAGATAAATTATACTATACCCATAATGTAGAATAATACAGATTAAAAACAGAAAGACATTTTAATGACGTGAGAAATACTCATCATGAAATATGAAAGTATATTTCCCAGGGGATAAAAATAATAAAATAATATATTTCAAAACATTAGCAGTTAACTATAGTTCATATTTTTAGTTTATATTTTATATATTTATGTGATTTATAATTTTTATACTAATCATGTATAATCTTATCACTGCCATATGTTTGCTACCCTGGCATCCATCTTGTTAAGACTCAGTCTTGTAACCCTTGACCTCCATATTTTGAGACAGTCTCCACCTGCTTCCCATTTTTGTGTTCTAGATAGACAAGTTCTCCTAACCTGAGCCATTTGTTTTATGTCCCCTGAACCAATATCATAATCTCTGTGTTCCTGTGCTTAGCATTGCAATCCTTTCAAAGTAAAACATTCAACCTGGTGGTGGCAAACCCATCTAATTAATGTCTTGGTCTTCAATAAAGCCTTTAGCCAACCAGCCCACCCTCTCTCTCGTTCCCGACTTGCTGGTTAGGCATGTGTGTCCCAGACACCCCTCCCCTAACACTTTCCCATTGGCCCTTTGAGAGATGCTTCCCATCCTTCCCACTTCTCACAAGGTACTGTGAATAAGAGAGTTCCTCTTCCACTGTTCTGGTCTGCGTGTCTCCGGCTGTGCCATATCTGACTATACCAGACTTAGCCTAAATGCCACATTTAACGACATCACTACACTTACAATCAGAAAAGTTAATGTGTTATTTTAAAAACAAGAATGAGTATAATAAAAGTTCAAAATGTATCAAAAGTATAAAAATGGTAGTAATTATTTATTTTTTCCTAACTAGCAGCCCAAACTATTTATTATGGTTTATATCTAGATGTCTCCATAAAGCCTCATGGGAGTTGACAGCATCACAGGTGGGTTGGTCCACTGATGGGTTTATAGCTGGGCATAATGTTGGGAGGTAAAGCCTGGTGGGAAGAGGGGTCTCTGAGGGAGTGGCCTGGAAGTATATATCCTTCCTACTCCCTTGATCCCTCTCTGCTTCCTACTTACCCTGCCATGAGCTCTTCCTCCTCTGCTGTGCCCCTCTGTCATGCCACCCTGCCTTGGAGCCAGGTAGCACCTATGGACTGAAACCTCTACAAACTGTGAGCCAAAAGAAATCTTTCATCCTTTTACTTGTTGGTGTCTGATATTTTGTCCCAGTAATTAGAAAGCAACTAAGACACTATTATTCTTTTGAATTTTCTTTTTTCAATGTAAGAACACATAGAGAAGGGAAATATAGTCGAAGAAAATCAGTGTTCAAAGAAATAAGAAAATCTGAGCTTTTTGTCAGGGGATTCCCTTGTGATTGTTATGGATGGGGAATACAGATAATGTTTAGTGAAAATCATATATTATGGAAAACAATACTAGAATTTGGCAAAAGCTTGTAATTATACCTGTTAAAAATATATTCTTATCTTGCCCACTTTTGAACATGATAGATGTACAGGTTTGAGATGTAACTCTCCAGTGAAGAGAATATACAGAAAGCCCAGGGTACTGAAGTAAAATGCTTTCACTCAGACAAGGCCTTCTCAAACTGTAATGAGGCCATGCACAATTGAGGGATGTTATTAAAAGCAGACTCTGATGCAGTAGTTCTGAGGGGGTATCGGCTGCTGCTTCCTGTGTTGCCCAGGCTTAGTCTGTGGACTTAACTCTGGGGACCAAGAACTGTATAATTGAACCTGGTATTGTTAGCTTTCGACACTTTTCTTTATGAAAAACTGAGACTAAAATTTTAAGCTTTTGAAACAGAAATAATGGTGAAATTCATTTTTTATTCAAAAGAGTGAATTTCAATCAAAGCATTTATTAGTTTAATTTCTTACATAACAGCATTCTCAATACTGTAAATAATCATTTTGTGAGTGCATTGTTTGTTCTTTTTCTTAAGTGACCAGAAAATATTTGTCCTCTTCCTATGTTATTAAAATTATAACAGGAAAGAAATCAAATTGTCAGTAAATAATTCTGATATTGTCAATTGCCATTTTTAAGTGACCTATACAATTATTTTTCCAAATATATCTTAGATCATAATAATAAATGTAACTGACATTTAAGTCACTGAATGAATTAGGTCAACAGCTGCCTATTATACTTGTCTTTATGTAGATGAGAACATTCCTATAACCCATGGGTTCCAGTGGGTGAGTACCCCTAGTGAAGCTTATTAATTTTTTTCTTTGATAGCATAGCTATTCTTACAAATGTGATACAAAAGTACCACTAACAATAAGTGAGATTATCCTTCTTGTTGCAAAAATGAAACAAAATGGGAAGACAAGTAAAATTATTGATGGAAGGACAATACCTTCAGTTTTATTTTCCCGAGTTCAAGAAAACTAAAATAATTTTTAATGTGAACATTTTAAAAATTAAGCAGCATCTTCCTTTCATTGTTTTTTAAAATTATTTAATGGCCTTAAGAGATAACACTGGCAGGCCAGGGATTTAGCTTAGTGGTTTCACTACCTGCTGCGTAAGCACAAGGACCCGAGTTCGATCCCCAGTACCCCCCCTCCAAAAAAGAGATAACACTGGCAGTGGGTAGAGTGACCAACCAAGAATAGATTTTTCACTCTGATCTTCAGTATTGTCACATAGTAGCTCTAAATAGAGTCTAAAGGAAATCAAGAGGTTTCTAGATTAGGTAAATTCTCAACAAAATGTCGCAGCTTGCTTTCAGAACTCAGTATTAATCAACAGAATATATACTTCTATCATTTAATTTTTAAAATCATTTGAATTTTATTAACAAGATACAAAGATTAAGAACCTATCCAAATATATTTACCATCCAAAAAAGCTTAAGAAATAATTATTTGTATTTTTTTTTGGTACTGGGGATCGAACTTGGATCCTTGTGCTTGCAAGGCAGGCGTTGGAATCACTGAGGTAAATCCCTGGCCCAATTATTTGTATTGTTGAAGTCCCATGTATTCCACAGCACATGTATTCTTCAGCTTTTTCTCTAACATTACCTTTGTATGATTCATTCATATCTATGTCTACCTTTAGTTCACTCATTTTTAGTGCTTCGTAGTATTGCATGAATATATCATAATTTAGTGATCCATTCACCTGTTGAAGAACATTTATATTTTCATAAATCTAAATGGGATGTAACATAATATACTATGCTCAAATGCCAGTTAACTAAAATAAAAATATTTTATCTTTATTTGAATTTTATTGAGACTACATGTCCATTTTGGATGAACCTAGGCTCTCAGAGCATCCATCTTGACTGTTTTGGTCACGACAGCAGGGGAAATCACTGATATAATCATTTAATCTCTTAACCTTCACACCAAAATTACCTCTGTTCCTTCTGTTCAGGTTATATTGGTTAAAGAAAATCACATGGACATATTTAACTTCTAAGGAGTGATTTATAATCATGGAATCCTGCAATACCCCCAAAGAGGAGAATCATGATATTAGCCAATAGCTGTGTGATAACTGAAAGCTGTTTCAGTTTTGTCCTTTTAATAATTGTGCTGTGAATATAAATGTACTTATTTTCTTGGGCACATGTATGAAAGTTTCTAGAGCCATATATTTAAGTGCAAGGTCCTGAGTTCAATCCTCAGTACCAAAAAAACAAAAAGAAAAACAAAAAAGATTAGAAATCCTAGACTTTGGGGGTATGGACATCCCAACATTACTGGGCATTATCAGGGTGTCCTCCAGAGTAGTATGAACTTACACTGTCATTACCAGTGCAGAAAAGTTACCCTTGTGCTAGAGTCTCACAAGCATCTTCCTACTTTATTTTTGTAGTTTTAATAGGTAGGCCTCATTTTAGTTTTAATGTCAAGTTCACTTAAATTATTAAGGAGGTAGAGAATCTTTCAGATGTTTGTCACTCAGTATTCCTCTTATCTATTTAAGTATTTTGTTCATTTTTTAAGGATTGTTTATCTCACACACCCAGCTTTTCTTTGTTTTGTAATGATTCATCTCTAGATATCCCCCAAAGCCTCCTGTACTCACAGATGAGGCTTTTGGGGAGTGATTGGCTCATGGGGATCTGATACTCATCAGTGGGTTAGTCCAAACCTGGTGTTGAGAGGAGGGAGGTCACGGGGAGCGCAGCCTGGAAGGTTTGTCTCTCTCCCTCCTCCCTTCATTACTGTGTTTTTTGCTGCCATGCCATGAGGTGATTCTCCTCTGCCTTGCCTCTCTGCCCTGCTACCCTGCCTTGGAGCAAGCAGACTACGGACTGAAATCTCTACAAATTGTAAGCCAATATAAATTTTTCCCCCTTTAATTTGCAGGAGTTGGGTATTGTGTCTCAGCTCTGAGAAAGTAACAAAGACAGATTTTGGTACCAGAAAAATGGGGCACTTGCTGTGATGTTACCTGACCATATGGTTGCGAAGCCTTTGGAACTGACTTGCAGGAGAATCTTGTACAGGATTGTAGATGCTAGCTGGACAAACAGCTCTATGGTGCTGTAAGCTGAGCTTGATATGAGAGTCTGTTCAGAGCTTAGAAGACCAGAACTTTAACAGTAATGCAATTGGAAAAGACTAGGCTTAAGAGGCTTCAGTTGAGGAGTACTTCATTGGCAGTTGGACTTCAAGCCACATATGTTATGCTTAGGCAGAAAATTTGTTGGCATTTTGTTCATGTCTTGATATTGAGGCTATGGTGTGGCAATTGTTGGGGGCTTTTAACCAGATCTATTTTGAGAATCAAGAGCAAACATCACAGCTGAATGATTTTAAAAGTTTTGAGTTTGCTCAGAGAGGAGGATCTGGTTAAATTGGGGTCTGCAAAGATGGAGTCTAGGAGAGCTTGGTTGTTAAAAACATTACCATTAAAAAGACAAGAACTTTGAATCTAGACAATACAATGAATACTTTGAGGACATGGAAGGAATCTGAAAGACTCCACCCTTTGCAGGCTCAAGGGTGGAGAAGTGAGTCTGCTGTGAGAAGGGAGCACCAGGCACCACACTCCGGAATGATGGCAGCCTAGGGAATGGGAATTAATTCCCCAGGATTCTTTTAGGCACACTCAGCCATCCAGGAACTCAGAGGCTTCTGCAACCACTAGCAACATGCAGAAGTGCCAGTTAGGGTTAAAGCTGATCCAGACCTTGGCATTATCTGCCTGGTGGTGATTTCAGGCACATGTAGACTTCAAGAGTTGTGGAGTCAGGAAGGTTTCCACCCAGACTTCAGAAGGCCTGGGAGGCCAGGCAGTGTCTTGAAAGGGAAGGATGTGAAGCTATGAGAGTGAAGCTGAAAGTGCAGTGGAGACCCCAAGAAATTGAAGCCAAGAATGTGAAATATCTGAGAAATCTACAATGAGTGAACAAAGCTGGTCCAAAAGACAAGCCGTGAGATATGCAACCACCAGTAATGCCATAGGGGCAGGACCACCCATGCTCTTTGGAGTTCAGTTGTCATCACAACTTACACTGGGTAGCGGATAAAACTACAAGATTTAATGTTTGCCGTGCTGGGTTTTGATCTTACTTTGATCCCATTCCTTTTATCCCCCTATATCTCCCTTTTGAAATGGGAATATTTACTCTGTGCTTTTACTATGTTGGCAATGTTTAACTTCTTTTTGATTTCTACAGGGACTCATGGCTAAGAGTTTGCCTTAAATTTTAGAGCAGACTTTGGACTCAGACTTTTCAGACATGCTGAAACTGTTAAAACTTTGGCAACTCTTAGGGATGGCCTAGATGCATTGTACACTGAAAGATGTGCATGAGTCTCTTGGTGGCTAGGAGCTGAATGCAGTGGTTTACCTCTAGATGACCTCCAAAGCCTGATACTTGGTGGATTAGCCTACTGATGAATTTTATAGCTAAATATTATGTTTAGAGTGTTATGAACGGTGCAAGAGAAACCACTCAGGTACAGGCTTTGTGTGAGTAAGAGCTTGATTTATTCTGCCTGTGTGCAGGAAAGTTGAGATTGAGGGAGATGTCAGCAGTTGGCTGGAGGACTGTTTTCATATGGTATGTCAGTGTGCAGGTGCTGGTGCCGGTGCTGGTCCAGTTAGTGGGGAGACACAAGTAGGTAGAAGTCCTGCAAAAGAAAAAGATACCTTGTCTGGGTAAGCAGAATTGGTTGTGCATGTGTAAAAGGCATGTGATTCTTTGGTTTTCTCTTTCCCAGATACCCAGGGTGCTTGCCAGGGCAGCACCTGTCAGGTGGTGGGAGGGCCCCTGGTGGTAGATTTGACTGGTGCCTACTGTTCTGTTCTCTCATTGTAGAAAGAATCTTTTGGTATCTATTAGAAGCCACTGTTAGGAGCAGTTAAAGGTAGGCAAGAAGAAGCAATCTGAGTGGATGTGAGACTGATGAAAAGGAGTCCATAGGTGTATGGTTATGCAAGGGACATAACGGCCATTGCAGAACTCTGTCTATTGAGCCATGATAACCTTAGAAGGGCTGGAAAAAATAGACAGGCTGAATGCATGGGGCATCCTGAGTAATCTGGTAGCTGGCATGGTCGACCGAGGCCAGTAGTAGTAGTGTATATTTACATTGATGGGGGGTAGTAGATATCCTAGCGATATACTAGAGGACAGATTATACTGAATGCAAATGACAGCTTGGAAGGTCAGAGTAGTATCAGTAGTTATGGGGCCGTGTATGGGCTTAGTTGAGCTCTTGTATGTGGAGGCATTAGTGAAATACGACTGGTGGAGTCGGCCTATGCATCCTGACTAGTGGTTGTTTTGTCTTGTCAGTCATGGGGAAAGTGGCTGTAGATGTTTTGTTGAGGAGTTGGAATGGGCCCTTCATTTCATTTTGGGGTTAGTTTGTGAGGTTAGTAAGGATCCAGACCTGAGGAGGAATCTGAATGGCCCTATAGGTGGGTGTAGACATGGAAATACAGAGCCAGGAGTTTTGGGCTCAGTAAGGATTCGACCGGTTCAGCAAGGGATGAGTTAACTACAGGGTCCTGTAGATGGTTAGGAACTGTCAGGTGAAGCGGCAGGGGTGCAGCCACAGGGTGTGGTGAAAGCAACTGGAGGGCTAACCAGGCCAAAGGGCATGGTGGGGGATGGGCCTAGCTAGGGCAAGAGTGAGTATGAGCTTGAGAAATGATTCCATCCCTGAGGCAAAAGACAAAACTGAGTTGAAGCCATAACAGGATTGTAAGTGTAACCCACACCCTCGGGAGAATGCACAGTTGAAACAGAGGATGTTTAAGGTCCTCACTATCAATCATTAGACAGGAGGAGGGTGTGCAGGAAGGAAAACAATTCAGTCTCCTCTGGAGAGAAGTCAGAGTGCCCTGAAAAAGAAGATCTTCTATCCACGTAAGGAAGGGCTCAAAGGTCTGAGGGTGAAACCAAGTAAGATCAAAGCAGACTGAGTGAAGTGAGCAAAGTGGCAGGATAGGCAAAATCAAGGCATTTAAATATCTTCTGGAATTCAGGTCAGCCTGAGGGAAGTAAGGGAAATTACTTGTGATTTCCACAAGGAATAGTAAGGTGAGTTATCAGCAGGACACAGCTTCACCCAAGAATGGTGTATCCACTGGGGAGGAGCCCATAGATGGGCAGCTGTTTGGGTCCTGTAGACAACCCGGACAGGTCCTCTGCACTTAGGCTATAGGGACTGGGGGCTTAGATCCTTAATTCAAACCGTTTGTTAGCCAGGCCATTCTCATGAACCTGAGTGTGAGGAAGAGGCAGGAGAAGGTTAGCAGCATGTCTCTTTTGGGGCTTGGTGTAGGACAGGGAGATAGTCTCCAATGGGATTCAGTTCTGGACTGAGAAGTGGCACAATTAGAAAGGTGCACCATGCAGCACCTCAAATGGACTGTGTCTCATAGGTTCCTGGGGAATGGCACAGATGTAAAGGAGAGCAATTAGGAGTAAGGAAACCCAATCTTTATGGAATTGGAGTGGGAGCCTGGCAAGGTGGGCCTTGAGAAGGCTGTTAGCCTGTTCTACCTTTCTGGATAACTGAGGCTGGTAGGGGGTATGAAGGTTCTATTGTATACCAAATGACTTGGACACCTCTTGGGTAATTTGACTAATGAAAACTGGGCCACAATCTGATGGACAATAAAGTTGGGAAGGCCAAACCAGGGGATAAGAGGGAGTTAACAACTGCTGATGCTTTTTCTGAGCTGATGTGAAAGCCCTCTACCCACCCAGTGAAAGTGTCAACCCAAACCAGGAGGTATTTTAACTTTTGCATTCATGGCATATGGGTAAAATCAGTTAGCCAGTCCTGAGTTGGGGAAAAACCTCATGCTTGATGTGTAGGTAAAGAAGAGGGCCTCAAGGAGTCCTCAGACATGGTTGTGTGGCAAACAGCATGGAGTTGTCATGATTTTGAGAAGGCATTGAGTGGTGGTGGTTTTGAGGAGGGTCTTCCAAGAGAGAAAGCAGATAAGAGGTTCAAGTAGTCAGGTGAGGAATTTGTAGCCTGCATAAACATAGGTCATGAAAGAATGATATCAGCTCCTGAAGCAGGAAGGAGGAATTTTCCTTGATTCAGGAACCATTCATCTTTGGTGGGGAGATCCTGATATTATTGGCATTCAGAAAGGGAGTATTCCAGGGTGGAGCTCCAAAGGGCAAAATGTTGACCCATAGAGGGGTAGAGGGAGACATTGGCTGCTTCCTATGCAATTTTATCTGCAAAGGCATTTCTAGCAGCGATGAGATGTGAAAGTCTCTAGTGTCCTCTGCAGCGAAGCACAGCTACCCGTGTCAGCAAGAGGGTAGCCTGGGAAAGGGTTTTAATGAGTGGGATATTAATTATTGAAGTCCCTCAGGAAGTGAGAAAACCTCTTTCTGCTCAAATGACACTGTGTTTCTGAAATATATGCTATGCATACTTGGAATCTGTATAGATGTTAACCTGTAAGCCTTTAGCTAGCATGAGAGCACAGATCAGAGAAACTAATTCAGCCTGTTAGGTGGTATATGGAAAGAGAGCCATAGCTTCTATAATAGAATCATGAGAGACAATATCATATCCTGCCCCGGCAGGGGAGTTAGGGGTGAGTTTCTATGAACTCCAGTTGATAAACCATTTTTTTCTCATTAAGTTTATTGGTACATTTTAGGTATACGATACAGTTACATTCATCATGGGGATCTTGTACCTTTACATGATGTATCTTGGTTCTTATTTCTTCCCCATTCCCCTGCCCTTCCTTCACCCCCTCCTCCCATCCCTATTTACAAAGACTTTGTTTCCATTTTTTTCCTTTTCTTGTACTTTTTCTTTTCCCTTCTTTTCTTTCCCCTACCTCTCCCACTTCCCCTACTCCTTTAGACCTTTTCTTCTTATTTCACAATATCAATTATACATTTGGATTCTTATTTACACTTTTAGTTTTTCACATCAGAGAGACTATTGGTATTTACACATGTGTGTCCTATTTATTTAACTTAATAGTATGACTTCAGTGTGCATCCACTTAGCTATAAATGTCTCTAGTTTCTCATTCTTTCTGGCTGCATAGCACTCCCTTTTATAAAAAAACCCACATCTTCTTTATCCAAACTCCAGTTGATGGGCATTTGGGCTGTTTCCAAGTTTTAGCTATTACAAACTCTGCCTCTGTAAATGTAGGTGGGCATATATCACTGTGGGATGATTCTTTTAATTCTTTTGGGAAGATATCCAGCAGGGGAATAGCTGAGTCAAATGGGACTTCTAATCCAAGGTGTTTGAGTTATCTCCATGTTGATTTCCACAGTGGTTGCACCAGTCTGCACTCCCACCTACAATGGAGAAGGGTTCCTTTTTCCCCACACCCCTGCCAGCATTTGTTATTGGTTGATTTCCTGATAGCAGCCATTCTTATTGGGGTGAGGTG
>NW_004624811.1:9995104-10027356 GCF_000247695.1 Heterocephalus glaber
GTGTGCAGATATAAGTCAATGAGTCTCAGCAAGCTAGTCACAGACCCGTGAGATTCAGGCAGATTTCTGGCTGCAAGTCCCAAATTGAGCTCCCTGTCCTCCTGTAGGGTTGAACTCTGCAGAGTTGTATTGCAGGTTCCAGCTGTCCTTCCCCTGAAGATAGTCCCAGTCTTGATGGGAGGTGGAGATGACTCCAACTTACCAAGTATAGTGGTCTGGTGGTCCAGTGTCCTCTGCATCTTTATAGTGTGCAACCAGGTGGCTGTACAGAGGAGCATGTGGGGGTGTGTCCGGTGGATTGCTGCAGGGGTGCGGGCTGATATGGCATGTTCTTCGGAACTCGGTGCGTTGTTACTGCGTCCGCAGACCTGCCTGTCTGCAGCAGGCTGATTCAGCACATTCTGTGTGACTCGGGACATTGCTACTGTGTCCCCCAATTTTTGATTCTTTGTGCTAGTTCCCATGCTACTGAGGATTTTTTCATAAAGTTGTTTCCTATGCTGATGTCTTCAAGAGTTCAACCTAACTCATCTTCCAGCAAGTTTGGTGTTTTTGTTTTAATATTTAGATCTTTAATCCATTTTGACTTTACTTTAATGCATGGGGAAAGTTAGGGATCTAGTTTTAATCTTTGGCAGGTTGAAATCCAGATTTTTCCAACACCATTTATTAAAGAGGCTATCTTTCCTGCAGTAAGGATGGTTGGCTCCTTTGTCAAAGATGAGGTAGCTGAGTATGTCTGAAGTAGTTTCTCCATCTTCTGATTGGTTCCACTGGTCCTCAGGTCTGTTTCTTTGCGAGTACCCTGCTGTTTTTTTCACAATGGCTTTGTAGTATAGTTTCAAGTTGGTGAATGTGATACCCCCTACCATGTCCTTGTTGCCTAGAATTGGTTTTGCTATTCTAGGTCTCTTCTGGTTCCAAATACATTTTTGGATTGTTTTATCTAGATCTGTGAAACATAGTGTTGGGATTTCAATTGGGATTGCATTGAATCTGTATGGCAACTTTGGAAGTATGGCCTTTTTCACTATATTGTTTCTTCCTACCCAGGAACAAGGGATGTCTTTCCATTTTGTTATATCCTCTTTGATCTCTTTTTTTAGAGTGTTGTAGTTCTCAATGTAGAGGTCTTTTGCTTCCTTTGTTAGATTGATTCCTAGATATTTCATTTTTTTGGATGTTATTGTGAAAGGGAGTATTTCCCTAATTTCTTTCTCAGTGAGACTGTTATTTGTGTACAAGGAGGCTATTGATTGTTTTGGGTGTTTTTTGGTACTGGGGATCGAACCTGGGTTCTTGCACTTGCCAGGCAGGTGGCAGAACCACTGAGCTAAATTCCAGTCCTGAAGGCTATTGATTTTTGAGTATTTACCTTGAATGCAGCTACTCTACTTTATCTGTTAATTAAGTCTAGAAGTCTTTTGGCAGAGTTCTTTAAGTCTTCAATGTAGAGTATCATATCATCAGCAAATAATTACAGTTTACATTCTTCCTTTCCTATCTTTATTCCTTTTATTTCATTCTCTTGGCTAATTGCTGTGGCTAATGTTCCCAAAGCTATATTGAATAAGAGTGGTGATGGTGGACATCTTTGTCTTGTTCCTGATTTTAGCTTGAAGGTTTTCAGTTTTTGACCATTTAGTATGATGTTGGCTGTTGGTTTTTCATAGATAGCCTTTATCAAGTTGAGATAAAGACCCTCTATTCCCATTTTCTGCAGGGTTCTTATCATGAATCGGTGTTGAATTGTATCAAATATTTTTTCTGCATCTATTGCAATGATCATATGGTTTTTGTCCTTGACTCTGTTAATATAGTGTATTACATTTATTGATTTATATATGTTGTACCATCCTTGCATCCCTGGGATAAATCTGACTTGGTCAGGGTGTATGATCTTCTTGATGACCCTCTGTATTCTCTTTGCCAGTATCTTATTGAAGATTTTTGCATCTATGTTCATTAGGGAGTTAGCCCTATAGTTCTCTCTTTGGGTTGAGTCTTTCCCTGGTTTTGGAATCAAAGTTACCCTGGCTTCCAGGAATGAATTTGGAAGTAAGTATTTCTTCCCTTTCAATTTCATTGAAAAGTATAAAGAATAAAAAGAGAAAAGTTTAAAGAGCAATAGTTCTTCTCTAAATGTCTTGTAGAATTCAGCAGTGAAACATCAGGACCTGGGCTTTTCTTTGTTTGTAAATTTTTAATTACATTTTCAATATCACTGATTATAATTGGAGTGTTTAGAATTTTCCTATCTTCTTTGTTCAACTTTGCTAATTCATGTGTGTCCAGAAATCTGTCCATTTCTTCTGTGTTTTCCATTTTATTAGAGTACATGTTCTTGAAGTAGGTGTTGATGATCCTCTGGATTTTTGCTGGATATGTTGTGACTTGACCTTTTTCATTCCTAATTGCATGGATCGGGGCCTTTTCTTTCCTTTTTTAATAAGGTTGGCTAAGGGTTTATTGATTTTGTTTATTCTTTCAAAAAATCAACTCTTTGATTTGTTGTTTCTTTGTATTGTTCTCTTACTCTCCATTGCATTGATTTCTTCTCTGATCTTTTCTTTTTTTTGTTACCAGGGATTGAACTCGGGTCATTGCACTTGCACAGCAGACGGTGAAACCACTGAGCTAAATCCCTGGCTCTTCTCTGATCTTTATAATTTCCTTCCTTGTACGAGCTTTGGGTTTGTTTTGCTCTTCTTTTTCTAGTAGCTTAAGATTCAGCATTAGTTTGTTTATTTGAGCTCGCTCTGTTTTCCTAGTGTAGGCAGTCACTGCTATGAATTTCCCTCATAGAACTCCTTTCACTGTGTCCCATATATTCCTGTATGTTGCACTGGCATTATCATTTAATTGCAAAAATTATCCAATTTTTCTTAAATTTCCTCTGTGACTCATTTGTTGTTCAGGAGAGTGTTATTCAATTTCAACGTGTTTATGAAGTTCTTGAGATTTCCTATACTATTGATCTTCAGTTTAATTGCACTGTGGTCTGATAATATACATGGGAGGCCTTCAATTCCTTTGCATTTACTTAAATATGTTCTATGAACTAGTATGTGATCTATTTTAGAGAATGACCTGTGTAGCTGAAACAAATATATATTCTGTTTTTGTGGGGTAGAATGCTCCATAGTGTCTATTAAGTCCATTTGTTCAAAAGCTTTGTTCAGTTCTAGTATTTTGTTGTGTTTTTTTTTGTCTAGATGATCTGTCTATTCGTGACAGTGGGGTACTGAAGTTCCCCCCTACCATTGTATTAGTGCTTATTTGGTTTTTCATGTCCCTTAATATTTGTTTTATATAGCTGAGGGCATTAGTATTTGGTCCACATATATTTATTATTGTCATCTCTTCCTCTTAGATTCTTCCCTTTACAAGGATGTAATGACCTTCTTTGTCTCTCTTAATTAGTTTTGGTTTGAAATTTACTTTGTCTGTAAAGAAGATAGCTACCCCTGCTTTTTTCCGGGTTCCTGTTGCATGGAAAACTTTTCCATTGTTTTACTTTCAGTCTATGAGTTTCTTTTTGAACTAGGTATGTTTCTTGTATACAGCATATTGTTGAATTTTGCTTCTTAATCCATTCTGCCAGTCTGTTTCTTTTGATTGGTGAGTTGAGGCTGCTAACATTGATGTTTATAACTGATATGTATTGACTTATCATTGTCATGTTATTTTCCTGTTGTTGGCTCTTTTTTATTTTTTCTCCCTCTCCTGTTAATTTCTTGCCTTGCCTAATGGATTAGCTCTGTTGGGCCTCATGGAGTTGTGACCTTCATTGTCTTTTTCTAGGATATGTTTTGGAATTGTTTGGAGTGCTGATTTGGTATTCATGAAGTTTCTCACGTGTTCTTTTTCATGGAAGTATCTTATTTCCCCATCAATTTTGAAAGATAGTTTTGCAGGATACATCATTCTAGGTTGAAGGTTGTATTCTTTTAGGGCTTGAAGTACCTCACCCCAGGCTGTCCTTGATTGAGGGTTTGTGTTGAGAAGTCTGCTGTTATTCTGATGGGCTTTCCTTTGGATGTGATTTGTTTCTTTTCTCTAACTGCTTATAGAATTTTGTTCTTCTATTGGGTTTCTGGGATCTTTATTATTATATATCTAGGTGAAGAATTGTTTTTGATCATGGGTATTTGGAGTCCTATATGCCTCACTTATCTGTATTTCAATTTTTTTTCTCTTTTTGGGAAGTTTTCTGTCATTAATTCTATGAACAGGTTTTTTTTATGTCATTTGTACTTTCTTCTGCTTTTTCATGGACTCCTATCAGTCTCATATTATTCTTCTTTGTGTCATCTAGGAGCTGTTAGATTGGTTTCGCATGATTCCTTACTAGGTTCAAGAGATATCACTTTTCATGGTCACTGACCACCATCCTGTGTATATCTGATATTCTATCCTCAGATAGGCTCAGTCTGCTGTGTGTACTTTCAACAGAGTTTTTTATTGTTGTTGTTGTTTTTTGTTTTTTGGGTTTTTTTACCTTAAATTCTTTTATTGGTACATTTTAGGTGTACAATATATTTACATTTATCACTGGGTGCTTGTATCTGTACATGATATATCTTGGTTTTTATTTTTCCCCCATTACCTGTGTGCCCTTCACCCCCTCCACCCTTCCTTATTTACATAGATTTCATTTCCATTTTTTCTCGTCTCATAATTTTTCCTTTCCCTTCTTTCCTTTCCCCTTCCCCTTCCCCTCCCACCAACCCTGCCCCTTTGGACCTTTTCTTCTTATTTCAAATTATCATTTATTCATTTTAATCATTTTAATCCTTATTTACACTTTCAGTTATCGCCTGGGTATCTGTTTGAATTTGTTTCATGGATTCCATTTCTTTCCTATGTTGGGCGTTCATTATTTCCACTTCTTTCCTATGTTGGGCATTCATAGCTTCCATCATGGTCCTGAACTCATCTATTTTTTTATCTGTTTCTGTGCTATAGTCTCTAATCTTGTCATTCATTCTGCTCACCATCCCTGTAGTTATCTGGGAAATTATTTGTGTTTTGAATCTTTCTAGAGCCTCATTCATCTGTTTTGTTACTTCCTGTGCTATCAGTTCACCATACCTAGGTGCTTGATTATCACAATTTTCTACCTCCTTTCTCTCAGAGTTTGCCTTTGGTGAGCTGGAAGTTTGGGATTGTGCCTTACTTAAATGTCTTCTCATTTCTATTTTTGTTGTTCGTATGGTGCTTGGTTTAGCTCCTGGGTTAATACTTTGATATAGCTTATTGTAGGTATCTTTGCTGCTTGTATTTAGAATCCGTATGGAATTATTGCTGCTCAGAGATGTCTTCCAGATATAGCTGGTCTTAAGGTTTTGAGTCTCTAATGAGTGTGGGGCAATCTTATTTTCATTATACCAGAAGGATTGCTGATTAGATCAATCACAACACCTTAGCCCAAGTGATACAATCAGCAATAACAGCAGTATAAAGTACAGCTTAGAAAATGGCAGTTTGTGGTAGTTACTAATCTATCACCTTTACCATGTGAATTAAATCAAAATTGAGGACCAGCCCAAAATATGTTTATAGTGAATAAACTCTTCAATATATCAATTCTACCCTTCAGGATGGGGACTTAGAAGATGTTGGAGAGGGATAGATAGGTAGAAGGATAGGGAAAGTTTAGAAGTGAGGGCAGAGAACACAGGAAGATCACGCAAACTCTAGGGAACTGTTGAAGACAAGAGGAAAAGACAAAATGAAAGAACAAAGACAAGATCAGTACAACCTATTAGCAGTAGGGAAGCTAGAAACTGTATTCATTTTCCTTTAAAATTTATGGCAATCAGGAGAAGGAAAAAGAGAGATGAAAAGAAAAAGAAAGAAGACATCTGAATTAGGGCAGGCACAGGAACAAAAAGCCAGATGAAGAACAATGTGGGAGAGTGAGAGAGTGAAAGAGAAAAATAAAAAATAAAGAGAAAGAAGAAAGAAAAGTATTTGAAAAGAAAAGAAAAAAATACCAACTAAAAATTTAAAATAAAAATAAGAGAAAAAAATAATTTTGAATATAAAAAATAAAAATGAAGGGCCTCCCTTAGGGCATGTCTCTGCTGTCACAATAGACAATGTGGCCAGCAATATGGAGATCTAAGTCAACTAGTCTCAGCAAGTGAGCAGCAGACCACTGAGATCCAGGCTGATTTCTGGCCGCAAGGCCCAAGTTGACCTCCTTGACCTCCTGCAGGGTTGAACTCTGCAAGGTTCTACTACAGATTCCAGCTGCTTTTCCCCTGAAGATAGCCCAGGTTCTGATGGGAGGTGGGGATCCCTCCAACTTACCAACTATGGTGGTCTTGTGTGCCTTTATTGCAGATTCTCTTAACTTTTCCAGTGGACTTCAATTTTCATCATGGAGCCTGAGTCCATCCCTATTTCTGTTGTTCACTTCTACTCTATCTTCTGGAACTCAGGACAATGACTTTATGACCCCCTGTGCCTCTGGGGTGTGGATCCAGGTATAGGTGCAACCAGGAGACCAGAGGTGGGGGGGCAGTTCTGGGGTGGTACTGTAGGAGCCTGCATGGCTCCGCTCCTCACTGGTGCACCCCTAGCTGGGAGGCTTGCAAGGGGGTGGTGTAGCCTGGATGGCTCCAGGCATCTCTGCTCTGGGTCTGATAAACCATTTGTAGTTAGGATTTGGAAGGGAGAAGGTGGAAATGTGAGGAAAAGTGGAAATTGCTAGGTGTATTAAAGACATATAGCCCTGTAGTGCAAGTTTTTTAGAAAGAGGCAATGGGTTGATAAAGGGAGTAGTTGGATTAAAATTGGGGCCCAGGATGATTGTTACCATGGTGGGGAGGGTCTCCATGAAAAGCACATAGAGTTGAAGAAGGTGGGATGAAGACATGAGTCTCTGAACTTTGTGGGAAAAGTAAAAGGTAAGTGGAGCATGTCTAGTGACTTTGAATTTTTTTAGGAGTAATAGAGCCACAGTGGCAGCTGCTTGTAAGTATAGCAGCCAGCTTGTGATAGGACAGTCAAGCTGCTTGGAGAGGAACACTACTGGACACGGGCTATTACCTTGTCAGAAACCCCACTGCATATCTCCTCTATTCTACTGTATAAAGGCTGAAGGTGAGGTCTGAGAAGGCCAAAGCAGTGGCTGTCTTTAGGGCCACTTTTATGTATTAGAAGAACAAAGGAGGGAAGGTCTTGTGATCTAAGGGCTCTTTTGGGGAGTTTGAAGAAGAGTTTAGTGAGAAAGGCAAAGCTGGGAACCAGAGGCAGAAATATCTTATTATGCCTTGCAAGGAGAGGAGTTGTTGTTTGGTGGTAGG
The DNA here is from genome assembly GCF_000247695.1 of Heterocephalus glaber. The sequence continues at coordinate 10,002,421 of NW_004624811.1, forward strand.
AACTGAAATCTGGGAAGTTAAGTGGACATTGTCTGGAAGTAGGGCTCAGGTATGTTTGAGAAGAATGATGCCCAGATAGGTGACAGGTGGGGAAGAGATTTGGGTCTTAGAAGGGGAGACACGAAATCCATTGGCATCTAGATGTTGTAATAAGAGGGTGTATTTTTTTTTCCAATATCAGGGATTGAACTCAGGACCTTGCACTTGTCAGGCAGGCATGGTGCCACTGAGCTACATCCGCAGCCCAGAAGAGGGTGTCTTTATGGGATGACTCATGGGAGGGACTGCAGAGGAAGAGATCATCTACATACTGGATAAGATGAAAAGAGAAGGGATGAAAGAAAAGTAAATCACATACAAGGACCTGACCAAAGTAGTGGGGGTATCCTGGAAGCCCTGAACCAAGATGATTTGGATCAGTTGACTCACAGGTTTTGGGGTCTTTCCAGGTGAAGACAGAGGCTGTGAAGAGGGGGTAAAAGGGAATAGTGAAAAAAGCATCTTTTAGATCCATGACAGAGCAATGAGTGGCAGGTAGAGGGATGGAGGACAAAAGTGTGTAGGGGTTTGGCACCACAGGTCGTATGGGAAGGACTATCTGATTAATGGTGCAGAGATCTTTTACCAACTTGTAAAAGTCATCTACCTTCTATACTGGGAGAATTGTTTTAAGGGGAATTGACAGGGATTAAAAGAGTGTGATACAATAATTGAGAGTTAGTAGATTATAAGCCTCTTAAAGCTGGGTCAGGAATGGAATAGTGTCATTGGGCAGGGTAGGGATGATTAGCCTTGAGAGGCATGATAAGTGGTAGTTGGAATGAGGTCAGGGATGGGGAACTGTCCCAGACCCTGAGGTTGAAATGAGAGGAAATAATGGGATCCTTGGCAGGAGGCAGGGAAAGGGAGATCAAAATGGCTATAAGTGCAGATTGAGTGTCAGGGATGGTCAGAGTGGCTGACAGATTAGCTAAGATGTCTCACCCTAAAAAGGGAATGGGACAGGTGGGGATGACTAAGAATAAGTGTGGGAAAAGGTATTGGCCCAGTTGACACCAAATTGGGGGTGTTTTAAAAGGTCTGGAGACTTTATCATCAATTCCCACAGCAGTAGTTGGGACTAAGGAGGTTGGTCCTTGGAAGGAAGGCAAGGTGGAGCATGGCCCCTGTGTTGTTGGACTTACCCTCCACCATAAGAGTTACCCAGAGCTCAGTATCTGAGGTGGTCTAAAGAGCCTCCAATATCTTCCATCAGCATCAATTCTCAGTAGCCAAGCCAGGAAGGTTTGGGAAGGAGCCAGTCAGAGGTCCCTGGGGTCATGGCCCAGAGGTGGCAAGTCTGGCTGCCAGTATTGGACAATCTGACTTCCAGTGGGGGCCCCTACTGGGCACCCCTGAAACATTACTGAAAGCCTCTGTAGCAGGCTCCAGTCTCCCGCTCATTGCACAATGCAGGCCTGAGGGCAGGGGCAGTAAAAGAAAGAACTAAGACAGAAAGTGGGGTGCTAGGATAACCAATTCCTGTGCAACCCACAATGGAGCTGGTCTGTTAAAGCCACTCATTTTTGTTAGTAATCAATTGGGGTAAAGGCAAGCTACACACAAGGGCAGTACTATATACAAGGATGTGCAGTTGTGTGGTTTCTATGTAAATTAAGCAAGGCTCCAAAGACACAAGACAAAGTATTCTTGAATTAGGATCAGAATAGACAAAATATATGGTTGTAGTTAGAAAATTGCCCTTCTATTTAAGAAGGTTTTAGTTCTGGGAATGGAATTTGGGTACAAGTTACTCTGACCTAGGCACATAGGCTTCAGCCAGACTCGTTTCTCAAAACAGGCCAATTGTGGGGTTAACTCTTCACAGCCTGCACTGCTTACAGCCTGCTTTGGGGCATAATCAATATTGCAGTCTCCTGCAACCTCCAGGAAGGACATGGCTCGGATGGAATCTTCTTGGAGTTCAGGCATCCCCTAGCCCAGTGACCATTCTGGAAGCATTTGAAGCACAAGCCTGGAAGGGCACTTTGAATCAGGGGGACTTTTGATCCTTTATTGGTTACCTTGGTAGCTGACTCTGGAGGGTTTCTTATGGCAAAGGCCAGCATCTGCAGCTCAGAAATGTGCTGGTGTCAAGCACTTTTTTCTCTGTTATTAAAAACCATAAAAGCCAAGTTGATTAGTTCCTGCTATGATATTTGAGGGACAGTCTCCACTTTCTTTTTTTATGAATATCTAGGGCAGACTGAGTAATAAAGTGCATTTTAAGGATGAGTTGCCCTTTAGGCTTTTCTGGGTCTAATGTTGTGTATTGCCTAAAGGCAGCAGCCAGGTAAGCCATAAACTGGGCTGGATTTTCATCTGTGGCTTGAGTGGTTTCTTTGAGTTTGTCAAAATTAACTGCTTTATGTGCCATCCTGCAAAGTCCCTTTACTAAGTAAGAAACCATGCAGTCCCAGTCAGCTATGTCTCCATATCCTGCTTGATAGTTCCAGTTTGTGTCTTCCTAGGAGACAGCCTCAGTGCCCACCAGGAGTATGGCCTGAAGGAGGCCTTCCTTGTCACCATAAGTCTTGCCAAGGGAGATTACTCGCTCATCTGAGGAGAGATCAGAGCCAAGGATAACATTTAAATTAGCCCAGGTTAGGGTATATGACTGGGTTAGGTATTGGACATCCTGGATATATTGGATGGGATCTGAGGAATAGGAGCCCAGATACTGGTTAATTTGGGAGAGGTCTGTCAATGAGAAAGGAACATGACTTCTTAACTATTCTCTACCACCTCACAGAAGGGGAACTGAGGGGCAGGGGAGAGGGCTTTGTAGTTAGAATAAGGGGTGAGAGGCGAGAGTCCAAACCCTAATCCAGACCAAGTATAAGGTAGAGTTGGGCACAGTGTACAGAGGAGGGTCAGATTCAAGGGGCAGTGTGAGGTAGATAAGAGGTTTGTCAAGGAGAATTTCAGAGGGCTTGGCAGGAGGCTTGGGGAGGGAGGGATACGCAGCTGTGTTGGTTGTGGTGGGAGGCTCTGGGGAAGGGAAATGAGCTTAGGTTCCTGCAGCCTGGGTAAGAGGCTCTGAGGGAGGAGAGGGAGAAGCTGTGGCTGCAGCAGCCTCAATAGGAGGTTTGAGGAGCTGCCAGGGAAGAGGGAGGTCAGTTGGATCTGTCAGGAAGAAGTCAGTGTTAAGTTGAGTGGGTACAAATGGGAGAAAAAGAAGGATTTGAGAGGACTCAAAGGAGGTGCACAAAATGGGAATGTTACAGAGTGTAAAGAATGCCTGGACATAGGGTACCTGGTACCACTTGCTTACCCTCTGTCAGTAGTTATCTAAATCCTGCAGAATGGAGAAATCAAAAGTGCTGTTTTCTGGCCATTGTGAGCTGTTTTCTAGTTTATATTGCAGCCATTGGTGTTACATAAAAATATCAGGTGTTTGGGCTTCAGATCAGGCTAGAAGTGGAAAGGTTTCAGATTTTATGAGACAGGCTAGGGGAGAGAAAAGAGGAATAGAAGAGGGAGAGTTCTTTATGAACAGCACAGAGAATTGAGAGCAGCAACAAGGTCAACAGCAGATGTCTGTAGCTGTGATGCAGTGCCATAACCGAGCATGGGTAAATGGTCAAGGGAGATGTCTCAGCAATTGAACAGCCACCAAGGGAAGACAGTTCTTTCCAGGGAAAGTTCCATGATCAGGGTTGGGTTTAAATGGCATGAAAAGCAAGGACAAGGCTCTCTGTCTTGAAGGACAAGGGGAGCTAGTGGAGCTAAAGAGGAGAGAGAGTGGAACTAAAGAGCAGCTTTGGTAGTGGTGGTGACAGCAGTGGGGGCAAGGGGAAATCTTAAAAATGTAGAGAGTATTAAAGATGCACAGAGTGAAAAAGCAGAGCCAAGGTAGCTAAGAAGCAGGGAGAAAGCCTTACCTGGAGTGGCAAGAACTACTTGAAGTCCTGAAGCAAGGTCTGGGGTGGATGTCCCTGGGTGGCCTCAGTAGGAATAAAGGTTTGGGATAAGGCATAACGCCCTCCAAGTTACCTTGTCCTGGTATTTCAGCACCAAATGTTACAAATGCACATGAGAAACCACCTGGACACAGACTTTATGTGAGCAATAGTGCTTGATTTATTTTGCCTGGGTGCAAGCAACCTGAGATGGAGAAATATGTCAGCAGCTGGCCAGAGGAGAAGTTAATTTTTTATATGGTTTGGGGTGGGTGTTTTGATTTTTAAGGAATCTGAGATGGAATGGGTGGAGTCAAAGTATCCAGGATGGTCAGTGCAAGTGTGTAGTTAATACCAGGGGAGATTGTATGTTCTGTCTTAAATTTTCTTTATGGCTATCTGTTCTGTTTACTGAGGGCAGCATGGCCCTTTAGTGGTTTCCTTTTGCTTGTTAAGGGCTACATGTTTGCTAAGAGGGTCTCACTCAAGTCAAGTATGACAGGGAGGAGGTGGGTCACTGGAACTGTGGCCTAGAAAGTATATATTTCTCTCTTCTATCTTGGTTATTCTGTTTCTTTCTGCCTTGCCATCAACTGATCCTCCTTTGCCATGCCCCTCTGCCATGCCACCTTGCCTTGGAGCCAGCTGACTATAGACTGAAACTTCTACAAACTGTGAACCAAAATAAACCTCTCCTCTTTAATTTGCAGGAGTGAGGTATTATGTCTCAGTGATGAAGAAGTAACTAAGACAGGTTTTTTTAATTTTAATTTTTTATTTTCACAGTGTTTTGCTAAATCTCACAGGCTGGGCTCAAACATGCAGTCCTTCTGCTTCCATAGCTTTGCTTATCTTTTTCATATTAATTTAATGGAATTTATCAACTATTGTTTGAATGTTAGTTTTGGGGGATCCTTTGTGTTTTAATTATCTTTTCATAGACATAGGTTTTTTGATGCACTAAACTTTTCAATTTTATTGTAGTCAAATTTGTGAAATATTTTCTCTAAAGTTTGTGGGTTGTGTGTGCATATATATTTGCTCACATGTGAAACTGAAAAGTTTTGCACCATTCTGATATTGTAATGGTGTTTTTCTCTGTTTTAAATTATCTAAAGTTTTTCACTCACATTTTGCTACTTATTTCATCTGGGAATAATATTTTTATGTGATGTGAGATAGGAATTGTTATGGTTTAGACAGAGAATATCCATCAAAGGCTTGATGTACTCAGAGGTGGTTCTTTGGAATGTGACTGAATCATAGGGGCATAGCTGACTTGCTGTGAGGAGGTGATGTCAGAAGAGGCAGGTCACAGTGTACGGGAGGATATGATATGGAAAGGTATACCTCCCTCCTCCAGCTCCTCCCTCTCACTCTGCTTCCTGTTTACCATAGCCTGAGCAGCTTTACCTACCCTGTGGTCCCCTACCACATTCTGCATTGGAGCCTGTTCACTGTGGACTGTAACTGTGAGCTCAAATAAATCCTCCCTTAAGTTTTGTGAGTGTTAGGTATTATGTCTTAGGGACAAGAAAGTAAGAGATGATCCAATTTTGCACTTCACCTATGATTAGACTATTATCTCAGTAGAATTTAACAGCAATATAAAATTTTTGTTCATCACCGTTATTCTACAATATATGTTTAATATTCATGTGAAAATTTTTCTAGGGCCTTTATTCTGATATATTTTTCTATTCTAAATCTTCACTAGTTGTATACTGTGATTGCCTTAGCTTAATAATATTGTGTTATTTGATAAGGATTGTGGCTCTTGTATACTTAATTGACCAATTCAAAGGGGAAATGTGCTGTATTCCAGGTGACTTTGTAGGTAAAAGTGAAAAGAAAAAAAATCTTCTCTAATAGTACAGGTACTATACCAGGGAGTCTTCCTGGTGAATAGGTAAATTACAATACAAATATGAATCATATAATATCGGAATATAGTAAGTGTTCTCAGTACAGTCTGCCTGAAACAGAGAATAAACCATATGGTGAAAATTTTAAAACATTTACATAAGACAGTTCTAAATCTATCCCAAAGAAATTCTAGCCTTTCTGTAAAATCAAGAGTTCAATTTGGATAGGTTGAGTACAGACCAAAGGCTGTAATTAAGGGCTATAGATAAAGAGGATGTATTTAAGAAATAGATGTTTCATCCTGTAAAGTCTGTTCAGCACAAAGATTCTATTCAGATTCCATTTTGCTGATCTTTTGACTTTGAGTTTAGATCTACAATCTTGTATCTTTCAATATAGTGAGACCACTATGTAAGACTCTTGAGGAATGGTGATGTCAATGCCCAAATGGAATGAAACCTATAGAATTAAAGAATTTATATGAAAGGAGGTTAACGTGATGATAATTCACTTTTTATTTTTATGAATGCAGCTAGATAGAGTTGCTGCCTAAGACACTGACAGATGATAGAATAAATCAATGGGCGTTACCCTCTCATGCAAGGGAAGCAATGGCTCTAACAGGTACACCTACGCTTTGGGGTCCAATTCTGTGTTTGACTTTTTAAGAGTGACAAAAGTAAATAATTTATTTTTGGAAGAAAGCTCTAGATATGGAATAAACATGCAGTAATATTAAGGAATGAAGTCGTAAGAATTACTGTGATTGGAGTGGCGAGGTGGCAGGAGGTGAGAGATAGGTTACCTTTATCTATGTGTGGCTTTAGTTGGCAGAAATAACACACATGGGCCATGCCTGAAAGAAATTTCTTCTCAGTAGCAGTATTCAAACATGGGTTTACCAGCCAATTTGTTAAGAGTTCTAAAAAAGGTATTCAGTGTTTGTCAAAATAATTTCTATTGTGACATGGATTTCCAGAGACACTATGTTCTTGCTTTTTTAAAAAAAAAATCAATATTCCCCTGATTTATATGTGATACTACTCTGTATTTGGGAATCTTATTTTATTTTATTTTAACCTGTATTGAATGCACAATGAAGAACAGAGTGAAATGTCTTTCAAACCAATAGAGATGTGACTATAATCTTAGTTCACTATGTTGATATTAGGCTGTTGTCACCTCCATTTATCAGCCAACCTATTCAAAAAGGCTAGACAATTGCAATTTGAGTTGTTTCTGAACTTGTGTTCCTTTAAATAATTGTTTTAGGAACAAGGAAGAACAGTGAAGACAGAATGTGGAAACCCTTGGGTTAGGGGCTAAATCTTATTTGCTCTTCTAAATTATCAAACTTGCTTAGTATGTTGCCTGGAAAATCAAGACACACAATAAATATTGGTTTAGTTTAAAAAAGTCAAAGTGCTGTTTCTCAGTAATCATAGAAAGTGTTCTTGTTATTAGCAGTATTGAAGACCTTAGATTCATATTCACATTTTTGCCCTTCACAGACAAAATTTCATATGGTCAGAGCATTCATTGTGAACTATATGGGGATGAAGGAAGCAGCAATAGGTGCTGAGAGAAAATAGAAATAAATGGAAGCCAACTGTTTAGTTTTGAGGACACGAGAAGCACATAAATCCTTTACAACCCTTCAAAACAATGCACATTTGTTTTCCATAGTGCATAAGCGCTTGTGAAATACAGAAAAAACAAGAATGAGTGGAAATCATTATGGTAAAAAGTTTAATTTCTGAGTTTTCCCAACCTCTAAAGGACAATCTCAGTAATTTATATTTTGAGTTACATATTATTTGAAGTGACTTTGAAGTTAATTATTAAAGTCAGAATTGATGGCTGTGAAAACAAACATCTGCCAAAATTGTCACACTTGGGAATTGTGTCTTTGAAAGAAATCTGGACCTAGTCTCCTCTTCTTTGGAAGGTACTGGCAGGTGTCATATATGAAGGCAAATATTCATCTCAGACACTAAAATAAGTGAAGCTGTTATTTCCCCATTTCAATGCTTACATGGACTAAATGCTTCCTGTGAATACAAGTTGCTTTTTTGATGCCACCATGATCCTCATAGCAAAAGTGATTTGTTTTGTTGAATTATATTACCCAACTTTTCCTCCAAAGGAATGTCACATGTTTTTATTACTATGATAATACATAGCTAACTATGACCACTGTTGAGTGCTTTCTCAGCTACATCTTTTATACTGTGCCAATAAAGCAGAAGATAGGGAATATTGGTGAGGGATTTAATGTTTCATCTAAAGGTCAACACCTAACAAAAGGACAGCATTTATCCTGAACTGGTCTGTAGAGTCAGCACTGGGTTTGAGTCCAGTTGCTGTAGAGGGACTTGAAAATACGGTCTTTCAAATGAGAGCAGGTGGTGTCAAAGGAGCTATACTGGAGTTCAAGATATACCCTGAAATAGCATTAAGCTTCTTCATGACCTCATTTTGCCATGCTGGCTTGCTTATAAGTGTGTTTTTAGATGGTGTTAATGTTCCAGCATTAGCCATTATAATTTATGGGCTGACACAGTATCGTTAACACTGAGCATGGGTTGTACTCAGTAGCCAAAGCATAACTTTTCCCCGCTCTGTGTTTGCTGCAGCTGGCCAATGTTTTGTAACCAGGGCACCAGTTCTTCAGCCAGTTGGTAACTTTAGAAGTTTGATTGGGTGAGTAGTTGGTATTACAGATATGGTTAACCAAGGATAATACTACAGTATGCATGACAGGCTCAAGATTTCAACCAGGATTAGTTTTAGCATAAGTTGAAACCAGATAACTGAATATATAGTAAGGCTTGATTTAGTAAAAACATTTTATGGAAAGTAAAAGTGACTGACTACTTAGCCCTTAAATAGGTGAGCAAGTTAGCGGTACTTTAAATTAAATTCTTATGAGATTAAGCCATGTATATGGTGTATTTATAAAGATTAACAATATTATAAGATTTATAATGTAAAAACTCCAGACCCTTGACTATTTCTTCTTTACCCTAAGCCCTGGTTTCAATAACAACCACTTTCTATAATTTTAGAAGCTTTTGGTGTTTCCATCCCCACATATTTAGAATACAATTATATTTGTGGTTCTTTTTTTTTCTTTTTTTGGTCACAGAGATCGAACTCTGGTCCTTGCGCTTGTGCAGCAGGCGGTGAAACCACTGAGCTAAATCCCCAGCCCCTGTGGTTCTTGATTGTTACATTTAGAAATTATATATTGAGTTTCTATTCAAGATAAAGATTGTCCCCTGAACATTTTCTTCCCCTCCTCCTGTGCTCTTTGTTATGAATTTTGGTGAAATCAGTAATTTACTTTTCATCATTACTGCACAAATCCTTTGTTCTCAATGGACACAGTCATAGTCATTCATAGTGAATATTCATCAACAGATCACACTAATTTAGGATAAGGGATTTAATGCCATCATGGAGATACCCTAATAAGACTGAAAAGAGAGAGGGGAAAGGGAGAGAGACAGAGAGAAAGAGGAGGAAAAAGGAAGAGAAGGAGGAGGAGGAGAAGAGGGAGGAGTAGAGGAGAAAGGTAGGGAGGGAGAAGGGCAGCATAGAAAAGAGGGAAATAGGCTGCTCCCTGGGCTTGAATTGAGTGCAGCATTGAAGACAAGTGCTCGCAGCCATGCAGTGATGCTAGGGGCTGGGGAAATGATGGTATGGGTTGATCAGGAAGCAGACTGAAGAAGACTGCACAAGCATCTGGGAGGAATTTGGAAAGCTTATGGGGGCATATTTTGGTTTTTGCAATGATTCGGTGGCACGAGTGATATTTAGTAGGTAGAGTCCATGGTTGCAAGACATTTTGTAATGTATGGCCAAGCAAAAATTTGCTCTGCACCCTACCTGACTTTAGAATGTCCTAATGAAATCATGTGTATAATTATTTTTTTGTAGATAAAACCTTAAACATATTAGAGCTAGTACTTGTCTGCCTTACATATGAAAACACACAGTATTTCTAGCAGTTTCACTGTGTTTTGAATTTTTCAGGAATTCAACTATCAGGTTAATCAAGAGAAGATTATCCATTTTTGCTTGAAGTTTTATTGAGACTTGCACACTATTTGGAAAATCAGATGCCGATAAAACAACATCACTTGTGCTATTTGAATTATCATAGGCATCAGTTTGCATTTATTGATGTTACATCCATGTGGATGGATTCTTCAATTAGATGTAATATCCACTTTTCATTGTCTGTAGAGTAGTTATCAGTCACAGCTTTTTATTTGCAATTAAAATTTATTTCATTGAAAGCCACTTCCCTCTATTTCTCCACTATATTTTAAGTTAAGATATAGGAAGATCCTTTTGTTTACACTGGATCTACCCAGATATATGATGATAATTTCTTCAAGACCTTTAACATAATCATGTCTTTCAAGTCTCTTTTTACTATATAAGATAATATGTTTACAAGGTCAACAGATTAGGATGTGCACGTTTGTGGGGCTGTTATTTTGTTTACCACTCTTTGAAATGTACTTCAAAAATGAAGGTCTGGCCCATCAACTTGAGATTGGATAAAGAAATGTGGTTTTTCTATAAAATGGAGTACTACACAGCCATAACGAGAAACTAGAGACATTTATAGCTAAATGGATGCACATTGAGGACATACTCTTAAGTGAAATTAATAGGACAAATGTGTAAATACCTAATAGTTTCTCTGGTGTGAAAAACTAAAAGTGTAAATAAGGATCAAAATGTATAATTGATAATGTGAAATAGGAAGAAAAGGGGCAAAGGGGAAGGGGCAGTAAGAGGGGTAGAGGAAAGGAAAGAAGGGGAAAAAATATGAGAAAAGGAAAAAATGGAAACAAAGTCTTTATAAATAAGGAATAGTGGAGAGGGTGAAGGGAGGGCAGGGGAATGGGGAAAAAATAAAAACCAAGATACATCATGTACAGGTGCACGATCCCAATGATGAACGTAACTGTATTGTATGCCTAAAATGTACCAAATGAACTTAATGAAAACCAAATAAATTACAAGAACAACCAGGAAAAAAAAATGTAGGTCTGGTTTTGAACAAGAAGCTCTGTGTTATGGTTAAGGATATTGTACTGGTGGCCCTTGCTTCCAATCTTTGGGAGACAACCAAATGCTGACTCCAATAGGCTTCATCTCTTGAGCCGGTTATTTTCTATTGTAGAGTAGTTTTCCAGCTTGGAAGAATTAAGGAGTTCTGAACTTCTCCTAGATGACATAACTTTGGGAGCCATACCATTGAAAAGGGGGTGATGGAGACATTGGTGGTTCTCACCATTCAATATGTAGGGTTTTACTCTCTTACCCTCTTTTCAGTGCAGATTGTCAGCACTCCCCTCAGCTATAGCTGGTAACTCCATGTTTCTAGGATTGAATTCTTCCGAAGGCCAAGAAGGATGTAGGGTTCTCACCAGCAGAGAAGAGAGGAGGGTGGGAGATCAGGGTCTGATGGCTCCTGATAGAGGATGTCACCATCCTGCTTTCAGACCTACCCCACATGTAGCCTTCAGATGTACTTGGGACCTTCAGTTCCTGCTTTTCTCTGGGGTTCTTCAGAGCATCCTTTTCCCCCACTGACTTTCTTCTATGCATGCAGCTCTCTTTAAACTTCTAAAAATGACAAATCTGTCCAATCTTCTACCTTCAAAAAATTTCAGCACATTTCATCTGCTGTCCTTTCCCCTTCTGTTACCTCATCCTGGTTCTTATTTATCTTTAATTTTATTATTATCATTTTAATGATGTTCTCTCGGGAAACAGGTAAACTTTTGTGCTTCAGGTAATACATTTAAATGAAAATTCAAGAATTAGCAGCCTTGCAGAGGATGGCATTTTCTAACAAATAAGGGAGGCATAAAAGTTTGGACAATAACTTTCTTTGTAAGTTATGACCTTATGATTGCATTGTCATGTTCTTTCTTGCCCATTTTTAAAATTTCTTTTTCAACTATTAAATCTGAGTTGAAATCTTTTCCTCTAAAATCATTTTGTTGGCTCTTAGAGCTCATTCCACTTCCATTTACATCCACCACCATGAAGTTTTACACTTAAACATTCTTTTATTGCTTCATAAGTGAGCTTGTCTATCTAACCAGATAATAAACTTCTTAAGGACAATAATGACACCTTTGTCTCTCTACCTATTTGTGGCTCATAGGTTTTTATTCAAAAGATTATACCTCCTCTCCAAACTCCTCCTTCCTTGCCATAAGGGATTAGATTTTGAATCTATTCACCTATTTCCTTCCACCTACTCAAGTTGGTTCCTGCTCCCCATTTATGGTTTTTCCAAGCAAAAACAACAATCTTAATTATCTAGCACTAATGTAATAGGAGCTAGAAAAGTGTTAGGGAGCAATGCTACATAATTCTGGGGAAAAATCATTTGAGTAGGCCTAGTTCTGCAGCCTACAGCCCAGCTAGGACATTCCAGACATAACTGCATTTTGGCCTCCCGGTCACAACTGAGACCTCAGTGATCCCCAGATGCTGTAATCTCCAGGACAAGAGCACACCTGCAGGAGACGCCAGGGAGGAACCAAATCTTCATCTGCACAGTTCCTCATTGTTCTTAGATTTCCACTGCCCCCCAGTCTTTTTACACCTTGTTTATCCCACTGTGAAGTACTGAACTCTGCATTTCACTTGTTACATCTGTTTCCCCATGCACTGAATAAAAGGTGCAGTAAGCTGGGGGCTTTGTCTTTGCCGCCCAGAGCAGCACTGATCAGACCCAAAGTTCAGCTTCTTCTCAGTCTCATTTGTCTACCTTTCCTGTAATTCGCCGTGTGCTGCTGTGGCTCACAGGAGACTAGGACTCACTGCAGAGGTTCTGGTAACGTCCCCTTCCCCTGTTCCCTACAGAGAAGCTTTTTTTTTTTCGTACTGGGGATCAAACTCAGGACCTTGCACTTGCAAGGAAGGTGTGACACCACTGAGCTAAATCCCCAGCCCCCAGAAAAGCTTTAACAAAAGAGATGAATAGTTAATTCAAGAATAGTCTATAAATCTGTTGAAGAGAAGGCTCCAGCTGTGAGCTTGGCAGTGTCAGGCCTTCTGCAGGGGCCCTGTGTTACTGTGGCCCACGTGATACAGGTTTGTTGGCTACTTTTGTTAGGCGGATGCCCTTCTGGAGAGGAGGCAGATGGGTTGATAGGCTGTCCAGGCAATGCCGACCACTTTTGTTTTAGTTTTATAATGCCCGAAGAGGTGGACGTATTATGTTTGTTAATTTGTATGATATGCAACAATTTGCAATAATAAGTGCATAGTGCCGAGACTTTTGTGTATATATATTTTTTGTAATTATTTCTGTAGCTTCCACTGCCCTTGTTCTTCTGTAATACTGTACAGCCTTGGGCAAAGATGGAAACAAAGAAGTTCACCATCTTCATCGTACAAACTGCACAGTATACTGACTCCTGAGTACCATGGCGCTCTCTCTCTCTCTCTCTCTCTCTCTCTCCTGCCTCTCCCTCTTTTTCCTCCCTCTCCCTCTCCATTTGCTTGCCATCTCTCTTATGCTCTCTCAGTCTCTTTCCTACTATAAGGCAATAAGAGGGCCATGGAAATCTCCCAAAAGAGGAAACGTCTTATTTGAGTTTTAGCTGAGAGTTTCCCCTCTGCACAGCTGTTGTCAGCTCATGAGTCACAATTTAAAGTAGAAGTTTGATATTTGATGATTTAACTATTTCAAGCTTAGTTCTGTGTATTGTTCTCATACTAACAAAATTAGCCTAGTTGGGCTGTACTCTACTCTCTTCTCATGAATAAAAGATCATTACATAGGCACAAGAAGAAGCCCACAAGATGCAAAGGCTGGGGATAGTATGGAAACAGAATAGTGTAGAGGACAACAGGCCTTCAAAAGCAAATTATTGTCTCTCATCTTCTATTTTGTCAACTGTAAGATGAGGATAATTATACCCAATAACAAACATATCCCATTATCTTGAACAGAATATTAACAATAGCATTATTATGCTGTTCTAGTAAAATGGCAGGTAGAGAGATGTTGATGCTTTGTTGTAGATCACAGATAGATGGAAAAAGCCAGATCAAAACAAAAGCATCCTTAAGATAGGTCTTCTGTCTTCGTTTGCGTACTCTCTTTCATACATCTTCAGAAAAGTAAAACGGCCTTTTTTGTTTTTTAAATAATTTTTATCAGTATATGTTTGCATAATGTTTACATTCCTTGTATGGAGTTGGGGTATGAACATAATACATCTTTCTTTTTTTATCCTCGTTCTCTCCCGTTTCTTCCCCTCCCTCCTTTTCTTGATCCTTTCCCCATTTGAGAAAGATCTATCTCTCTACTTTTTATTGTCAATCTTTTATTTTGGTCTTTATATTTTGAGTTTCTCCTATAAGAGAAACTGCATGATATTTAAGCTTGAATGTCTGATTTATTTCACTTAACATTACAATCTCAAGGTACATCCATTTTCCTACAAATGACTCGTTCATCTTTTTTGTGGTAGAGTAATACTCCACTGTATTTTCCTACAAATGACTCAAGTTTATTTTTCTTCATGGTAGATCAGTGCTCCACATTTTCTTTGTCTACTCATCTGTTGATGGACATATCAGCTGCTTCCAAGATTTAGCTATCATGAATTGTGCTGCTATAAACATGGGTATGCATGTATCACCGTAATATGATGTCTTTAACTGTATTGGGAAGATACCTAGAAGCAGAATAGCTAGGTCAAATGGAATTTCAAGTTTGTTTTTTGAGGAATCTTTATATTGATTTCCATAATAGTTGTATATTTCTGTCAACAATATAGAAGTTTTCCCCCTGACTCACCATCATTTATTATTTGATTTCTTGATCATAGCCATTCTTTCTGGAGTAACATGAAATCTCAGTGTTTTTAACATTTGCATTTCTCTAATAACCAGTGATGTTGAACATTTCTTCATGTACTTATTGGCTATTTATACTTCTGTGAAGTATTCATTTCAGTTGCACATTTTTTAATTGAGTCTTATTTTGATGGGGTCCTTTTTTTTTTTTTTTTTTGGTACTGGGGATCAAACTCGGGTCCTTGCACTTGTGAAGCAGGCGGTGAAACCATGGAGCTAAATCCCCAGCTCTGGGGTCCATTTTTTAGTTCTTTACATAATCTAGATATTAGTTGCCTGACTGAGGAGTAGCTCTCAAAATTTCTTATCATTCTACAGGTACAAACAGCCCTTTTGGATTCCATTACTTCCTCCTTGATACCAAATATGATACTGATGAAAAGAAAAAAATGATTCCTAGCAATTTGAAAACGGATTACTCTGTGAGATCAGCATTTCCTGGTGCTTTCTCAGGTTAGTACATGCAGTAGTGGCTTCTTATCTGGGGAGGAGGAGTATGTCCAAGATCTTCTGATGCCAAGGATTGCATATAGTATTTTTTTCCCTATGGGTACATGCTTATGATAAAGTTTAATTTTTAAATTAGTCACAATAAGAGATGAATGACAATTAATAAAATAGAACAATT
This sequence comes from Heterocephalus glaber, assembly GCF_000247695.1. The sequence continues at coordinate 10,017,766 of NW_004624811.1, forward strand.
ATAACAAAATAATAAAATGATATGAATGTGATCCATCTCTCAAAATATCTTATTATACTATAGATTTAGTAATCTCTGAAAATGTTTTTTCTCTTTTCTCATTGAATTGAAACATTCACTTTTTACTTAAAGAAGTTCTTTATGGCTTCTCGTGGCATGTCCCAATTGGTGGTGTCACTACTCTTGTCCTTTTGGGCCATGATTAAGCAAATAAAGGTTACTTGAACTGTCACTGTGGTATTGTGACAGTTGATCTAATAACCAAGATGGTTGCTAAGTAAGCAACAGGAAGGTATTGTGTACAACATGGATACACTGGACAAGACATGAGTAACATTCCAAGCAGGATGGAGAAGGACGGTGAGAGATTTTATCATGCTATTCAGAGTGGCATTTAAAACTTATGAATCATTTATTCCTCAAATGTTCTGTTAAGCATTTTCAGACCAGCTGACCACAGGTAACTGCAGCTCTGGAAAGTGGAACTTTTAATAAGGGGGAAATACGGTATTCATTTATCCCACTGGTGCCTATCCCACCACCAGCATCACTGTCACTTTATTATTAACAACAAAGGCTTTATCAGTACAGCACATATGGGTTTGGTCTTAACTGACTTGTTTAACCTTAACCTGAGCCTAAAGTTATTGTTCTTTATTACCCTTTCTGATATTTGATCCAGAAAATTTTTTGACCAATATTGTCTTAAAATGAGTCTTCTACTACCAATAACCTAGTGAACTAGTATAGAGTTGCATCATAACTACACAAGGTCATCACATCTAATTACTCATAATTACACAGAAACATCATGAATGACAATACTCTAAATAGAAATCTAATAGTTTCAAATGGTAAAATGACATTTCAAATTCCATAAAAGAAGCATAAATATACCTTATGCATTGATTATTTGAGAAACTCTTATGAACTATAAAGTATATATATAGCACATAAAATGACAAACTCTGTCATAAATTTAGCCTACCTCAAACTAATGTGCTTGCTATGGCAAATATTAACATTTAAGTCACAACTTTAATTTCCTTTGGAAGCAGTATTTGAATAATCAAAAATAGTTTTAAAAAGCTATCAAAGGATTTGGCCATTTGTAAATAAAGTGTTGCTATGGAAAGTAGGAAATTCTGGAATCATGTCATTGACTTTCAAACTGCGGTCACTTTAAAATGTTGCTTTATTGTTTGTTTGTTTGTTTACAGAGCCACTGTGGTATCTAAATATTTTAATGGCTCCCCAAGCATTTTTATTGTGAGACTTTTAAGAGTAGTAGACTCTTAAATCTGGTCCTTTTGCTCATCCTCTTTCTCTGTTTTCCAAGCAGTGTGAGGGTAGATTCAAATGAGAAAAGAAATCAAGGAATGCCCCTTTTACTAGAAAGGCTGGAATTGGAAAAGGGTAGTCACACATCTTTGCTTTTAGATGGGGAAATACTTAATAATACAAATAATTTATTAATACAGGTGTGTGTGTGTGTGTGTGTACATCCAGAAACTATATATATATATGTATAAAATGCTATATCATGTATCACAATAAGTGATATGTTATGTGTGTACATGTAATATGTATCTATAGTTTAGCCTCACAGTTTCAGATGTTTTTAAATTCTATCTGGCAGTGCTATCTTGCTCAGATTTTTCTTTTTATAATATTTTCTTAATAGTATGCTGGGATTTGAACCTAGGCCCTCATGCATGCTTGGCAAGTGCTCTACCATCTTTTTCAGATTTGTTTTCTATTTGGCACAATGTTGCATAACCTGTTTAAGCAGATGTCATTGAAAAGTGACAGGTGAGACAATGATCAAAATTTAATGATCAAAATTTCTTGCTAATTCTACGAATTTGATATTATTAATCTATTTGATCATTAATTTCTCCATATTTGAAATGGAGTACTTAATATCAATTCAAGATTTTGATTAGGATTACATAAGATACTGGTAATAAAAAGTAAATAGCACAGAACCTAAATATGATAAATAATTGTTCAAAACATAGTTGGTAAAATTATTTTTTATTATTACTTTACTTTCCGTATTAGCAGTGTTAAGTTAGTGAAATTTATTATTCAAAGAGCTGTCTACAAGGAACTATTATGGTTTCAGTATTTTCTATGTTACTAACATTTCTTGAAACTATAAACAGGATAGTTACTATTTATTAATTTACTTATTTATTTAAATGTAAATCTAGATCTAATTAGAACTTTTTTCCTAAGCAGTTATTTTTATCTATATTGATGAATGAAAGGAGCTAGATCATCTGAGTCTAATCTTTTCAGTTTTTCCTAAACAGTCCTTGAAAACGTTATGAGGAAGGTGAGGAAGATTTATCTTTTAGAAAAGGGACTTTATAGAGTTTGAATATGGAGGATCTGGAAAGAATTTTAACCTCACTAGTTCTGATGTTTACCAAAACAATAAAATCCCATATTCTGCTTTGATCTTGACTCAAGAAAATGCTATGAAATTGACATTAAATTTATCCAGTCATTTGGGTACATGTCCAGTTGGATGTATCTTGTAGGCAGGTAAGAAGGTGGAGAGGAAAGATTAGATGACAAATATTTCTTCTGAAAGTGTAACAGCAACAAGATGTGAGACATTATCAGTCAGTGTCCATCTGATTATAAAAGCTTCAGGAGCTTGGTATTCTATCTGAGTTCAAACATGTAAAAGGCTTAAGTCATTCAACCTGGTAAAATGTTTTGTGAGGATTTGGTCAAACCATTTTCTTGCCTCAAATATATTTTTTTAATGTATTAAATTCTTTTATTGGTACATTGTAGGTATACAACACAATTACATTTCTCATTGGGAATTGTACCTTTACATAATGCATCTTGGTTCTTATTTGTTCCCCATTCCTAGCCCTCCCTTCACGCCCTCCACCCTTCCCTATTTACAAAGACTTTATTTCCATTTTTTCCACTTCTCATCATTTTTCCTTTCCCTTCTTTCACTTGCCTCAAATATTTAATTAAAGTTCTGCTCCTTGAGAGCTCCTAAGTAGTTTTCACACTCACTTCATAAGTTATATGTCGTCTTTGGCCTTTTGCACAGGCAGATGAGAATTTAGTGGAATGTGATGTAAAAATACTGGCCCACAAAATAATCTTGACTGATTTTCAACAGGCTGCTTTTCAGAATACTTCACTCATGCTTTATGTTGTTAATATGAAATTTAAGGTACATCTAGAAATGTTAGAAATTTTGGAAGAGTTTACAGTTGTTGGTCCCATGGTTAAATTATTATTTCAGTCTTTCTATTTCCTGAATATTACTGGTGCATAATTTTAGTCCATTTAATTTGGTTTTCATGTTGTTTTCCTAATGACAATCCCTACTTTTCTGGAAAAACAAACCAAATAAAAATGGTACAAAGCATAACATAACTCAACAACAAAAATAGCAACTAAAAACAATGTGTAACCATTGGCCTACTTGGAGTTATGGTTTATTAATTTCTTATCTTAGGAAAAAACCTTAGGACTGTCACCTGGGTGTAGAATTTTCTCAAAGCTCTAGGCTTTCTGCAAGTAGGATTTTTCTTTTAAAAAGAAAAGGAGATCATAGGAAAATATACCAGTTGGAGAAAAGAATAGTAGGAGAACTGTTTTAAAAGAATTTGCATATGAATAATCCCCAAGGTTGTTATTTAGGTCTAAGAATATTACAACTTCTCCCAAATGGAAGTAAATCCAAAAAGGGAAGTACAGTATAATTTTTATAGATTGTGTGTGAGAGAATGTAAAATAGGAAAGGAAAGAAGAAGAGGTCAATTCTTTACAAATGTTAGACACTTGGATTGTAAACACATCGGTAGCAATTCTGCATTTTGTTTTTCTTCAGCCCTACATAGTGTTGTTTTGGATGCATTTCTTTCATGATGCTGCCAGCCCCAGTTCAAACCTTTATATCCCAAATTGCTTGTCTCACATTGGCTATGTATTAAAATTGCCTTATGTCACATACTCTATACAATTTAGAGAAAGATTTTCCCAGCAGAACAAACTTGAAAAAAACCCCAAAATATTTCTATGAAAAGCAGTTTGCTTTGCTAGGCTTTGCCTGTGTTCCCAGTGCAATTACTGTAGATTATGTGACTGTATAAATTAGTTTTCTTCCTTAACCCCCTCTCTCCCTGTTTGATTCTCTGGTGAAGTCATAATCTTCCGTTTGCGCTGTAAGTCTGTTGCCATGGAAATTAATGTGATGTTACAAATTTGCTATTATTTATGACTTTATTGTAGGATGGTTCTGAATGAGAAATTAATCTCTGATTTCTTCACCAAATATTTGGTGAGTCATATGAGAACAGGTGAAGAGGTTTCAGTTTTCATTTCTCAGTTGGGAGAGCAAAGTGTTTTTACCAGTGAAAAATACAAATATTTAGGAAATAATTTTAATGTTAAAATAAATATTTTTGAAAAAAAGAATGAAACGTGAAACAATAGGATAAAATTTTTATTCTGTTTAAAAATATCTTCTGAGAGCTACACAACTTCTTCCTGAGAAATGTGACTTGCCAGTGTCATTCTATGAACAAGTTTCTCCTTGGTACTGCTATGTTTACTTTCTTTGTTAAGAAAAGCTAAACATTGAGCACTCTTTTACATAAGCCCCTCAACCATTGAGATATTGAATTCTGATCTTTAATAAACCAACATTGATTTACTTCACTGCTTCTGTTTGCTTAGTTAAGCTTCATTGGCATAGGAAAAGGCTCACATAATTTAATCAAATTGCTTTTTTTCATTTGATTTTTTATTAGTGCACAAAGCAGGCACTAAGCATTCAGAATTTATTTTTACCAGTAAAATATCTTCCTTCTTTCTTAGAAGAAGAATTTGAAATTACAATTAATTTTATCCCTCACACTTGATATGTTCAAAGACAAATGCAGTGGATCTTATTTTTTAGTGGCGAATTTCCTTTCTTTCTTAATATCAGTTTTAACTCTTGAGGAATCCTGTATAATATCTAAATTGAATTAACCTTTGAGATTTTCAGATTTTAGATGCCCGTGAACAGGTCAATAGCTTACATGTTAAATTAAATAATATTTTATTTTTTATACATGAAATTGTCCTGATCATTTTGTTTAGTGACTTTAATAAACAAGAAAACTGAACTTGGAAAACTGAACTGCTTTGCTATAGGTCATGAGGCTAATTGGTTGGCAGTGTAAGGGTAGAATCCAGGGATCTTGAAAATTTGATTATAATCAGTGCCATTTGAAAACTCTAATTTGTCCTCTAGAATTTTTCTCAAGTTAGATAAAACAGATTTTACTAAATTGAAAGCTTAATGACAGTCATATTTTTTCATACCTTTTATTAGTGTTTTTAAAACATAGGGCATTGGGCCGGGGATTTAGCTCAGTGGTTCCATCACCTGCCTTGCAACCACAAGGTCCGGCATTCGATCTCCGATACCAAAAAATAAATAAATAAATAAGGTATTTAGAGTTTCCAAATAAAGGTGCCTGTTATTTCTGTAAGAAGGAAGTAATTGAGTTATTTTGGAATGTGATTGGGATTCATGGAATAGCTTGTGTTGCTGTACATCTGGGGGCCTAGAAGCACATAGATTTGCCTGCTTCTCTGCAGAATGACAATGTTGAAAAGCTGTGAATTCTGTTTTCTGCACAATATACTTGTTTCTTTTGACTTCCTTCCTAGTGTAAGTTAAAAAAAATCTAGGAGTTACTTTAATAAATCAGTCTAAACAAATATTACAATTTTTATGTATACAATTCCTTGGAATCATGTTGAACTAGACGCATTTTCTCTATTAATAGAATATTTCTTTTTTTATCTCCCAAAGTGTGAACAGTTTTTCTCTCCCTTGCTTATTGCAGATAGGAAGTATATTTCTTCTGGCCAATGATGGCAGCCAGCTCCTTACTATGTGAAAAAGTAAGCTTGGGTTGTTGCAAAACACCAAATATTGGGGGAGGGGGACGAGACAGTGCGAGAGAGAGAGAGGGCGAGAGAGGCCTTGGACTATGAACGTGTGGAGGTACGAGCCAGACAGTCCGAGAACAGGTGCTACTCTTGGACTTTGTTCTGTGTGTGGTAAAAAGTGTCATTAGTACTCTCCTGGACAAGCTTTCTACTGTTAGTTCTTGGCCTCACCTGCTTATCATTTCTCAGTGATGAACACGATTCCTGGCCAGAAAGAGACTGGCTGCGGCAGAAGTTCTGCTGTCTTCTACATCTGTTGCCGCATCTCCAGTATGCAGGTTAAACCTAACTGCATCCACTCAAGCTCTGGCCTCCTCCTCAGTATCTGCTAGTATCTCACTCACCCACTCCACATATGAAAAGAGGTTAGACGAAAGATAGAAAGGAACTGGCAATGGACCTATACTCTTCCCATAGGCTACTCAGAGATGCAGTTGTTCCATGTAGCAAATATGCTGTGTTATTAAGCAAACCAGTTGTTTCTTTATAAGGCTGTGGCCAACTGGGTTGCGAACCATCCTACAATGCCTTCTTATTTCCATGCCTCATTCCCTCATTCTTGCTTTCTTGAGATTATACTCTCAACCCCAGTAAAATGATTAGCAGATACATTTGAAATGAGGTTTTTCCGGAAATATGCAGCAGCTATTCCCTTCGAACCCTGATACCCTGGGGACACTGAATTGCCCACCTCACAGATGGCAGTGGGGCCTGCTAGTTGCTGGCATTAGGAGTAGAAATAATTTCTGACATTCATGACATCACTGTTATTGACGTTTCATTGGTAGTGAATTAGGAGGAGGTCAGACAAGTCAAGTCATTGGAAAAGAAATGACTGCTGAATTTGACAGGGATACAGAAGCAACTGGGGCCTTGCCAAAAAAAGTGATAAATTCAGATCAAAATTATTTATATAAGTTATGATATAAATGTTAGGGGACTTCTGTATCAGTTCTGAAGGAGCTTCCTAAAAACAAAAACAACAGAACAAGCAAGCAAACAAACAAAAAGCAGACTTAGGATCTTGTTATAAGTACGATAGATAATTGCGAAGGAAACATTGTTAACTCTCCCATATCGAAGTAAGGGCCTTGGTAAGGAAAGAGTCGGATGCTGAGACCAATGACAGAGACATTCAAGAAGACTTAGAATGAATCTGTTGTGTGCGACAAGAAATTAAACACAAAGGGGGAGAACCCAACAACAAGAAAAAGTCATGACAATGATAAGTCAATACGTATCAGTTAAAACCATCAATGCTAATGGTCTCAATTCATGAATCAAAAGAAATAGACTGGCAGAATGGGTCAAGAAGCAAGATCCAACAATATGCTGCATACAAGAAACACACTTAATTAAAAAAAGAACACCTCAGACAAAGTTACAGGGTGGAAAACAATACTCCATGGGACAGGAACCCGAAAAAAAGGCAGGAGTAGCTATCCTCTTTGCAGATCAAGTGGATTTCAAACAAAAATCCGAAACACTTCTGGTCCCAAGAATTTCAGATAAGGGACAGTCAACTTGTATGTACAAATGTATTGTGAACATGTGTTTTCATACCTCTTAAGTAAAAACTTAAGAACAGGACTGTTGGTTCTTAACAGTAATACAAGAAATTTCTATATTGTTTTCCAAAATGGTTTTATCATTTTACATTCACATTAGCAGTATTAGAAAGTTCTAACTGGTGCACACCTAAGCTGACATTTGTTCTTTTAAAACTTTTAACTTCATCTCCCTAATGAGTGTACAATACAATCTTGTTATTCTACTGATTAGTATTTTTCTGATTCTAGTGTTGCACACCTTTCCTTGTGCTGTACTGGCTATTTATCATCTTCATGTGTCTACTTTTAAATTAGGTTGTCTATTAATGAGCTGTAAGAGTTCTTTATATTCTGGTCATAGGTTATATGCATTGTAAATATGGTCTGTTTAAGGACTACTTTTCATTTTAATGATGTCATTTAAAGTTCTAAATTTTGATGGAATCTCATTTATCAAGTTTCTTCTTTTATACATCATGTTTTTTGTATCCTAGGAAGTTCTTGCCTACCCTAAATTCATAAACATTTTCCCTTATAATTTCTTCTTAAAGTTTTATACTTTTACTCTTTCATATTTAGGTTCATAGATCCTTTCAAGTTATTTTTATCTATGGAAATGAAGGGTTGAGGTTAATTTTTTATGTATGGATAGCAGGTGTTCTAGTGCCATTTGCTGAAAACACTCTTTCCCTCAACTCTTGAATTGATGTTATATTCTATAAAATGTTAATGTTAAATAATCTTTCAAAACACAATGGACCATATATGTGTGGTTCTGTTTCTAGATTCTTTGTTTATTCCAATGATCTATATGTCTTTCCTTACGCCAACAGTGCCTTGATTACCGTAGCTTTAGAAGAAGTCTTAAAATAAGGCACTAAATGTCTTCCAACACTGTTTTTTTTTTTCTTTTTCTTTTTACTTTTCTAGGTCCTTTGTACTTCTACATAACTTTCAAATTTCAATATCCAATTCTTCATTTGTAGCAAGTATACATAGACCTGAATTTTTATATATACCTTGTGTTTTCTAATCCTGCTAAATTCAGTTACAAGTTCTAGGGGCTCCTAGAGATTTCTTAGCATTTTCTCTGTAGATGATCATTTCATCTACATGTAAAGATTTTACTTCTACCTTGCCAATCCTATGCTATTTGTTTCTTTTTTTTGCCAGACTATTTTGGTTTGGGCCTATGCTTCCGAGTTTAATGGACAGATGAAGAGTAGGCATATCTGCCCTTGTTCCCCACCTTAGGGAGAAAGCATTGTATCTTTTCCACTTATATAAGGTATTTTTGCTGGAAGTATGGAGTACATGTCTTATCTGCTGAGAAGGTTCTGTTTTACTTCTAGTGTCCTGATAGCTTTTACCAGGAACAGCTGTAGAATTTAGTCCTAATACTTTTTCTGAAACTGCTGACAGGATCATATGGCTTCTTCCTTTTCTCTGTGAAAATGATGACTTTTGGGGATGGATCTTCCAATGCTGAACCAACATTGCCATCCCTATGATAAAACTACTTTCTACATACTGCCAGATCTGACTTCTAATAGTTTGTTTTGTTAAAGAAATTTTATCTATGTTCATACATTTTTCTTCTATTATCTTTATCCAGTTTTAGTATTAGCCCAATGTTGATTTCCTAAATTGAGGGGAGAAGTGTTCTTTCTTTTTTCTGCTTTAAATGTTTGATATAATTTATCAGTTAAAATGTACATGAGCCTGCTGTTGTCATATAGGTAGGTTTTCAAGCTAGGAATATACTTTCTTTAATAAGTGCTACTCAAATTTTATATTTCCTCCAGAGTCACTTTCATTAATTTGTCTTCCAAGGTACTTCTTATAACTTGTCAAATTTATTTGAAAACAGATTTTTTGTAATATGCTTTCTATATCCTTTTAAATTCTGTAAAATCGGTAGTAATATCCTCTAAATTTTGATATTTTAATTAAAACAATGTAAATTGATATTGTGTAATAGGAAGAAAAGGTCTAAAGGAATAGGGGAAGTGGGAGGGGTAGGGGAAAGGAAAGAAGGGAAAAGAAGAAA
>NW_004624811.1:10032745-10061235 GCF_000247695.1 Heterocephalus glaber
GATCAAGGCTATTTGGAGTCCTACATGCCTCACTTATCTGTATGTCAAGTTCTTTTCCCCAACTTGGGAAATTTTCTGCCATTACTTCTGTGAAGAGTTTTTTAATGTCCTCTGTACTCTCTCCTGTTTCTTCATTGACTCCAATCAGTCTTATGTTATTCTTCTTTTCATCGTCTAGCAGCTGCTGGATTGATTTCTCATGTTCCCTTATAATTTTGAAACAATTTTTCTTTTCCTGGTCATGAATTGCAATCTTATCTTCTATATCTGAAATTCTGTCCTTACATTGGCTCATTCTGCTGTGTAGACTTTCAATGGAGTTTTTCATCTACCAAAATAAACATGTGGTACTGAATAAAAGTGTGGCAAGTTCAGGGGCTTTCTTTTTTGCTGCTCAAAGCCCCTTTGATCAGGCCCAAAGCTCAGCTTCTTCTCTAAGTCTTATTTCTTCTGTCTTTCTTGTCCAATAAGTTAATTCGTCTTGTGCTGTCATGGCTTGCAGGAGACTAGGACTTACTGCAAAGGTTCTAGTAATGTCTCCTTTCCCTATGCCCTGCACCTCATATAGGTAGATAACTAAAGTCATGGAAAGAACTGAGATGAGGGCTTGGGTAGAGCAGATCCAGTAGGCTAAGTGGACCTACAGAAACTGACTTTCCTTCCCAGTGATTGTTCAGAGGAGCAAATAATAAAATCCAAAAATGAGACAGAGTTAACTTACCACAGAATGAACTTTGACTAATGAGAAACAGAAAAGGACTAACAAATTGCTGAGCCTTCTTCCCCTGGATGGATTGCTTAAGGTGCACTGGTTTATAGGGTCAGACAACTGAGCAAAACAACTATGTTTTCTTGAAAAGCTGTGTCTCTCTGGCTGTTAAACTTGTGTAGATGGGAGAAAGAATAGAAAGCTAGAGGATGAGAATCTATTGTTGTAGAGATATTCACCTTTGAATTAGAATTTGATGTCTGGAAAGCACGTTCAGAGCTCATTGATAATTTGTTAGAATGGCTTAACTCTTGGAAACAGCAGTGGTGACTCTTAAGCCAAGGTTGACATGCAGGAACTTCTTTGGCAAGGTTATGAAGGGAGAAAGCAGAAAACTCAAAGCAGTGAGAATGTATCTCTGAATTACTCAGTAAAGCCTGAGAATTCAGTCACTGTACTATAAACTGTACAGGTAGGGTTAGGAGCACCCCTTTCAATTAGGAAACAAAGACTACACTAATATGGAGAGAAATAGAATCTTCGAAAAATCTAGTGATGTTTGTCTTCTGCAGGCAGGGTGTGTTGGATAGAAATGGTGCTGTTATATGGGCTCTGTAATATCAATGGGAATGATAAGATTCCCAACAGAATAGTGCAAGTGGCAATCCTTAACTATCCAATGCAAAAATAATGTATTTACTATAATGTACATCAAAGGCAGAATGATAGTTACAGGGAGGTTCATTTAGGCCTCTAAGGTAATGAATAATAGGGTGCGGTAGTGTCCTTGAATTAGATATGTGGATAGTGATTAGTATGTTGCTCAAGCCTTATAATAAAATAATAATAGTGAACAGCAACAATAAGAATTCTGAAAGTGTTGAGCACAAGTTTGACCTCCACTGGCACAATGAAAAATTTGGGGTCTTCACTTTGTTTTCAGATACAGTATATATTATTCATCGACTCATATCCTATGAATTGAAAGGGATAACTGGGTTTCCTTGAAAAAAAACTCTGCAATGCCACCAAAAGTACATGTGGAAAATATTTTTCTGAATATTGTCTTCCCCAAAGAATAACTCATTCTTAGGGAAAGAAGATATCAGATTTCTACTGGAGATGTTGAATTTGAGGCCTATGCTGTCACTGATTGCAGTGGTATTCTGATTATCGTGAGGAGCTGTGGAAGCCAAACTGATGAATATTTGGGACCACTGTGTTTGAAGATCCCTCCATTAATTATTTCCCCAGTCTGAGACGGAATAATTGAGAAAGGTATACTGTAAAGCACATAAGAAGCAGGCCGAACCTTTGCATTGCCTTCCTGACCCATGAAATAAAAGCTATTATAGTAGTAAGGAATCTAAATTGTACCAACAAATGCCATAGAGCTATGATAGACAATCAAAAGTAATAATTCCCTTACAGTGAATTGCAGAAATTATTACCATTATCAAAGATGTGAAGGATGTAGCAGTGATGCTTTCCATTACCCGAACTGTACAAAAAAGCAAATGGATCATGGCAGCGGATAATGGACTACCATAAACAACCACATGGTAGCCTTAATTGAAGCTGCCATGCTGAATGTAGTATCTTTACTGAAGCAGATCAGCATTGTCTATTATTTAGTATGTGGCTATCGATTTGGTGAATCTGTTTTCTAAATTGACATCAATAGGAAAAACAAGTTCATCTTTACCTCACAAGGACAGCAGTACATGGACACTGTTGTCCTTTGGGCTCTATTAATTCTCTTGCATGCTTTTACAACAGTCTTTGATCATAGTGTGATTCAGGGGCCATTCATAGGACAGAATCCACATGAATTATTTTAACACATATATTAATATAGGGAGTTGCTCACCTGTCATTAGAAAAGCGAAGGACCACTATTATAAAAGTAACAATTTTGGAAACATTGCCCCAAGATTAGAAGCAAGTAGAGATATCAAGATAATAAAAATCTAGAGCCTTGAATGGGAGCCCTAGTGAAGGTAGAACTTGGCCCCTTGTGGAGGGCTCAGTATGGCTGTTACAAGTGCCTTAAGGCTTAATGAGGACCTTGAGAAGCTGAGATTTAGACCTATGAGGTGGGGCTCCCAGTGATTGTGCTTTTATTTCTGAAAGGGCATGATGGAGCTGTCTCTACTTATTTGGAAAAACTGAAAACTGGAGCTAGCTCCTGCACAGAATCAACAAGGATAAGATAAATCACGGGCTCAGGAGCAATGTATATCACACCATAAACCAACTCCCAAAGAGAAGGGTCCCAGTGATAGGTGAATTGGAGAACACATTCTGAGAAATACCAAGCAGCGTCTCCACTTGGTGATCTTGTGCTTCACAGTAGGATCAAGAACAGAGGAAATACAATGTTGAGGTGGAGGTTTGACATGCATTCAATAGCATGGGCTCTCATTCCCTAAAGAGGATTTGGAGCTGCCACTGCTAAATGGTCAGACAGACAGTGAAAGACACTGCCCTGTGGGTATAGCCCTTTGAGATACCTGCTTTATGCAAAAAGGACTTAACTCGAATTTCTCATCTGAACTGGCCCAAGCTTTCTCTCCTGTTCTCAGAACTCTATTTAGCTTCCTTCTTTTGTTCCTCTTTCTTCTCTTTTTGCTTTCTTTCTTTCTTTTGGTATATCTTTCACTATATCTTTATTTTTCACTTCCCTAACCTTATAAAATGCACATATTTGGATCTTAGCAATAGGTTTCTCTGTCACTCTTCATTCTAGGTCATACGTTTTTATCTTCTAATTTTACAACGCGACAATTGATCTACAAACTGGAGAACTTTTTATCTAATGCTCAGGGTGTACTGAAGACAACTACAATTTAAAATTAAGAATATTCATTGTGCAGGAAGTCTCCATCATGAACATAAGTTATACAGGGCCCATGAACCAAAGGCAAAAGTAAAGTACAGTAAGGAAGGTAAATGTGGTATGGTAGTTTCTAAAAGTTTGTGGCTTATCATATTTTCTGGTGATATTACTAGATAAACAGAATTTTTAAATTCTACTGTAATTAATTTTATAAATATTTTCCATTATGGTTTATTTAGTTTATATTTTATTTGAGGTCATTAACTCAAGATTAAATTAATTAGTTAATTAAGACAGGGTTTCAATATGTATCTGGGCTGGCCTTGAACTCATGATATAGCCCAGGCTGGCCTTGAACTCGAGGTGATCCTCTTGACTCAGGCTCCCAAGTGCTGGGATCACAGGTGTGCACCACCACACCCGGCCGACCTCCAGATTTTAAAAATACATTTGTTTATAGTCTTCTAAGAAGGTTTGTAATTTTACCTTTCTCTTTTAATTTTTTAATCTGCTTAAAATTTATTTTAATTTAAGGGTTCAATTAAATCTTCTCCCACAGAACAGCAGTTATCTCAGCAACATCATCAAAGAGCTCCTCCTCTCCCCAGGCATTTGCCATAGTAGCTCTACTGCTAGTACTGAATTTCTCAGTAGACAATGTGCCCCCCCATTGGTTTATTTTGTTAATTTTCCACTAATACTATTTTTTAATACTTTCACTTTAATTCTTTTTTTTTGTATTAAATTCTTTTATTGGTACATTGTAGGTATACAACACAATTACATTTCTTGTTGGGAATTGTACCTTTACATAATGCATCTTGGTTCTTATTTTTTCCCCATTCCTAGCCCTCCCTTCACACCCTCCACCCTTCCCTATTTACAAAGACTTTATTTCCATTTTTTCCATTTCTCAGCATTTTTCCTTTCCCTTCTTTCCTTTCCCCTGCCCCTCCCACTACCCCTACCCCTTTGGACCTTTTCTTCCTATTTTGCATTATTGATTATTCATTCTAATCATTGGTACATTTTAGGTATACAGTATATTCATTATAATTCTTAATATCTAAAAAGGGCCAGTCCCTCTATCATGGTTTTTCTTTTTCAGTAGTATTTCTATAGTGTTTCAAAAAGTTTTCACCAATAAATCAAATTTGTCATTATGCAGTATAATCTTTTTTAAAACTTTTTTTTTCTTATTTGGGTGCCATTCTTCATTTCTTTTACTGCTTGTTCTTGTTTTTATATTATATACCTGGTATTTTTAATTTTTAGTGTTTAGTAAACTAAACACAAATGCTGACTCTCTTTTTGTACATTTTTCCTTGCGAATTTTGAGATTTTTGTCTCTGAGTTGCTATTCAATGGAACTGTACATAAATTGTGTGAGGTATTCTAGAAGTTATGTTCACCTGGAGGATTTTCTTCTCTCAGCAACTTAATACTACCAATAATCCAGGAAAATTTTATATAAGTTTTGATTTAAGATCTTTGGGGGCTGGGGATTTAGCTCAGTGGTTTCACCGCTTGCTGCACAAGCACAAAGACTCGAGTTCAATCCCCGGTACCAAAAAAAAAAAGATCTTTGGAATTATCCTGAGGACATGGCTGACTGGTGATTATGATTTCTTGGAGAAAGTTTTAACACCAGTGCCAGGATTACAAATGGACGTTCTCCTTGCCTTTTTCTAAGGGTCTCATTTATTTCTGACCCTGTGCTACCCCGTGGGCACACCATTTTGAGATACCTGTTTATGAAGCCCTGTCTTTTCAGAACTGCCATCATAAACTGATCCTAGGCTTTGTTTCTGTTCCAGTACTCTTGTTATTCTTCAAAACAGAAGTGCATGTTGCCGACCATTGGGTACATGTCCTTAAGGCAAAAATTGGTTTGATTTCTTTTCTCTTCAGATTCTGACTTTACTTCATTCCTGACCTTGACAGTTTCCAGGTTTCTTGTCCATTTAGTGATTTCAAATGTCTTGTCTTCCTCTTTTTCTATTTCCATATTTTGCATCATTTCTTGTTTCTAGCTAGATGGTTTATGGGACGTTCTAGTCCACCATATTTCAAAGTGGAAATCTTTGTTAGATCAGACACGGACAATAATTTCAAGGTCATAGACATGTTACAGGATCTGGCATTCTGGCCTGAGCACGTGATCCACCTCTCAACAGTTCGATTTCCTTCTCCATTCAGTGAATTCGTAGTCAGGGCTGTTGTGAGGATTGAAAGGGATTATGGTGCCAGAAGCTCCAAGTATTGGACTGGTGCAGGTTGGGGCTCCCTAAGGGTGACATCGAACATGATGGGCTCTGTGCTGTCCCAAGTCTGTACTTTAGAGAGTCACACAAATGTAAAGAGATAACCACGTAAATATGTTATACCTCATGAAAAATTAATAGTAGGATGTGGGAAAGCAATGTTCTCTCTTAAAAATATCAGTTGTTAATCTAGCCCACTGAAAATAAGCACGAAAGTCCCCATGATGAATACATGTCTAGACAAACTATCAATTTGAGAACAAATGCTCTTACTAAGACAACCTGAAACAGACTCCTTTTTATGTTTTAAAAATATATAAATTTTCTAAACCTCATAAGCACCCAATACCTCTGTGATATATAAACAGAAACTGATAGCAGTATCTATAGATTTCCTATCCAAAAACATTTTAACTTTAAAAAATTCTCACTTGGACCAGGGATTTAGCTCAGTGGTTCCACAGCCTGCTTTGCAAATGCAAGGTCCTGTGTTTGATCCCCAGTACCAAAAAAACAAAAAAACAAAACAAAAGAAAAAAAGAAAAAATTCTCACTAATGCACCATCTGTGTGGAAGAGCAAACAGTACTTTGGTGTACTCTGAACTTTTACCCTCCAAATTGTTAAAACAATTACTGTGGTTGTTAATTTTATATGTCAACTTAATGGGGGCACAACTGCCTAGTTACTCAGCTAGGCACCATACCTGGGTGTGTCTATGAGAGTGTTTCTGTGCAGACTTAGAATTTGAATTGGTGCATTAATGTAGATTGCCCTTCCCAATGTGAGTAGGCTTCCTCAATTCATTAAGGACCTGAATAGAATAAAAGGATGAAAGAAGAACGAATTTGCTCATTTTTTGCCTATGTGAGCTGAGACATGGCTGCCTCAGACTGGGACTGAAACTAAATCATCAACTTTTCTGGATCGTAGCCTCATTGATAGTAGATATTGGGACTTCCCAGCATCTGTGATCTTTTGAGCAAATTCCTTACAATAAATTTGTGTGTGTGTGTGTGTGTGTGTGTGTGTGTATTTTATTGGTCCTATTTCTCTGAATAACTCTAATACAATCACATATACATGTAGAATATAAATGAAAGAGTATGCAGTTACCTAGAAAAATTGTAGCTGAGTAATTATAGGTTCCTTTAGATTCATATTCTTTAGCTTTCTGTAAACTTAGAATTTATTTATTTATTTATTTATTTTTGGTACCGGGGATCGAACTCGGGTCCTTAGCTTGCGAGGCAGGTGGTGGAACCACTGAGCTAAATCCCCAACCCTAGAATTTAACTTTTGGTAACCAGAATGATCCATTCAAGTGTCAATTTTGAAATAATATTCAGAAGAAACTTTCATTCAAAAGATATTCCTACCTAGCTTTGGTGGTTTCTGCATTAACAGTGTTTGATTTCTCTCTTAGAAATTTTGATGCATTAAATGTACCTGTTTGGTTTATATCTGTATGTCTTCACAAGCCTCATGCACTCATAGGCAGGGCTTTTGAAAAATGATTGGATTATGGGGGCTTATAGCTGACTTGCTGTTAGGAGGTGGGGGCTCCTGGGAAGAGCTAGTCACTGGGGGCGTGGCTTACAAGTGTATATTTCCCTTCTCAGCTCTGCCCTTGACTCTCTCCTTTGTGGATGCCATAATGTGAGCAGCTTCCTCCACCAGGCCCTTCTACCATGCAGCTTCTGCCTGGTACTCGCCGACTTTGCAAAGACTAAAACTTACAATACGTGAGCCATAATGAACCTCTCTTAAGTTGTCGGTATCAGGTATGGTGTTTCATTGATGAGAAAGTGACAGTAGCCATAGGAGTAGATCTCTTATTTCAAGAAATGTGCTTATTTATCAGAATACAGTTATCTTGTATTTATGATGGTCTCTAAATGTAAAAATTTAATTTTGAAAAATGCAAAGAAACTCTCACAAGAAGTTTATTTTTACTGGGTAGGAAAAACTCATCTTGGGAAGAAAGCAGTTTTGAACTGCACTGTGCAACATGAACAAAACAATAAATATAAATTAGTGAGAGAACTTACTAGATATCAGACATTTTACTACGTGTTTTATATACTATCTCACTAAGTAGGTGACATTATTGCCATATCACAGATCAGGATTCAAAGGCATACCAAAGAGAAGTAAATGGTTTACTTGTGGCAGGGCCAACAGTTATCTGAGGACATTTACAAAGGACAGTCTACTCCCAGGTCCAGACTCTCAAGTCCTCCACTTATGTCATTTCGTGAATAAAATATTCTTATCTCTGACTTATACCCAAGGACCTAATATAGGAGAAGTGAAGTAATTTGCCTAACGCTAGCTAGCACATAACAGAATACACGGCTGGCCTGTGCTCCAGTTTCTTCCCATGGTATCAGAACCTCTTTTATCACATGGTGAAATAAATAAGAATTTGCATATTCAGGTTTCAGTTGATGATAAGTTAGTATGGTCTTAGAAAATATTTTGGGGTGAATTTTAAAAAACCAGTGATGTTTTCCTGGCATTTTGTATGTATGCATGTGTGTGTGTGCGCACATGTACACATGTTCACACATGTGTACATGTACTTTTAACTGTGATATTAAATGATACTGTGTTTATTTTCCAATCACTGAAGTTATCAGCTGCCAATCCTTCAGATATAAACTTTTGTGTATAAATGTTCCCTGGCTTTCCATTTCAGAATGATTAATATATGGTAAGACTTTTGCGGTAAGTCTGATGTTTGAATGATAAGATGTTATACCAATACCTTAACTATAGGTATAACAAAAGATACTATTGTAAAGGGTCAACTCCACATGTCTCTTTTATGTTGGAAGACCTCTTAAGTGGTTATTCTCAGTGAAAATCCCAGAGTGGCTAACTGCTTCTAATATTCTCTACAATTTGACTTCACTTGCCTAGAATATGTTACAAAAGAGATATCTATAGGGCAATGCATGGTCTTTGAAAAGCCATACCTCCTGTCTTTACTAAAATTTACTAGGTAGTTATGCTGAAATTGTGGAAATGTATATAAAGTATGTTTAAGAATGGAGGTGAGACATTTCCACTTACCACCTAAGTGATTCTGGAGAAGTCTATATAGAATACCTGCTGTTACTGTACATAGATGCTGCAGGTGGTGTTAAATAAGTTATACATATGAAAGTGTTTCATAAGTAATTAAATGATATACAAATAACAAGAGCAGGTGTACCAACAGCAGTAATAATGCGTTCTGTAAGTTTTGTGGTGATTTGTTCATTTCAGTTTTTGACAAGGTAGTCCAGTATTGTTCTTGAAGCTGCAGTGAACTAAAGAAAAAGACATAGAAAAGATAATGTATGGAGTGCAAAACCTTTTGTACTTAATAAAAATCCCTACCATCTTCAAGTTATTCTTGGATCTATAATAAGTTACTGGTTTTTGAATAGATGGGAAAGAAGGATTTAAAACAATGCAGTATTCCCTTCATCTATGAAGAGATAAAGGAAAGGTGTTTTTGTGGCTTTTATTTACTTATTTAATCATTTGCAGTCTTCAGTTGAACTTGTCTTCTTTATTTAGCTAGAGTATGACCATAATCATTATTTTAATAACAGATTATAACCTACTTCTAGTTTATATGTAAAAATTTTGAAGCTTTTTTTGAGTGCCTTGTTTAATAGTCATAGCTGATCTGTAGATAGAAGTAAAAAGACGAATTTCAGGAGACTAAAAATGTCAAATTCCCCTGTAGATTCACTGTGAGTTTCTTCTTGGCAAGGGTCTTGCAATAAACTTCCACCTTGCTATTGAATCTTCTGTCTTCCCTGCTTGCATGGCAAGTGCACAGATAGAGAATCCAGATAAAATTAAAATTCATTCTTGAAGGGCAATATTTTGGAACTTCCACAGAAATTATTTAATTAGGAGCAATCCAAGTAGATACTGTCATCACATTCCAATTGGTACAAGTCTGGAGGAGCTTTACCTTCTCAAGTCCAAGAATGTCTCTGAGCATTGTAAGAGGCTTTGGCATAATTCTTCCACCAAAATTTATTCTTAATCACTCTTTTATGGAAATGCAAGACTAATACAGCCATGTGTCACATTATGATATTTCAGTCACATATGATAGAAATCCCATAAGATTGTATTGCCTAGTGACATTGTAGCCATCTTAGTTTGTGAAAGCACACTGTGATGTTTGTAAGACAACAAAATGGAATTTCTCAGGATGTATTACTTTGATTAAGTGATACATGCTTTAATTTGAAAAGAACAAATATTACTAAACATGTAATAATAGGAAGTGTATATTTAGTATAAATTACTAATACAGAAAGATCATCAACCTGAATCACTGGAGAATAAGGTTAGTTCTGGACTTTGGTCACCTTACCATATGACTTACAGCAGCAATACAGCTTCTCTTTGTCTTGGCTTTATAATCTGAAAAATGAGGGATTAAGATTGTTCTACCATACTCCATTCAGTACCATTTCTTCTTCCATGCAGTGATTCCTTGTAAGAAAGTTCCATATCTCCTCCAAATATACAGTTACCACCAGGTTATCCCTAAGATCATTCAGAACTTGTGAATTCTTTACCTCAACTCCAGGAATGTTAGAAGTTCCCAATGGAATATTTTTAAGCAAACATTTATCTTTCATATTACTTTCATCAAAAATGGTTAGTGTTCTTGTGAAGAGTGTGCTTCTATTGTATTAGAAAAAGCTTAGTTTTCTCTTTAGTGTGTTAATTGTGGCATCAGAAGTCAGCTTTAAGGATGCTTCTGTATAGTGTAAGCAGTTTAGGGTCTATAGAACTAAATTCTCTGCCTGAATCAGCAGTGAGAAATAGCTTATGTGCTGCCTGATTTAGCATTAGGAAATCTTTGCATTTATGAGGAAGTATCCAGGGAAGTGTGAAAGAACAGTATAAAGTTTCATTAAAGATTTATTATAGCCAGTACTTTAATTTACATTTTGTAAAAGGATTTTAATTTTTTGGTGGAATTTGCAGTGAAAGTACTATTGTTAAGAGAAGTGATTTCATTGCTAAGTCGCTTTAATCATAATTATAAGCTGTTGGTTGAATGTCTATAAATGAATTTTAATTATTGCTATGAAAAGTGGGAGGAAACAATAATGTTGTCATTCACTGAGTATCTTTTTTATGAAAGAATATTTAGGAAGTGAGACAGCACTGCTCTACTGCCAATTAAAAGAAAGCAGTCAGGTGCTCGCTTTGGCAGCACATATACTAAAAGAAAGCAGTCAATTTGACTTTCAGAAAGAGAAATTATTACTGGCCTTTAAGATTTGCTTCCAGAGTAGATTGGGGGGCATTCATCACCTTCCTACCTTACCTCCTACTCGCTTCACATTTTCATGGAGGGAAGAAGTTTCCATTAATGATGAGAATGAGAGGAACCCTTCTGGCCTCTGTTCCTATATAACCACATTCAGGAATGATTTACCACAGCTGTGAAATATGGAGATGTGTGTGGCTTCTGTGTTATAGCAGTGCCTGCCTACCTCCAGGAGTGTGGCTCTGTGTTTTCTCCTACCTCCATAGCTAGGCACCTAATAAGTGGACCAGAACTGGTGCCTGTCTTTACTCTCAGGGTTCACAGGGTACGAAGCTGCTATTTTGATAAAATCAGCCTAATCTGCAATCCCATGCTCTTCTCTAAATGTGTCTCTGAAAGTCCAGACCTTAGGAGGGCTCTGGTAGTGAAGGCAGGATATCAGGAGGCCACATACTTAATTAACAATGAATATGTTTCATTTTTCATCATCTGATTATGTATTTCTCAGTTGATTTGAAATTTGGATGGGATACAAGAATGTGTAAAATTATCACTGTTAAAATCCCAAAAGTAGCCTCTTTTACTAAGTTATGAACATTAGATAAAAGTTATGATTGTAGATGTCTGCATTTTTATTTCAAGCATATGTATTGGTCCATTTTGCTTTTTCATGTTCATGAAAATAGTATCACAATGAAATGGCCACATTGTGTCTGTACTCTACAACTTTGACCTAATGCGAAGATCATTTTTATATAAATGTGGTAATCAGCTTTTCACCACTATGACAAAATACCCAAGAAAGTCAGACACAAAAGATTAAATATCAGATGGTTTCTCTTATATGAGAAACCCAAAATATGAATGATTTAAAGAGTGAAATGAAAGAAAGGTGATAGGAAACAGGGAGATGGACTTAGTAGAGATGGAAAGGGGTTATGACAATGCAAGGGGGCAAAAGGATGAGGACAGGTAGGCGAAGTAAAAAGATCAAGATGTGATATGTGTATGTGCCAATATCTCACGTGAATATATTCATTTTGTATTGCAATCATATACTAATAAAAAGGTTTTTTTAAAGATAAAATCAATCTAAGCAAGGAGAGATTTATTTTGTCTCGCAGTTTCAGAGGTTTCAGTCCATAGTCAGCTAATATCATTGTTTTTGGCCCTATGGTGAGATAGAACATCATGGTGGAAGGGCATGATGGAGCAAAGCTGCTAGCTTCATCGCGGCCAGCAAGCCGAGACCAAGTGAAGATGGGACTAAGCACAAGAAATGACCCTTCACGGGATGTCCCCAGTTATCAACCTGCTTTAACTAGGCCCCACCTCCTAGAGTTTCCTCCCTTTCCGAATAGTGTCATCAGCTGGGGACCAAGCCTTCAACGCATTACTGTTTGGTGTACATTTCATATCCAAACTGTAGCAGTCAATATTTTGGAACTGTATAACACAAACATTAAGTTCCTAATAAGTTTTAGAGCCTATT
The DNA here is from genome assembly GCF_000247695.1 of Heterocephalus glaber. The sequence continues at coordinate 10,045,348 of NW_004624811.1, forward strand.
ACTGCACTGAGAATACAGGTAAAAATGATATAAATTCTCTACTCACAATTTGTAAATGGCATGATTACAAAGTAGCACAATATAGTTCTATAGGGGACACCAAGTCTGAAGATGTGCTAGAGAGTGACTAGAAATGAGGAAACCCTTCCATGTAATGTGGTCAAGGAAAGTGTATCGGTCAGGATAGTCTAGATTATTCCAGTCACAATCCATAAACTGCACCACATAAACCTAACTATGCAAAGACTTACCTACTGCTGAAGCCACATGTCCAGTGTAGGTGGTAGGATAGCAACATGGACTGTCAGACTCCATCCCAACAAAGATTTCCATGCTCACCAGAACAGCAGAGAGGGGATGTGGTAAATCTCATACTGACTTTTAAAAGCTTCTACTTGAAATTGACATATATCACTTCTATGCAAAATTTCTGCGTTCACTCCTGCTCAAAGTCCATTGGCCAAAAGAGGTCATATGGCATAGGCATCTCAGAAGAATAGAGGAAATCTTTTCATACCAAATGCCTTGAAGGAAGATTAGTGTAATATTTTTGAACATCCATAATGATAACAGAAACAGTTTCTGAGGAGGTGACATTTGAATGGAGACCTGACTGGCAAGAATGAAGCAAGGGCCTGGGATTTAGCTCAGTGGTTTTGCTGTCTGCCTTGCAAGTGCAAGGACCCGAGTTCAATCCCTGGTACTAAAAAAAAATAATAATAAAAAGAATGAAGCAAACATAGATATAAGCAGTAATTTTTAAACCTTGCTGCCCATCAGAATCACTATGTACTGTAGGGCATTAACTCCATTCCTCTTATCACAGTGTCATCTGATATGATTCTATTGTAGTCCCTATTTCACAGAAAAAGAAATTGAGGAAGGAGGTTATATTTCTTTCACAAGATCTTAAAAATAATATGTAGAAAAATCAAGATTTGTACTCAACTACAGTCACTGTTTAGATTATTTAAATTATGTCCTTCTGTGTGACTAAGTTAAAATAAAGCTTACTGCTCTCTTGGGCTTACCTTCCCTACCCTTCTCTCTCTCTCTCTCTCTCTCTCTCTCTCTCTCTCTCTCTCTCTCTCGTGTGTGTGTGTGTGTGTGTGTGTGTGTGTGTGTGTGTGTGTACAGGCATATTTGGACATACGTACTCCAGTCTTTAGTAAACTGTGCTATAAAACAGGCATGTCAAATTTTATGTTTGCTCTACTCCACACATAGTGGGCTTTTTTAGTCCTGAAACCCCAAAACACCTTCCTTCCTAAGCCTCGTTCTGACTCTTTCTTCTGCCTGGAAACTGTTCCCTCAGATATGTACATGGTTCACTTCCTCATTGTCTTCAAGTCCTTCCTCGAACATTACTTTAGAGAGGTCCACCCTGATCATAAAATTTTAAATTGTAATGTTTGCCTGATCTACTTAATTTTTCTCTATAGCACTTATCTCTATTTAAATAAATATGGGTTGTTTATTTAGTGTACTTTGTCTCTTTGTTGTTCTACTAGACTGGAGGGCACTTCAGATTATCTGAGGACAAGGAATTTCCTGTTTGATCTCTGATGTATCTCCAGGGCCTGTAAGAAAGTTATCATAAGGCAAGGAGTGATGTAGCATTGGTTGATTGGCTATTTCATGGAAACTCAGGCCAAGAGTTGGCTGAGGAGGGTATATGACACTGGATGTCACAGTTTTGCCATATTATGTGGAGCCTGAATAGATAGCACATATGGAGAACGTGGTATCATGGGAATAAACTCCTCATCAGTGGTGCCAGCTAGGGCTACCCCATCCCATTTTGTCCACAAACAAGTATGAGCAATGTATTTGCCTCCAAGGAGAGGAACACAGTCTTGCTTAGACAAGAAAGGACTTTTGTTTTTCCTTTTTCCCACTTTTGCTCAACTCTTGAGTAAAGAACACGGGGAAAGGAGAAGGTGCGGTAGGTAGAGTAGGGAGAGAGGAAGGAGGAAGAACTAGTCGTGGCTCCTCTCAACTCACAATGTTTCCTGTGTTATCCCTGAGAAGAGCTTTGACTCAAATATGGGATTGAAGTGTGGTGATTAAATGTACTGTGCATTCCAATACTGACATAAAATTGTTCTGAAAACCAAAATTCATTGAACACTTATGACACTTAATTTTAACCATCAGTTTGATTGGCTTGAGAAACACCTAGGAGATTAGTAAAGCATACTTCTGGATGTGTCTGAGTGGGTATTGGAAGTGTGAGTTTATCTGGTTCCTGGCATATCTCTTGCCTGTTTCCCCATGCTCTGCTTCCTGACAACCCTAAAGTGGGCAGCTTTGCTCCACTATGCCCTTCTGCTATTATGTTTCCACCTTGGAGCCAGCCAGCCATAGCCTGAAACTTCAAACCATGAGCTAAGACAAACCTCTCTTTTTGTTGTGGTTGTCAGGTACTTTGTCCCAGCAGCAGGAAAGCTGACCAATACAGGACCCACTGCCCAGAAGAAAGGGTGGGTTCTCATAGGCGACTTGGAGAAATGTATTCAGAAGAAAATATAAAATGAAACTGCTCATAGTTTACTCCCTCAGAAAATTAATATTTTTTCATAAACTAGTTTGTTTTAAACTATATGTTATTATCACACTTTAAAGAACATAGAGATTGAGGCTTAGAAACAATAAATATAATAATGAATTGAAGCTGACACCATCAGGAGTATTGACCAGGATTAAATAACAGACGTGGCAGGCCTGGATGCCCATGTGTTACTGCAGAGGATGTTTTTCACTAGCAGTGAGATGCAAGAAGAATCTCTGTCTGCTTCTCTCTGCCTGTCTATCCCCATCTCTGTCTCTTAGCTCCTGCCCAGTCATTTTTACATTCCTCCTTCAAAAGCACTGAATCCTGATTTTCTTTCTCTTCAAACAGTTTGATGGCCCCAAATTTATGTAACCAGAATATTATCCCAGCGGCATCAGGAAAATATTAATACACTAGGATGGAAGTTGGTTGTACTCACTCCATGCAATTTACCTCCCTGTTTTTTTCAGTAACATTCAATTAATAAGTAGCATTCACTTAAAAGCTGGAATTACTTCATTAGGTTTACCAAATAATCTTTTTATGCTGGTGATAAATAAGCACCTATTAGCAAAGATCCGCATTAGTTCCACGGTTTAAAACAGCTGATTTCCTCTTAGATGCTTTGCGTCGTGTGCACCAGTGCTTCTGCTCAGTGTATTCTTATTACGGTACTTGGCTAACAAGGTCACTCTCCCCTCTTGAACAGGACTATAAATTTTTCTTCTCTGTAGGGCTGGCTTGTAGAACTTACTTTATTAGAAGCAGATATATTTGTTCAGATTTCTGGGTAGGTTCACAGGCCTAAAGTGAATCTGGAAAACAAATTAGGTGTTTCAAATGTTGAATGACTTTGCTCAAGGACACCTAAAAGCTCCTCACGGGAGAGGCAGTCATACTGTGAAGGAAGGGGCTGAAGGCTCCAAGGGGTCTGCTTCACTCTCTCTGGCACCTTCTCTCTTGTCCCTTCCATTACCCTTCCTTTATTTCAAGTGAGACCTCAAAAAGCCTTCCAATGTCCTCAACAGCTTCTTTTTAAAGTTTAATATGTCATCTTTAGAATATAATCACCTTGCCTTTGGCACTTACCCACTAAAATGATGGTCATTAGAAGTTTTGCCTCACTGGCTGTCAGAGCTTAAGTTGTTCCATTAGTTACCAAACTCAGTGTACCTGATTTATGTGTAGAACATTGAAAACAGTCCTTATAAAAAATCCAGTGTTCTACAACCTATGGGGGTGGGGATCAGCAAATAAAAGTGAATTGAGAGAACAGATTCTTCTGTGCTCAAGAGTTGCTTTATTATACTCATGTTATTCTTCTTCAGTAACTGGAATTTATTTGACATCAGTTGAACAGTGGTCTCATGTTCTAACAAGCAAGGAGCCTTAGAAGTTTCTCGGCAGAAAAAGTACTATGTCTTAAATTTAATTTTGCTTTCATATAAAAATAATTTTTATTAAGCAGCTAAATCTAATTGTAGTTTAAAAATGCATTTGAGAAGGGTTTTAGAAGAGACTATTAAGGAAATAAATGCCTAGATATAGCATTTTCCCCTGAACTAAAGTTTCTTCTCCTTAGTGGTAGGGTCTTTTTACATCCATTTTGAATCTCTTAATTAAACAAAGTATTCTCTATTTGTTTTATGTGTCTGACTCTTCATGAGGCCACTATTCAGTAGTCTTTCTGAAATTCACAATTGTTTTCTATTTGCACTCATGGAGGAATCAGTTTCTATATAACTTATTGAATCTGAAAAAAAGAAAAATATGATACTATGAGGATATTTACTGAATAGAAATTGTGATTTTGGGGCCATCCCAATTAACCCAAATTTATAAATGCTATCATACAAATCTTAGCCAGCTTCCTTTTTACTTTTAAAAAACTAGTTTAAAGACTTTATAATACTGTACATCCTGTGTCCTTTATGTCTATATAGTAAATATTTTGTGATTCATGATATTACCTTACTGATTGTTATCACCTTGAAGATTGTTTCATGATTGTTATCTTGTCTTTCCAACTGGAGTAAGCTTTTGGGGGGTAGACCATGTAGTAATCGTATCTTATAGTCCTTAATATTTTTCATTAGGGTTGATGTCAGTGGCAAGCAGCAAGAGCTGGAAAAAACAAAGGGGTGAGGGCTATGTTATTTTCTTTATTAATACCTTGGATTGATGCTCAACATATGCCATGGACGGTGCTGTATCAATGGTATATGGCAAACCCCGAACTATGGCATATGAAATCAACATCCTGTTCATGCCTCTACAGTTTCAAAGTTTTCCAGCAAGGATGATCGATTTGGGGTTGGTACCACAATATTTCTTGTTCTCTATGGACTATAGCTGTTGTAAGCATTTTCTTTACCCAAACTGCTCCTGAATATTTTAACCATTTGATTTAATACCATGACCTCTGTAACCCTATGAGTCAAAGGAAGTCACGCGGCCAGCTGCCTAAGAGAGGTGCACTCTTCCCATACACAGTGAGACTGAAAGTCATGCTACAATATTTTGTGTAGCTGTTTTTATTACTCTGGGACTAGAAATCCTCCTTTTTTTCACCAAATAAACTTTTCTCAAGTTTTTATGGTTAGTAGTAGGAGAATGAAGGTTCATCATAATTGATCCTGATCCAGCACACACGTATTATGATGCTGCTGACTTTGAGTCCTTATGTAATTGTCCCTAAACAGCGATATAAATTGAATGGGCGTATTCCTTTAGGGTATTTTACTCATCAGAAATACAGCCCCTTCACTCCGCTGGCCTAGTAAATTTTAGTATCTTCCCTAGAGATCAACCAGTTCCAATCACCAGCCCTGATCTTGTTTAACTAAGAGGAACAGTCGAGCTCCCACTTGAGGTAACTCAGTATCTGCAGGTCTTGGGAAAGAAGGACTAAATAAATGTCACAGAGAGGGAGCAATGAGGGACAGTGCCTACCTCTTCCTGTAAGTGCTCTGTGCTTCTGTGAGCCTGTCTCCACTGTTACCTGGAATGCTTTTATCTAGGTTCTTTCAGGATTTCACACTGCAGTCTCTTTTTTCTTTCTCTTGTGTCCCTTCCCATAAGGTAGGTGGTTTATAGTAATAGGGTTGGAATGAAGCTTGGCTTCAGGCAGGAAAGGTTAAACATTTTAAAAATGCAAACCAGATAAATTTTTAAAAACTTCAAAATAGTCTTGGAGCCACAATGCCTCTGTGCAATCCCTAGCCATTTTCTTAACAAAAGGCACTCCTCTCCCATGCAGGCTTCTCATTTGTCAGAGGAGAGATTCCCCATCTCCTCAGCAGCACACTCTGTATAATTTAAGGTGACTTACTGCACAGGGAAGTTCACCTTCCATTAGCATGTTTTCTTTAGTAAGCACTCTCTTGCAAGTGCTGTAGTGTAAACATGAGTGCCTACGAATATGAACATTTATTAAATAGCGCTGATGAATATTTCAATACCTCGGGGAGAGCAATTCACAGCTCAATCATTCAGGCTGTTTTAAGTGCAGCACAGGACAATTCCACTATATCTTCCATTAATATTTAATTGCCCATTTTATTCTGTTTACCTTTTTGGTTAATATATAATTTAAAGCCCTTCTACTAAAAGGGGGGAAGAAAAGAACAGCTGTTCATCTGCTTTTAACAAATCTCTGGTGAGAGCTTTTACCTCATTTAAAATTCATTGGAAAGAGTTTTTTATTTAATATCAGTAACACAAAACCTCAGGTATTAAAAGTAAAACTTGGAAGCAACTCTCATGCAAAAAGCCTAGCTGTGACTTGGGTTTGATTACACATCATTCCTGAGTGGCAGGCATTGACAGGAAATGTCTGAAATGCCAACAGTGGCGCGGCGTGTCATGTCCTCATGAAATAGAATCACCTTAACTCGACCTGACACATTCTGACAACATGTCGGAAAGCTGTTATGCACCCTGCAGAAAGCGAGTCCTGTCATCCCAGCAGTGCAGATTTTACTGACGGGATACAACACATTTGTGCTTGCTAAAGGACAAGGGAGTCAAATATGTGCGTGGCCTAGAGGAGCCAGAGAATCCTGGAGGCACTAACTGTTCACTTCTCCTTGGCCCTCTTTTGGTGGCTGCCACTAGCTCCTTTCTTTGTTGTGTTCAGATTCCCAAGGACCATCTCTTGTCAGTTCAGCTGTCCCTTCCCCCTAGTTAGCTGCAATGTATGTGTCTGTGAGGAGTTTGTCCTAAAACTGATCTAATGGCAGGTACCCTGACATTTATGACAGCTCTCCCTACAGTTGGGGGCCTTCCCCAGGCCAGTGAATAAAATCAACCCCAGAGGATTGCCCTGTCCTGTCATCCTAAATCATCTGGAATCCACTGCTTTCCATGACAGTGAGCTGCATAGTCTGTTTTTCCTGCTCAACTTGATCTCCGCTTTGGACTCATTTCTCCTGTCTGCACTGCCAGGGCCTGTTTAAATATTTACAGCATGGCCGAGCCAGCAGCAGTAAGAACTTCAAAAACACCATCACAACTGTTGTTCAACTCAGAAATTTCTTTTCCAGTTTAGATTTCCTCATCTGCTATTGCCTCACTTTATTATTGCTTTCCCCAGTCTTTGTTGAATTTGCTTTATTTTCTCCATTTGGCTCTGTTAATAGAGACTCTTACATAATGCTTCTTTTCACTCATTTGTTTATTCATTCACAAATATTTGCTGAGCATCTGAGGCAGGGATTCTTCAATGTGTCAGAAACATAGGAATATAGCAAGGTGAAGCATTGAGGAGGTATGACCTGATCTTGAGATTTGCTGATGGCTTACATAAGCACAATGATGCTGTACGCTGTCCTCAATGCTGGGGTACCCGTCTGGATGTGCCTCTGGTGACTCGTGATTCAGCAAGAAAGGGAAAGAGCTCATATACTCTTACAAGTTGGTTGCATAGACATTCTTAATTGTTTGCTACTACTCCTGTCAACATTTCTCATGGCTCACCCTTTAAGGTGAACCCTATTTCTCCACCTCTTGAATCTGGGCTATCTTTGTTACTTGCTTTGGCCAACAGATTGTGGATAAAGTAATTAGTGTCAATATTGAGACTACTCCTCACGAAGCTTGTTTGCTTCTGTTCTCTTTTAGATCCTGATTCTGTCTGAGCTAGCTCGCAGGATGATAAAGAGATCACATTGAGCAGAGGTGAGACATCCCCACCATTCTATACCAGCCAACCCCTGGTCAGAAGTGTGCCTACCCAACAAATAGCTGGCCACAGATGTATAAGTGATCCCAGCTGACAAAAACAAAAAGGCCAACTTTCCCACATACTTATGGGTGAAAAAATAATAATGTTTTACGCCACTAAGTGTAAAAGTGGCTTGATATGTTTAACAGCTAATTGATAAAAAACAGTTTCTAAGTTTTTTCTATAGTCCAGTTACATACTCATGTACTCCCTACGTGTAGTCTAGTTACATACTCATACCCATACTGTGTTAAACCCTGATCAAATTCTATAATTCAGAAGTTTGGACATAATTTGAAAATTTTTTCAAGTTTTAAAGCCAGACACCTGGATCAAATCCCTTAAAAAGTGAGCTTCAACCACAGTGAACTAGAAATAAAATGAGAACCAAAGGGTGAAGGAAGAGGAGAGATGTGGTTTAAATTTATTATAAGATAGAACTGGATAGCAGTTTGTATTGATTTATGTCTCATCAGAAAGGGCTCACATATTTCTGGGTGTAGTTATTTACCAGCTTGAGTGGAAAAACTGATGTCATGATGTTTAAGTATACACATCTGAAATTGTTACAATTCCATCTCTCTTCCCCTATCATTGCTGGTTATTAATTAGGTTACAGAAGTTAGTTGGGTTGGTGGGGAGACCTATTAAGTCATCTTACTTTTCCCCATGATCCATATACCCATAGTATATTTTCAGAGGCTTTCTCCAATATACAGTAGTTGAAAATCACTTGAGCAATGGTCCACCCTAAAAGATTTAACTGGAAATATATTCTATAAGCACTTACCGAAAGAAAAATTTATGCAGAAAAAATAATTAAAGTTTTATCTAACCTAAACCCACTCAAGCAAGGAAATTCAGAGTAATGAACAGACTTTCTTCCTCCTCTATCTCTTTTTTTACCTTAGTGTTTTTCTACAGAAGTATTAGATATATCTCAGTGAGGCCAGAGGAATAGATTAGGGTTAGGGTTGGATCTAATAGTGACTCAGGGACTGCTTCAATTACATGGTTCATCTGAATTTTATAGATATGCCCAAATTCTGAAAAGTTTTATCAAGATAAGCAAATCCAGATGATTTGTGAGATTAGTTTGATCCAGAGAGAATCACAGTGCTCCATTTTGTTATAGATGAGCCCATGTAAAAACCTTACAGTGTGCAAATTATGACTTTAGGAGTCTCAAGTACTAGGTTCTAACCCTGTTTTCTTGTTTTAATTTTATATAAAATATCCTTATTCTGAAAATTTCAAAGTGGAATAAGTGAATCCAATCTGGAATAATTTCTGAGCTACCCCACCGCTTGAAGACTTTGGAGATGGGAAGACCTAGGTATAAATCTCATGTGTAGATAGCATGATTGTGATCATGGTTACCTACATACTTGAAATCTCAATTTTCCAATTTTGATGATGGCAAGAATAAAACTTATTCCTAGAATTGTTATTAGGATCAAATGAGAGAAAACATGTTAAAGGAGATAGATCAATATTTCCCCAAGTGTGTTTTGTCCACTGTTAATAGGGGCTAGGCATAAAAGGTACTCTGTATCAAGTGAAATTAAACAGTTTGCTCTCCTGTGAGACTATACAGAGTTCTTAATATACTAATCAAATCGAATTTTCCAGATTCATTTGACTGGTATTACAATATTAGTAGGACGAATAATTTGCAAAAAAAAGACAGTTATGGTTTTGATCTAAAATGTCTCCTAAAGACCATATGTTGGGGCCTTGGTTGCCAGTTGATGGACTTTCAGAAGTTGATTATACCATGAGGTGTCTAACTTCATCAGGGGATTAATCCGTTAATGTGTTCATAAATTGATTACATTACTGGGAAATGATGAGAGCTTATAAGGTTGGGTCTAGTTGGAAGGAATGGGTCATGGATGCATGACCTTGGGGATTATATTTTGTTCTCCATCCCTTCCCTCTCTGATCTCTGGTTCATTCTTGGGTTTTCTCTATCTCTGTCTCTATCTCTGTCCTAAAAACAATGGAGCCAGCAGACTTTGGACTGAACTGTGAACCAAAATAAACATTTCTTATTTAAGTTGATTTATCTCAGGTGTTTTATCACAGTAATGGGAAGCTAACACAAATAATAAATGCTCAGAAATACCGATTTACTTTTCTGATCTCTTCATCGTAGATTAGTCCCAGTGCTGCAGAAACCTCTCAAAGGGAGAGCTGTTTTCTGATTCTTTCCACCCTTTTCTCAGAGTTCCCACAGTGGTGAGAAGTCTAATTCAAGCCGGGTTGTCTTTTCAAGACCATGGACTATGCTTTGAAACTCTCTGCCCAGGATGCTGAATGTAGTCCTGGAGGGCTCTGTTACAGTACAGAGTAAGCCTAAGCTTTTGTCCACCTCACTTTCTTTTTTGCCTCTCTCTGTATATTTGCTGTTGAAGCCACCATTATTTTTATCTGAAACTATTTCTTTTTTTGTTTTTTGTTTTGACCTTTAATCCTTTTTTATTTTTTAGTTAATCCTGATATGGTAAGAAATAAGAGTTAAAGATTATACTTTTTATATGGCTGTCTATGGACCATACATGTGTCCAGCATGTGTTCAACATGTGTTGAGGCACATTTATCACAAAGATTATTCTTTTTCCACTGAAATACCTTTGTACTTTCCTTGAAAATCAATTGCCCACATATGTGCAGTGCCATAGGCCCTCTATTCTTGTCCTTTCACCCACTATAACTGTTTCTTTCTTTTTTTAAATTTTATTTTATTGGAACAATTTAGGTACACAATATAATGACATTCATCATTGGAAATTTGCACCTTTGCATCATCTCTCTTGAGTCTTCTTTTCCCCCTTCCCCTGCCCTCCCTTCAACCCCTCCATCCCTCTCTATTTAAAAGACTTTGTTTCCATTTTTTCATTTTCTCATATTAATTCCATTCCCTTCTATCCTTTCCCCCACCCCTCCCAATCCCCCTTCCCCTTTGCCCCTTTTCTTCCTATTTCACATTACCTATTATACCTTTTAGTCCTTATTTACACTTTCAGTTTCTCACACCAGAGAAACTATTCAGAATTTATTCATGTGTGTCCTATTTATTTCACTTAAGAGTATCACCTAAATGTATATCCATTTAGCTATAAATGTCTCTAATTTCTCATTCTTTATGGCTGAGTAGTACTCCATTTTATAAAAAACCACATTTTCTTTATCCAGTCTCCAGTTAATGGGCATTTGGGCTGCTTCCAAGTTTTAGCTATTACAAATTGTGCTGCTATGAACATGGGCACACATATATCACTGTGGTATGATTCTTTTAATTCTTTTGGGAAGCTACCCAGCAGGGGATTAGCTGGGTGAAATGGGACTTCCAGTCCTAGTTCTTTGAGTATGGAGATACTGATTTCCACAGTCTGAAACTATGTCTTGAAGGCAGGGCTGGTAATAGCTTTATCAATAGTTACTATTATAATTATATGAATAGAGTATGAGACATTAGAACCTTTTATATATTTATTGGTATGTTTATTTATTTACTAATTTCTAAATTTGATTTTTAAGAAATGTTTTTTAGGTTGGTAGTATCAGACAGAATAAAGTAAATAAGTAAAAATGGCCTATTCTCTCACCTCATTATGTTTGTTACCATTAAAAAACTCCTATGGTTATAAAATTCAAGTAATACTCAAATAAAAGAAGTGAAACGTAAAAATCCCACTACATAGCATTCAAAGGGTGAAAATCCAAAACACTGAAAATACCAGATACTGGCAAGGATGTAGAAAAGCAAGAACTCCAATTTAGTACTGGTAGAAATATAAAATGGTACAACCACATTGGAGCTAGTTTGGTTTGACAATTTCGTATAAAACTAAATATAGTTTTACCATCTAACCCAATAGTTGTGCTCCATGATATGTACTTATATAAACTGAAAACTTAGGGTCATATAAAAACCTGCACATAGAGATTCATGGCAGCTTTATTCACATTTGCCAAAACTTGGAAGCAACTGGATATCTTTCCGTAAGTGAATGGATACATAATCTGTGGGCCATCCAGACAATGGAATACTATTCAATACTGAAAAGAGATGAACTATCATGCTACAAAAAGATATGGAAGAATCTCAAATGGGTATTACCAACTAAAAGAAGTTAGTCTGAAAGGCTACGTACTATATGATTCCAACTACATAACATTCTGGAAGAGACAAAAGTGTGGATACACTGAAGAGATCAGTGGTTAACAGGGGTTAGGGTGAGGGAGAGATGAATAGCCATAGCATACAGGACTTTTAGGGCAGTGAAACTATTCTATATGATACCTGACTGGTGGATATGAGCTCGTATATATTTGTTAAAATCTACAGAATGACCAACTGCAAGAGGGAGGCCATAATGTAGGCTGGAAACTTAGGATGGTCATGGTATGTTAGGGTAAATTATTATGAAACAAGTGTTCCATTCTTCTTGGGGGACAGTGTGGGACCATGGAGTGGCCGGAGGCCTGTGAGAACCCTGTGCACTTGCCACTCAGTTTGGCTGGGAACTGAAAAACAACATTTATTTGAAAAAAATCTCTTTCCCACATCGATACTAAAGGCAATCAACAATTGCATGGTTTTTTCAGATATAATTATTTACATATACCATTAGTATAGATGAATTTATGTGCGTAAGTGTGTTTTTACAAATAAAACATGTTCATTTTTATTTCTGTCTTTGTGGTTCCAGTGGTAAAATGACATTTCCTATTTGTTTGGATCTAAATTTTGAGGTTTGAATAAGGTTAAGGTACTTTAATATGATTATTGCCTATTTTTTTTACATATTTTATTCTGTGTGTATATCCTTTGCTCATTTTCTCTTGAGTTGTTCATTTTAAAAACTTGATGCTTTCTATAGGTCTTTATAAATTAACAAAATTATTTTTGTAGTAAGTATATGTGAAATTAAGTATTTTGTATCATAGGCATTATAAAAATATTTAAATCTGTTATTATCTATTGTTTATTTTTGACTTTAGAAATGTAAAATTTTTATAATGGTTAATTATTCTTTTTGTTTTATGTGTTCTTAATCATGTATTCTCAATACAAGAATCTTTTTATCTTAAGATTATAATAATCACATTTGTACTTTATTAAAAACTACTTAAGGTACATTCCCCCCACATTTAAATCTTGTTTTGTGTTTTGTTTTGGTACCGGAGATCGAACTCGGGACCTTCCGCTTGCAAGGCAGACAGTAGAACCACTGAGCTAAATCCCTAGCCCCCACATTTAAATGTTTGATAAAGTTGAAATTTGATATAAAGAGTAAAAGAGAGTCAACCTTACTGTTTCCAAACAGCTACCTAATTGTTCTGATCTCATTTAAAAGTAATCCTGCTTTTCTTAGGTGATTAAAAATACCACACTTAAGGGCCAGGGATTTAGCTCAGTGATCTTGCCGCCTGCTGTGCAAGTGCAAGGACCCGATTTTGATCCCAGGTACCAAAAGAAAAACAACAAAAAACACCACACTTAGGGGCTGGGGATTTAGCTCAGTGGTTCTGGTGCCTGCCTCAGAAGCTCAAGGTCCTGAGTTCAATCCCCGGTACCAAAACCACACAAATTAATTTCCCATATGTGTTTGGGTATGCATCTGAATGTGCTATTAAATTACTCGGTGCACTCCTATTCAGAGCCATTCTTAGCCTGATTTTAGGTGAAGTTTACCAAGAAGAAAATAAGCACTTTTTAAAAATAGAATAAGCTGTGTTTTATAAGATTTATTACAAATATTAAAATTTTAAGGCTAACAATTTACAATTCATATTTGACATGTTACTGAATAAGAGTGTGTGTGGGTGCATGTGTGCACACGCATGTATGTGTTTATGGAAGAAACAGAGACGAAGACAGACTGAGTGGGGATTGTCACTTCATTGATAGGAAGCTTTAACACAATCAAAAGTGAAGAAAGTCCACTTGGCTATTCCAGTACACTGTGAGCCCCAGTCCTCAACAGGGCAGTGGTATTGTCCTGTTTCTATGACTTTAAAACCTAGAAAATAAAGATTGAAAGTTACATGAGCCGTGTAAAACAAATATTTTCCTTTATAAACTGGAAACAGCAAAGTCAATGCAATTTACAAAATTATCCTCCTAAAATTGCTGTGACATGAGCCAATCTTACTATTCCTCTTTAAAGATGGTTGGAAAAGGTAAAAAGAAAGAGACCTGATTAACACCAAAAATGAATCAATTCAAGGACCAAAATCAAAGTCTCAAAGAGAAAAGTGCTCTATCTATATATTCATATTGGAGAAAGCAAGACTGATATTTGTTAAATTTAACATTTTGCTTATTCTTGTTATGAGAAACTAAGGCTGAAGATCAGAACTGATGGTAAGACCTGACAGAGAATGGTAACCCTTCAGCACATCTTTCCAGAATGACTTGAATTTACTTCTAGCATTTTTTCTCTGAGATTATTAAATCAGAGAAATTTTACATAGATTAACTTTACACCTAAGACTCACAACTGTAAGGCAGGCCAGAGTTATCCTCTTTTTTCTTGGATAGCAGCAATTATGTATCTGTGTTTTCTCCATTTTCCAACAGGAACATAGGAGTAGATCTTAATCTAATAGTTCACTGCAAATGTCAAAAGGCACAATGCATATACTATTTCCTTTCTGATTACATCTTTTCTAAATGTTCTTCAATAAAAATTAAACTGCCTATTTTGTTGTTACTTTTCTTTGTTTTGTTTTTTTTAAAATTTAATTTTATTAGTACATTTTAGGTGTACAATATGTAATTCATCATTGGAAATTTGCACCTTTACATAATCTCTCTTGGTTCTTATATTTCCCCTTCCTCTGCACTCCCTTCGACCCCTCCTTCCCTCCCTGTTTACAAAGACTTTGTTTCCATGTTTTCATTTTCTCACATTAATCCCACTCCCTTCTTTCTTTTCCCCTACCCCTCCCACTTCCCCTTCCCCTTTGCCCCACTTCTGCCTATTTCACATTTTCCTAATATGCATATTCACTGCTATGAATTTCCCTCATGAGACTGCTTTCATTGTGTCCCACAGATTCCGATATGTTGTATTGTCATTGTCATTTAACTGAAGAAACTGTCTGATTTCTACTTTAATTTGCTCTGTGGCCCATTAGTTATTCAGAAGTGTGTTGTTCAGTTTCCCTGTGTTTATGAAATTCTTTTGCTATTGATCTCCAATTTAATTGCACTATGGTCTGATAATATACAGCATATAACTTCAGTTCCTTTGAAGTTACTTAAACATGTTCTACTAGCGAGTATGTGGTCTATTTTGGAGAACAACCCATGTGCAACTGAAAATAATATGTATTCTGATTTTGTGGGGTGGAAGACTCTGTAAACTTCTGTTAAGTTCATTTGTCCAAGAGTTTAATTGGGTTCTAGTATTTCGTTGGTTATTTTTTGTGTAGTTGGTCTATCCATTTTTAACAGTGGGGTATTAAGGTTCCCCACTGATATTGTATTAGTGCTTATATGACTTTTCATGTCCGTTAGTATTTGTTTTATATAGTTGCCTGCACTAGTGTTTGGTGCATAGATATTTATGATTGTCATCTCTTCCTCTTGGATTCTTCCCTTAACAAGGATGTAGTGTCCTTCTTCATCTCTCTTAATCAGTGTTGGTTTGAAATCCACATGATCTGCAAAGAAGATAGCTATACTTGCCTTTTTTCAGGTTCCTTTTGCATGGAGTATTGTTTTGCGCCCTTTAACTTTCAGTCTATGAGTTTCTTTTTGAATTAAGTGTATTTCTTGTATGGAGCATATTGTTGGATTTTGCTTCTTGACCCATTCTGCTAGTCTATTTCTTTTGGTTGGTGAATTGAGACCATTAATATTGATGGTTATAACTGATACATATTGAATTGTCATTGTCATGAATTTATTTTTTTTTGTTGGATTCTCCCCCTTTACATTTAATTCATGTTGTTGCCTGATGGATTCATTCTGCTGGGCTTTCTGGGGTTGTGATCCTCATTGTTTTTTCTTGTTATATTATCTAAAATTTTTTGGAGTGCTGGTTTGGTATTCATGAAGTTCCTAAGGTGCTCTTTGTCATGAAAGTATCTT
>NW_004624811.1:10110339-10133723 GCF_000247695.1 Heterocephalus glaber
CATCACTTCTGTGAAGAGTTTTTTTATGTCATCTACACTCTCTCCTGTTTCTTCATTGACTCCGATCAGTCTTATGTTATTCTTCTTTGTATCATCTAGCAGCTGCTGGATTACTTTCTTGTGGTTCCTTACAATTTTGAAGCAATTTTTCTTTTCCTGGTCACTAATTGCAATTTTATCTTCTATATCTGAAATTCTGTCCTCACATTGGCTCATCCTACTGCATAAACTTTTAATGTAGTTTTTAATCTTCTCGAAATCTGTTTGCATCTGTTTTATGAATTCCATTAGTTTCCTATGTTGGGATTCCATCATGTTCCTCAGCTCCTCTATTTTTTTTTATCTGTGTCCTCTCTAGATTTATTAATCATGTCTTAAACTATGGGTACAATGTCTGGTGTCATCTGAGAAATTATTTCTGATTTCATTTTTCCCAGATCCTCTTTTGTTGCCAGTTCAGGGAGTTCATGTGGTTGAGTATCAGATTGTTACACCTCGTTTCCTTTTGGGGTTCCTTTAGGTGATCTGGAAATCTGTTTTTGAGACTAGATTATGGGTCTTCTCATTTCAAAGGTGGGGGTGGTATGTGTAATGCTGGTGCTGGCATGGCTCACCTCCTTGGCACTGGGGGCTGTGATATGGTTGCCCAGAAGGTTCACCTCCTCTGTGCTGGGGTCAGCTTTTCTCCTCGGTGCTGGAGGCAGTGGTACAGCAGCCTGGAAGGTTCACCTTCTCCACACTGGGGGGAAGCTCTGCTCCTCCAGGAAGTGTGATTATTTTTTAGGACTTCTAAGAGAGGTAAGACCTAAAGAAATTTACTGAATTAAAAAACAAAGTGTGGTAGAAAGGTAATTTCAGATATCTGATTCATTTGTCCTTCAGAGAGAGAGAGAGAGAGAGAGAGAGAGAGAGAGAGAGAGAGTGTATTATGTTATTGCTTAAAATTTTTGGAAACAGAATCATAGTCATAATGTTCTTGAAACAGGGAAGAATTAAATGTAATTATGTGCCCCTTCTCTGCCATTCTGTTGAGGAAATTTGAGGCCATTCTGCTTTTCTAATCTGTCTTGGGAAGAATTTTATAATACCACAGGATAATATAAAACAACCAAGAAGTGGGCCCATTCTCAAATCCCACCCAAGGTGATCAAAGGTGTTTCATTTTATTTTGATTGATTTCTCATGTGTTCATATTCTCTGTTTAATTGAAAGAAATTGGCAAAGAGTGCTTAGTGTCTAAACCTATTAAAATCAATTTCAAATTGTGTTTACCAAACTCAGATGGGTACTCACGCTCATAGTCTTGAAAAAAGCCAAGTAAGCCATACCTCTTTTAATTAGGTTATGTGGAATAAGTAGTTTTCCTAAAATTGTGCCAAAGTACAGTCTTTCAACCATTTATGACATTGCCTAGTAGATGCTTGGAGAGGTTTTAATGCCTCAGTGGCCTGAAAGAGTGAAAGCACCTCTCCAAGTAGCTAATTTACCACCTGACTGCTTTGGTGTCCATGACAGTTACACAGTCAATTGAAATAGAGCTAAATTGCCGTGTTGCTTGCAGTCTCTGATCAAACTGATTCTACCCCTATACTATTACACCATTGTGGAGAGAGGAACTTAGAGGCTCACAGAATTGAAGTTGTGAATATTATGGGACCTCAAAATGCCTGCTGGAGTATGTGTATTCTGAATAGAAATTCTAGGAAATCGCATTTATGGACAGTGGGTTGGAAGCAGAGGATGGAGAGAGCACTTTTCTATAGGTCTTCATTTTCTGGCACTGTGCATCTTATTGACCCTTAGTAACAAGGTCAGCAGGAACCAGGAGCTACTCCCTGGGGTCAATAAGAATGGATGAAGGAGGGCCGGGGATTTAACTGAGTGGTTCTGCTGCCTGCCTCACAAGAACAAGGACTTGAGTTTGATCTCCGGTACCAAAAAAAAAAAAAAAAGAATGGATGGAGGAGCCATCGCTTCCTCTTCTAGAGCCCTTGAGCAGCTCTATTAAAACTCCTTGACTGTTCATGTGGGCTGAATAGCCACTGCTTCAGCACCAGAGACCTATTAAAGTGGATGTAAATGTAGACTCTGAAATCAGAGTATCTGGGTTCAAACTCCAGTTGAGTAATCTTGGACAAGTCACTTAATCTCTTTGTGCCTGAGAGCTGTCATCTGTGAAATGGGACTAGTAATGTATCCTAGTCATAGCCTGTATGTATTATGATGACAAGTAAATGCTGCACAGATTCTCAATACCTCACCCAGTTTGAGATCCTGAACTTAGACCTGTAATAGATGTTGTTAGTCTTCTGGTCAGATCTGACTTTTTCTCCTTTCATGTAGAAGACTTTCATGGCATGTACCAGCAAGTTGTCCTGCATGAAGGATAGGCCAGAGGTTCCTTTGAGTCAATGGCCTGGGAACAAGCTCCAAGCCAAAGACATAGAGGATATTATTGATGGGTAAATACACAACTTCCTTAGCCTTCTGCTCAGATGAGTCTGTGTACATCCTGTGCTGTCTCCTGAAGTGCCCCAGTGGGATGCAGCTCCAGCAGCTCACAGTGATAATTGGCTTGATAATGCATGCTTTACTGGCCTTATTTTCTTTCTTTTTTTTCCCTCATTACTTCACTCCCTGACTCTCATTTCCTAGGATCACCTTTCAACTAATTATTTGCATATTAACTATTTTTTTTCAGAGTCAACTCCTAGGGAAATCCAAATCAAGATTGATTTCAACACTTTTTTGGAGTGTTGTAAATGTTATTGAGTTGGATGTACTATTTATAAATCATCAAGACAATGTATTTTCTTTAGAATCTGTAATATATGTATTATATATGGTATAATATAATATTATATATAGTTTAAATAGGGCAAAGTATTAGACTTAAATCTAGAGAACCCAAGCTGCTGCTGACTCATTGAATAAATAGATTTTTAATAAATTGTCAATTTTTATTATGTGGCATTGTATATACATCATTATAGTAAATGAA
This sequence comes from Heterocephalus glaber, assembly GCF_000247695.1. The sequence goes on from NW_004624811.1 coordinate 10,113,341, forward strand.
AGAATACGCATAAATGATTCTGCAAAGTCTACATTGATGATATCATTAGCAGTCCTCTCACTGGGATTTTGTTTTGCTCTTCAAATTTTCACGACTTGACATGGAAGCTTCATTTCCAATTCTGCATTGTAATGAATTTATTAATATTTAAAATGGAAATAACTTGGCAATACTATTATGACCTACCTTCTGTTATCGAAGTTTGATTAACATTTCAATTTCAACTTTTCAACAACCTTCTCTTTCTTGCGTTTTGGCAACTACCTGATGATTTAAGCAATGGTTTGGATGCCTTGTAGTGAAAACAGCAATGCATTTTGGAGCCATGTGTTCCAGAACCTGAATTTTAGCTCAAAGCTGCAAACTACATGAGACAAATTTCAGTTAATAATGTTAAGAACATTTTTCCCATTATGCAAACAATTCATGTGCTGTTCAGCTAATGCTTATGCCAAGTAAGAGTTTACCAAGCTAAGACACAGTCAAATTTAGACATTTACAGCTGTTTTCCTGTGACAAAAATTAATGAAAAAGAAATGCATATTCATAAAAAAATAAAATTGAATTGCTTGTTATGTGAGCTATTTCATAACAACTGTTAAGTTCTACTACTCACCTTTTACAAAGTTAAAAAGCAATGCATAATTATTTGGAAAATTTTACAAAATAGCAATAAAAATTAATAAAGGAGAATGATCTATATTTCTACCATTAAGAGTAAATAACAATATTTAAGTGTATTTCCTTGCTATCTTATGTACAGATATTATTTCTTACCATATTGATTATATGATGTGTATTTCACCTGTACATGTGAAATGTGTATTTAACCTATACATGGGCCTGTGTCTGGGGCTTATTCAGCAGATAAGTCTCCTTGCCAACTGTGTTCATGTAGGCTGCCACTGGCTCTTTAGCTTCCATAGTACTTCAGGGCCATCTCTCTCTTTTTACTCTGGTTTTCTGCCTCTGGCCCGACCCCTAGTTCCTGATCTCTCAGGATACTGTCCCGAAAGAAGCTATGTGCTGGGGTTTTGTCACCTTGGTGCTAGCACAGACTTTAGACAGACTAATTCTCTCATCCATGATGCTGTGATGGCATTTGTTGCTTGGAGTCAGTGGGATATGTTTTTCTCTCCTTTCTTTTCCCCTAGAGAGCTGTTTGTGAAGTGTGATAATGAGGAAAAGGCAAAGTCCTGTAGGCTTCTGCCAAATTCCATTCTTCCTCATAATTAAATATCCAGCTTTATTAACATGTTATTACATTTTTTAAAAAGTCATTAATATAATAAGGTGACTGGTGGGGTAGAATTTAGAAATACAACCTTTTCTTTTTTAGAAGTTGAGCTAGCAAGTCACCCTAGTACAAAAATTATTTTCTAATAGAAAAACATCCTGGCTCATTCTGTAAATGCTTGTGCAGCCTATGTCGGTATGTGTGTGCTGACCTGGAATTGTAGAGAATATTCCTGCTTGAGCAAAATCTCCTCTCCTCACTCACCAAATTTTTGTGAATATTATGAAGAAATCTAGATAAGTGAGGGTAAAGAGACTAAGACTCCAGCTCTTTCTCTTTAATCTTTCTCACTAGAGAAACCTGGAGGAAACCACAGTGTCCCTGCCAAGGACCCATGACCAGAAAAGTGACAGATGGAGACTCAACAAAAGAAAGGAATCTGGATTCCAGCAAGTTTCCAGCAAGGGTCTAAGGTAGGTTTGGTCTGGCAGACCCTGTCCCAAGCCCTCATGTGGTCCCAGGTCTTGCCTGCCTGGTATTGGGACTGTGACAACCCAACAGTAGGATGGCTGACCATCCAGAACCATGGTGACTGTGCTGTGACCTCAGGACCTGAATGTACAAGGGCTTCACTGTGCCCTTGTCTGATGTCAGCAGACTATGAAGTGGCAGTGCCCACAGTGATCTTCATTTCGTATGGCTTTCTTCTTTTGAAGAACCATTCAAATATTGTGGCTTAGGCCCGGGGATTTAGCTCAGTGGTTCTGCTTCCTGCCTCGCAAGCACAAGGACCCGAGTTTGATCCCCGGTACCAAAAGAACAAAAAACCCCAAATCTTGTGGCCTATATCATTGTGACTGGGGACACTTAGGTTACCAGGTTTCCTGCCACTATAGGCAGGTGGGGGTTAGATGATCCATTAGAATAATAAAAAGATATGACTGTGTATATACTTCCTGGCTGGCAAAGCAGGTTAGTATTACTCAAGCATTCTTCATATTACTGCAAATTTTAATGCCTGCCTAGTGGTGTACTGAGAGAATTAACCATATTTTATTTCCTCATTTCTGCATTATTGGAAATTTAAGTCTTTTGGATGACACATTTCTGACAGAACCTTGTATTAGTTTTATCAGTGTTAGTGTCATAGTTGCATGAATATATTTCTAGATGTTAAAACATGCAACTATAACATAAAACAAATAATTTACAACATAAACATTATCCTTTGGAACATTGTAAATTTAGCTTCCCTCTCTTCTTACATTTGAGAAGTGCTGAGAAATTTTGCTAAGGATGAGGATTATTAAGGTAGAAGATTATTGAGGTAGAGGAGATTCAGAGAAACGGAAGTGCAGACCACGCAGGCTACTCCTGGAACCCTTAGAGTCCCTGGATGAGGAGGAGGGTTAAAGGTAGCACTGTTTGCTGGAGGCAGGCTATATATCCACAGTACAAGATGCCACATTTTTCCCCAGCAAGTCCCTAATACTGTGCAGAACATGGCACATAGTAAGTGCTTGCTGTTTTTTGATTCTTCGGATGTTTTCAATAAACACTCACAGGCTCCATTATAAGCCTATCTAAGCATCCCAGAATTATAGGATCAGAGTCACACAAACTCATCATGTAATTTAAAACATGTTGAGTATTATACTTAACGACATTTATTTTTTATTGATGTAATAATTGTACATACCTTGGGGTACCATGTGATAATTGGATACATGTATATAATATGTAATGATCAAATCGGGGTAGTCAACACTTCTATCTCCTTATATAATTATCATTTCTTTGTTCTAGGAAACTTCAAATTATTCTCTTCTACTTCTTTATAAAATGCATAATGAATTTTTGCCAACTAGTCACCCTGCTATGGTATAGAATATTAGAAATTATTCATCCTGTGAACTGTAGTTTGGGACTTTCTGCCTGTACTCTTTCTGTCCTCCTTTCTTCCTATACTTCCTAACTTCTAGCAACCACTATTCTACTCTCTCTGCTATAAAATCAATATTTTAGCTTAAAAATGTGAGTGAGAAATGTGGTGTTTGTCTTTCTGTGCCTGGTTTACTTCACTTAATAGAATCTTCACTAGTTCTATCCATGTTGCTTCAAATGATGGGATTTCATTTTTACCACCATGTAATTTTGAAAATAGTCTTTAACCTCCATAAAGCCATTTTATTGCATGACAGATTGGCAATGATATCTGTACTTACCTGCATTATAATACAGATAGACCCATGTGGTTCCTTGCCCTGATATTACTGCATTATTTCAATTATTGTTTTTCCTGATAGTGGTTATATGATCTTCCACACCTGGATATAAACAGTAACAACAAATGAAACACAGGCCACTGATAAAAAAGAAATAATGAATATACTTCATGATTGTGAATAATTCTTTGGGGTGGATAGAAGACTAGGCTTGTTAAAAAAGTATAAGAAGCCATTGTTTTGGACTGAGCTCCTACACTACACCCAGCAGACTGAACTCTAAAACGGAGCCAGTCACGGTGAAATTCTTTGCCACAAAGCTCAAATTTAAACTTGTTTGTCTGATTTTACAAGGAATTAGGAGGGGAAATATAATAGCCATATTTCTAAGCAGGTCAGTTTTAACTAGCATGATAAAAAAGTCCTCTTTGCTTTAACTCTTAAAAAGAACCCTTTAGTAAACTGATGTTAACCAATCAGCATTTCCTATTAGTCTCTTTCTTTGTCCCCACCTAATAAAACCCGTTGTTCTTTTATTGCACAGCAATAACTGTCATTTTATTTTATAGATTGAGGGCCAGGAGTATAGCATAGTGGTAGAGCACTAAAGTCCAAATTTTTGTAGAATAGAGGCTTCTACAATGCACAAATTGTGAATAAAAGCTAATTAGACCTAACCCTAAACTTCTTGTAATTTTATCTTTTGACAGCCTTATACTTCAGCATACATCTGCTCAGCTTTCCTTTAACTGCATCCATTTGAGAACAATGGGCAAAGGAAACAACAGGTGCTACTCCCAAATTGGAGCAATAGAGCTACAGGACTTAGTTTGTTTTGCTTCTTTGGTCTATTTTCCCAGAAGACATTTGTCACTCCGTTCTGAATGTACAGTGACCTGCAGTGTCCTCTATCTAGTCACGCTTCAGGGGCCTCACCCCCACTAGGAGTCATCACCATGGGCATCTTGGCTCTGGGCCCACCTTTTATTGATTTGTGTTTTTATATATGTTTGAAAATAAATTTTCTTCTGAATCTGAAAGTTCTGCTTTTGTGGGCATTGAAAAGAAGCAGATTAATTGAACAGTGAGATAAAGTTCAGTACATAAGATCAATGTTGATAAAGCCAGTATCCTAAAAGAAATTAGATCTCTACAATCAACCAAGTACATTGAACATATATTAATGTTTGAATAGCAGAATACCCCTTGAGGAAAGTTGAAGAAACATTGCTTTCCTTCTTTAATTGTCGAAGGGACAGAGACTCAGCAAGTTTAGAGGCCATGCCCAGGACAATCGAAGTTGTAACTGAGCATTAGGGTTTGGGTTTTCTAACTCCCCTTTTCCCTCTTTTTCCCACTTCACCAAGTGGTTGTGAAAGATGTCAGAATCTTGTAATTTTATGTCTTTCTCTCTAGAATCATTCAATCATAGTCGAAGAATACCCTTGAAAGGAAAATGGTCCTTCTGAAATTTAGAGTCACTAACATATTTATGTAATCAGTACAGCTTCAGCTATAAACTCTTACCAATAACATGAAAGTGGATTGCATACCTTTTATTTCTGTTTTTCCCTCCATTTCTCTTTAGGCACATTCAGAGAATACTTTTCTTACCATGTCTATTCCTAGGGAAAGGAACCTACAACATTCTTCATTATCAAGACTAATATTCTGTCTTTTTTTTACTTAAATTTAATTTAATTTAATTTATTTATTTATTATCTTTTTTTGTGCTGGGGATGGAACTCAGGACCTTGAGCTTGAGAAGCAGGCACAGTGCTGCTAAGCTAAATCCCCAGCTGTTACTTAAATTTTGAAAAGAAAACTTTGTGTAGACTTGGTAGGTTATCCTGAATCTCTCTCATAAGTATTCATAGATTTAAAATGTTTCTTTGCTGTTTTCTGGCCCCAAGTCTTCTTGACAGAAAATTGCAGCAAGAGAAAGGTCTGCTCCTTTTTGGACTGACTTTTCTCCACACCAGCACCCTGAGAAGAAAGTTGGAGCATATGTCAGGAACCCTGGCTGCTAGAAGCTGTGCCAGAAGAGGCGACAGGGACAGGTGATTCTGTTTCCAAGCTTCAGTTTCCTTCTTAAAGAACTCCATTCCCCTGCCAGGAAAGGAGAGAGAATTAGTTTTGCAGCAAATGCTGCTCAGACTTCGTGGTTGTCTGCTAAGGAGTGAGAAGGCAGAATACAGTGAAGACCAAATGAGGGCGTGCGGGGTGTGTGTGTGTGCACGTGCGTGTGTGTGTGTGTGTGTGTGCCGAGGTGAAGAGGGTCAACACTTGGGAATCCAACGTAATCTACACAATGAGGTATATTTTCAACTTCTTAAAAATGAAGGAAAGGAAGTATATCTCTAGATTGGGGGACAACAAACTTTTTCTGTAAAAGGCGACATAGTAAGTATTGGGGGCTTTATGAGCCATACCATCTATCCCAAATACTTAACTCTGCCACTACGGCACAAAAGTAGCTTCAGACAACTTGTAAATAAAAGAACATAGATATGTTCAAATAAATCTTTATGAATGAACACTGAGGGATAAATATTATAAATTTGCATCTTATAAAATGTCATTCCTGACTTGATTTTCTCCCCACCTATTTAAAAATGCAAAAGCCATTTTTTTTTCAGTTTGTGAGCTGTATAAAAGTACGCAGTGACCTGGATTTGGCCCACAAGGCTTAGTTTGCTGGAGTTTGTTTTAGAGAAACGATAATACTAGTATAGCATGGTGTGAAAACATAGCAGACGTTTCTTTTTATTCTAAGAAACAGTGACTAGATGAGCACATTTCTCATATACTCCTTCATTCCTCTTGTCCAAAGAAAAAAATTAGAAGAAAACCTCAAATTGATTAAAATCTCCTGTCTTTGAAATTCACTTAATTCTGAATTTAAACAGAGGCCACACCAACATTTTATAAAGAGCATTTTTTGAACAGCTAACTTTATATTTAAGACCTGCAGATTTCAATGTAGAAAGAAATCTAAAGTCCAAAGGAATCATTTCAAAGTAGCATTTATTTGAAGGAACCAACCTCTTCAGATGGGGCTGTCCCAAGAACCCATAACAATGCAGTCAGTACACTACTGGGTTAATTTCTGCTACATTATACAATAAAATCATCACAGGACAACAAAAACATAAACATGCCTAGAATCAAGTAAAATAATGTGTCAAAGTGTCCTGCATATCTGCAGGAAGAAATTGTGTTTTGTACTTGTTTCTAAAAAATAAATTCAAAACTAATTTTGAAAGCAAATCATTCTGACTTTACATTCATATCTGTAAATCTTCATTTTTAAGGAATTTTCTCCGTACTTGATGTTCTTACCCTACTTATATCTGTCAGATTTAACTGGGATATAATTTGAAAAGAATGTTGGACTACGACCATAAACACAATTCTTTCCACTTAATCATCACCACTAATTCCATATGGCCAATAATGTAGACCTCGACTTGGGGAAGTCAGAATCATCCAGATACTTGCTACTCAGTTGTGGTCTGTAGACCAGGAGCATCAGTATTACCAAGAAGTTTATTGGAAATACAGAGCCTCAGGCCATACCTGACTCACTGGATGAAAATCTACACCATAACAATTTTGTCAGATGGCTGTATATACATTAACAGTAAGGTAGCATTCAGCTATAGCAATGGTTTTAAACTTTGGCTGTATGTTAGAATTCCCTATGGGAATTCTAGAAATCCTAGTGCCTGGGAGCTCTATCTCACACCAGCTAAATCAGAACATCTGAGATCAAGGCTAAGCCATCCATATTTTTTATAGTTCCCTAGAAAATTCCAAAGTGCAGCAGTCTGAGAACCACCAGTTAGGTGGACTGATCATATCATTGCTCGAGAGTAAGAAGAGTACATTCTCTTTATCAAGAGGAAACAAGATCTGCATAACTAGAGGACTTATTAGAGGTGTTAAAAAGGTTAGGTTGGCATATATTAAAAGAGTGCCACTTCATTATTTGAAGGATGGAATAGTCACACATCTCAAGCCAGGTGACAACGCCATGTACCCAATTTCTTAGACTTTTTGTCTCCTGTAAAACCATACAGCTTTAAATAATTCTGAGCTGTCACCAAGACTCCACTTCATCTTAACAAAGATTTCTAAAAAAGGTTCCCATATAGAATACCAATGCAGTGACTGTCCTTTTATATCAAAGATGAGGGTATTTTTTTTTTGCTAGAGTTAGCAAGTTTCACGTGTTAAATTAGATTAACTGGTCATTGAAGCTGCCTGTCCATAGCTTAGAAATAGAACATGAAAAGACAGGGAATGTCATTCAAAAAATCATTTTTTCTCTTCTTGGATCAATAAGAAACCCAAGAGATTAATTGTTGTTCAAGGGCTGATATGTATAAGAGAAAAAGGCATTATTCAGCAGCTTACATGATATCAAGAACCCCAAAATTATCAATTCAGTTTACTGATTTGGTGACAGTTCATCAATAACATTAGTTATGACTTTAAATGCTAGTGGTTAAATTATATCTTATACCTTAATCACAAAATGAGATAAAATGTTCAGGTTACTAAATAGTTAACCAAAAACAAACAAAATTATAGATTAAATTCAAATTCTCATGGGTTCTGGTATGTATTGTCTCCTTAAGTAAGGAGAAGTCTGGGCAGAGTCTGGGAGGCTTTGAGTTGGGTCATCTTCCTCTCATCTTTCTGCTAATTATGCATCATCTTTGAAACTTCCCATCCCCCCCTCATCATCCTGTTGGTTCAGGTTCCTGGTACTAGCTTATCTTCTCATTGCAGAGTTCTAAGTATCAGCTCGCCATTGCTCCACACAGCCCATCTGTTATATTTCTATTGCTCTAGCTATTTCTGTGCTTAATTGCTAATTTCACAGACCTGTGGAACGCTGGAAGTGCAATTATCCTCCACTGTAATTGCCTTCTGCAGAATTTGCCTCCCACAAAACTGCAAAAATTGCATCCTGTTTGGTACTACCTGTGAATATCTATGGAAGCCTTTTCAGCCATACAGAAAGGCATTCTACAGACCCTCCCATGCTTTCAACAAGACTAAGTTATCTCTTTTGTTGGAACACGCCCTTTAGTTAGGAGACTTTTTACTATGGTTGTTTCAGTGTTCCATTATCTTACACCCCTCTTGGGTATCTTAGTTGATTTAAAAGTGGTCTGATTGATATCACTTGGGTGCTTTTGTCTGTTTAAATATTTTATTTGATGTTCACTTATTTAAAAAAAATTGCACACTCTGAATAGCTCCTAAATTTCTAAGTATCACTTGAATACAAATATAATACAGGAACAGTTCTCAGCATTCAATTATGTATTAATTGACTTTCTTCATAAATATAAACAACAGGGCCTAGTGTATGTGAGGTAATATTTTAGATTCTGTGAGGAATGAAAAGATTCAGAAAAATGTTTCCTGATCTCTGGGAGCCCAAGGGTAGGAAAAGAATATGAATAACCATTATTTCAGTCAAATGCCCAGTTGATGCCCTCAAATAAACCAACAATCAATCAGTGAAATGAAATTTCATCAAAGGCCTTATGAAAGATAGCATTGCAGGTGAACCTTGAACCTGGGCATGTTTTGAACAAGTAATGGTCAGGACAAATGTAAACAGACTTACCAATGATACTTTCTTAAAATGGCCAAACTGAATGGACCTTCAGCAGATAAAAACACTTATTTCTTCCCTCATTCAAAACCCTGTGTGTGAAACTAAGTGCTATATGCTGAGTCAAACCATGTGGCGACAAATATTTTCGGTCTCCTTTGATGGAAGTAGGAAGGAGACCCTCATGAAAAGTGAGAGGAACTGCTAAAGGCTAATATACCTATCACAGACTGAGAAAACCAAGTTAGGGCAACTGAATTAAAACCCCTTTGTAAGCATCTGAAATTTGTAAACAGGCACCCAGACTTTTCATTGTCTTTTTTAAAAAATTTATTTTGCAAAGGGTTTACCCTTCCTATGTGGAGAAATCAGGGACAAATTCAAGAGTGTTGGGTTGTTGTTAACAAATATTCTGAGTCCTTCATTGACTGATGACTGCCAAAAGTCAGCAGCAGGTGCTAACAGTTCCTTTGTAATCATTATAATTGTTTGAAATCACTTTTCTGTTCCAGGATTGTTTTTGGAGAGGAAGCCTGAGAGAGAGTGCAGATGAGTCTGATTTAAGCAACATCATTATTAAAAGCACACATTATATTTGTTGCTTATCAACAAATTTAGTATCCTGAATTAATTATTTGTTGCAAAAATAATAATAATAGCTACAGCTCTTCTCCCTTTAAAAGATGAAATAGATTTGCTTAGATTTGGATGTCTGACATGGCATATTTTCTTCCTGTGTCACTCAGAGTCTCTGATGGTAGTGTTTCTTTTTTGTTATGTAGACATCTATGTGGGCTTTTACCCCTTACAGTTTATGGAACATATGCAGCACCCACTTCACCCAAAGCTACAGAATAATGATGCTATTACTGTAGCCATCTGTCTCTTCACATCACCGTCTTCTGTGACTTTATAGTCCAGCTTTAGAGCTCTGTAAGAAACAATATTGTTTAACATTAGTAACTGCCTTCATCTGACAATTTACATCTCTATTTGGAGTCAGCTTCTGCAAACATCTATCCCAGTTAAGGATGCAGGGATTCAGGAGCCGGTGGTGGCTGTCTCAGAGAGGTGGGGTAAGAACCGCCTCTTTTGCTCCACTCGACGGATGCCCAAAGGAAAGGGTGAGTCAGTCTCCCACTCCTATTATAACTGCATTTGCAGGTTCCCACCTTGACAGGCAAAAATAGCTCTAGCCAATGCTAATTTGAGTAACATCTAAAAGGCTTGCCTGACAAGGCAGATTCAAATTATGAAGCAAACCCCTCACATACTGAGACCTTGTTAGCTAGATTAGCAGTGGATTGGCTCCTTGTGACAGCTTGTTTGCTAGAGGTGAGCTATCTGCATTTCCAATGCAGGCAGGTTATATCATCACTTAAAAAAAAAATAAAGATGTCGTTTTTCTTGTTTGTCACAGAGTTCATGTAATATTCCCTCTCGATTTTCTCATTGTTGACTTCAGAAAGAAAGAGCAGCAAGTATATACCTTTGAGTACGACAGCTAATTTTGTTATGGATGAACAGAGTATTGTGACAAAACAGTGGCACAGCTGTCATAACAGCTGTCACACATTAATCATGACAGTGACAAATAGCATAATTACCTTATCTGGAATTCCTCGCATGCACACTCTGTATGCCCCACTGCCAAGCGAGCATATCACGCATGGTTTAATTAAAAAGACATCAATACAGGTTAGTTAGACAAGGGCTAGAAGACATTGATCCAAAATGAAAATAAAATTATTTATAGGTTGGTGTTTAGGGACACCCAAAGACCAATTACTTAGCCAACTTGATAATTTGAAACTATTTCCCTAACTGGCCCTTCTTGATGTGTATATAACATGGTAAATTGGCTCTTCTGCTCCAAACTAGCAGCCCTTTTTCCATTAAACATTTGATCTCCCCTTTTTCCAGACTCAGCATGTGACCTTGGAAGCCATCTTTATCTTCTATCTGTTGATCGAAGGGATTCTATTGATAAATGTATGATTTCTAGTGAACTAGTCATGATTCGCTTTTAAAAAAAATTTGTTTCCCAAGGCTGGTACTCAGCAAATGGAAAATAATATTAAGCAGAGTGGGTTTTGTTTTGGTTTTTTTTGGTACCGGGGATCAAACTCGGGACCTTGTGCTTGTGAGGCAGGCAGCGGAACCACTGAGCTAAATCCCTGGCCAGAGTGGTTTTTTTATTTGGAGATTCTTCCTAAAGAATGATGTGAAATAAAAGCAAGTGAGACTAGGTTTTTAGCCTAGAAATGACATTCTCTTGCATGTGCTGTGCATTAATATATGTACCTATGTTCTCGTGCATATATGTGTCACATCAGTATGTATAAATAGGCACACATGCCAAAGATATGTATATCCCCCCCCCCCCAGAATTTTAAGCTCAACAATTCATTGAATTTACTGATTGAATTCCTGGGAGCTGGCTCTTGAATTGCTTTGAAGCTGCCTCAATGAAATATTAATGAATCAATTTCCATAGACATGGACTCATTATCTTGCTGGATGCCATTGGAAAACAGTCCTGCCTGCGGTGTCCTTCCACCTGCCTGTGACATGATTTGATTTTTTTCTCTCTTTTTTAATTAAATAAAAATTGCTTTCAAGAAATTTTTGATAAGTTTGGAACAGATATTTCCATTTCTCCTGACAGGCACCTAAATGGAAGTAAGATATTTTAAATAAATTTATGTACCATTTAAAGGATATATTGAAAAGTGGAAACTGGAAACAAAGGAAGAGGGTGTCAGTTCAGTTCTTCAGTTCTGCAGTCTCTGTACCCACTGAAAATGAGGGAACCGGTGGTTTTCAGAACAATCAATCTACTTTTGGAAAAGTTTATATTTTAAGAAGCTGGGCCCACTATCAATTGTTTACAAAGTTCTCAACTTTATAAAATGTTCTGAACACAAACACTGTCATTTTAACTCAGGACTGATAGAAGGTAGATGGACTTATTCAGGTTTTGTCTGCAAAATGCTAAAACAGCTGGCGAGAGTATGAAAAACTGAGTCAGTCAAGCAGTGATCATCTGCATACAACATAAATGGCTAGTTTCAGGTATTCTGTTTTTTATTCACTGAAATTGACTGGTTTCATATGCTTTATACAAGTCAACTGAGGGATGTAATAAAGTCCATTAAACTATAATTATACCAAACAGAAAGTTTTTAGCTTCCTTCCTATTCATTCTGTTCCAGAAAAGATTATTAATGCCTGCTTTGGGTACTATCAACACCCACTTTATACAACTCTTAAAAAATCCACTGGTAAATGGCTGCCAGTATTGTTAGGATTATGTTCTCAAACTTAATAGCTTTCACCATTCTGATTTAGAACCAGTAGTATATCTGAATGTCATTTGATCTGGGGACACTGTTACCATTTCAACACACACATATTATATGATCTGAGAATGCTGTTGCTATTTCAACATGTACATTCTTCAAGGTAAAAGGTGAAGAAAGCACCTACTTGACCAAGGAAAGCTCAACACCAAGCCAAGGGAGAATTATTTTCATCTTTTTAGACAGAACATCTGACTTTTTCTTGATTTACTGTGCTGATATTTCAATCTAGGTCCTGGGGAACCCACTTGGCTTCACCCCTCCCAGGCTAACTTGATAAATAGTGCACTCCAAGTATTAGGAATGTTGCTCCTGGCTTGAAATATTTTGATGAAAACTATTTAAAAACCACATCAGTTACCTGGGCATAAATCAAAGCATTCATTAATGGAGCAACTCATCTCTGGAACCCCAGAATAAATCCCTCCTCTAGGCACAAACAAGGACAGAAGTAACTCAGAACTGCTCAGAAGAGGAACACCATTCTAGATCTTTCGTCTCAGGATTGAAGCTAAAGAGTAAAAAACCAATTTTCTTAAGAACTAACCAAACATCATTTACTGACAGATAGTCAAGGCTATTGTAATGAGGAAGAATCTTTTAGGTCAAGTCATAAGTGACAGAATAATAAAAGTGACTTTAGCCTTTCTTGGTTAAACATTTTAGGAGGGGTCTTGGTCCCCCTCTTCGCTGACTATAATACTTTTTTAGGGCACATATTTTCTACTGTCCATTTCTGTCTTTATGTGGTGCCATCTCTTAGTACATCAGAAGCTCTTTATAAGTTAATTCTATGTTTATATCTCCATTTTCACTCCATGCATTAGGATTCTGCCTCATGTTGAAGTGGCTGAAATAATACATACATAATAAATAACAATGCAGTTGGCTTTAATAATTAGAACAAAGGCATGGTTTTTCTCTGAAACATCCAAGTTAGTTCTACTTAGCATATTACTTGACTGAAATCTTTGAAAAGGCCCAAAACTTTATTTTTAAAACAAGTTTTCTCAGCCTCCACTTCAAAAGATAGTTCTATTTCCCCATATTTTTTCCCCGCTGTTATAAGAATTGGCCTTTTGCATGGATATTGTGTGGATTTCTGCTGGTTTGAATAGAGTATAGAGTATGGAGTATGAATGAAATAGCTGAGAAGCCAACCCAAACCCCACGGCTGTCATATTTTATATTTTCTCTGACCTATAAGGATAGCTTGTATATGTCATACCAAACAATATTTAACATATTGTATAATACAAGGTTGCTGATCACACTGTCCTTTCTGAATTTAGTCCTCAAGGAATCCAGTGGCCACCTTGAGAAAATCAGTTCCAGCAAAGCTTACTCCTTTCTGTGTCCTGTCATTCCTTGGGTTTGTGGCCAGGTTTTTTTTACTCTCAGTGCCTCAGAATATTCCAGTGGCACTTCTTCCCTCCAACAGTGACAATTGGCAGGTTTTCCATGTAAGAAATAGCAGCAGCAATTGTGTTTATCTCCCTGACTAAGAGGTTTTCTATTTATCTTCCCTGAGGTGGTGCCCATGTGGCTGTCCTGATATTGAGCAGCTGGACAGATTACACCCTGGAGCCACATCTGCGGACAAATAGATCAACACCATTTTCACTGTCTTATGCCCAAGAAGTTTATCTTATGTCAGTGAGATTTACTGCTTTCCTCATGAATTGTTAAGGCTCTTTCTCCTCCCATGTTTTATTTTCTCTTTCACCTTATTTGGTTTCAGACTATATTAGCATAATCTGATCTGGGTTGTTAACAGCTGATTGGTTAGTTGTTATTTCCTGCCTTTATTAATGAGGATTTCCAGCAGGGCTTCTATAGCAAAGTCTTGATGGTAAAGAATATAACATACATACCTTAGAAAAAAATGACTTTATTGGTGTCTATATCTAATTGTTTGGTATTTACTACCATGAATGAGTACATGGTAAAGACATTGCTTTGGATGTTGTATCCCAGGACTAAATTTTACTTCCTGCAGTTGCTTCAACTCTTAGGGCACAGTCCTTCAAATGTTAGAGGTTCGTTTTTGTTTTGGTTTTTGTTTTTTTGGTACCGGGGATTGAACTCGGGTCCTTGCGCTTGTGAGGCAGGCAGCGGAAACACCGAGCTAAATCCCCGGCTATGTTATAGTTTTTAAGTTTACAATACACTTTAATTGATACTATCTCTGTTGATTCTAAGCAGATCCATATTAGGTAGGAAGGAGAGAGGTAATGATTTTTCACTTTTACAGATTGTAAAATCAAAGTTCAAGGAGATGAGAAAATCCCAGTCAGCTATGAAGTGATTTAGCCAGGCACCTGACCAGACTTCAGCACGGGTCTCAGATCCCTCTTTCCCCAGGCATCACTGGGAGAGGCAGCCTGCTCCTCCAAGCTTTCCCCACCCAGGCACCACATGTGGAGGACTTAGACCTGCAACTTTGTTCTCCCTGGTGGGGAGGGGGTGGGGCCAAATGAGGATGAATGACAAAGAGACACGGAGTCAGTTTAACACATGGGCAGCCAAGAGGCTCTTGTCTCTAGTTGGCAGAGGAGCCCCCAGTGTCATGCTTATCTTACCTTTATTCACAAGGAATCAAAGTAACACAAGGTTCATCTGCTTTCCAATATCCATTAGTACATGCTCTGGTAAACAACTTAATCTCAGCGGATTTAATTTTTCCCTAGAACGTACAATATACCATTACCCTTGAGTGCAGCCTTTCTCCTTCGTGCTTACAGAAGAGGCCAATTAGGCCTCAATTCTCCTCTGATCTCCCACAAAGTGAGGACTCATATCTACCAAACCATGTTGATATTCTGCATCTCCCAATTTCCTTAGTCAGGGTTGGGCTGAAAGGGTATTTTCATGGGTGAGGTCCCAGGGTAAAGAAGGCATACAGACCCAACATCAGCAACAAGAGAAAACGTCTTCATTCCTGGGCCCTTATATAGGCCCCTACACAGCCTTACATCATTATGTCCTTACATAATCACTTAACACATGCACGGTAGTTTAAGCTGAGTTATACTTACATAAGTATTTCCTGTTGTTCACGTGCGCTAGACAGTGGGTTGTATCCTTAAGATTCCTCAGGTGCTCCAGGCTTTGAATCAGTCAGAAGTGATTCCCAACATCCCACACCCTCAAAGGTCAGGGGAATGTAACGTCTTATCAGCAGCCCATAGAGTCGACCCTTGGGCACAAAGAGCACCACAACAATAACGTGAACAGCATAATATCATTAACACTATTGCTGCCACAGTGCGACTTGTGGCCACCCAACAATATTACTTAATTTCCCATCATCCACCCCCAACTATTATACGTAACAGGTCCCAGTATTTGTAAGGTGGTCCTGCTCTTCTGGATCAGTGCCTCAACAGCCTATGCAGAGCCAGTCCAGTTACGATGCTGCCAGTCAGTCCAATTGAGCAGGGATGCCAGCTCGATCCTCCATGGGAGGCCCTCAACTGCATTGTGTTCCATGCACACCCAACAATGCAATTGTTGGTGTACACAGGCAAACGTGTGCCCCAAAAATGTTGCGGTTAGTGTGACTCATCCTGGTCAGAAGGACAGGGCAGAAAGAGAAACCATTATAAGGAGTTCCAGCCCTTCTGGGAGAATGCAGTCTACATGCTTATCCTGTGATAGGATTGTGGTTGGAATCATCTTATCTCCCAGCTGCATAGGCTCCAACACAGGAATAATTAAGGTCCCTTTCTTTACCTTAGGACCTTGTTCTGTGAGTTGGACATGCAGACAGGCCAGCTGCACTTTCAAGAGGCAATCCATTGGGCTGTCACCGTATGTTGGGATCAGTACCCTATCTGTCACTGCTGGGTCACTCAAGCCAGTAACCGGAGCATCAGCCCGCAGTATATGGCCCAATTATCTGTGGAAACATGCAGAGATTCGTCCACATGCATTACAAGTAGTCACATGTAGCCCAACTGTCCGTGCAAACATGCAGAAGTCCTTCCTCATGCATTACAGGTAGCCACATTACCTGCAGCTCTGCCCATTGGCTCAGCCTGCTTGTTCTGGTTTCAAACCAGAGAATTTCCATACTGGACTGGACAGCAATTGCCATCTGTTGCAGGATTGTGCCATGGCTGGACCCACTGGTATACTAGGCCTCACCCAGAGGCCTTTCTTTCCCTTCTGCATAGGAGCTAGGTATCATAACCTACAGTCTGTCATCCTGTACACTCCTGTACGGTGTATGTCGCACATCTCAAAACTGTTGCTAATTTGGCTGCCAACAGGCTGGCTGAGAAGAAGGCCCTCTGTTGCAAGTGTGTCCCCCGTCATGTCAGGGTGTGGGCCTGGGCTACTCCTCTCTTGGGAGGGGACGTTCATGTGCAGACTCAGCCCTCTACTGGGTATCTAGGCTGCACTTCCATAGTCTGCTGCCCTGTGATTCCTTCCCAGGTGTGCAGAGCAGCATACACCACTGCTAACTGTTTCTCAATTGGAATACTGACTCTCAGCTCCCTCCATAACTGTGGCAGGCCCCAGCCAAACCCAACATCCACACTGACAGGGAAAAAGGCAGGGGAGGCTCAATGACTTGGAGGGTTTGTACTGCCCTTTCTGAGTCCCGAAAAGCAGATCCACTGAGTCTATTCAGTTAAGAGTCCTAGGGAATTACTTTTTGTCTTATCCAACCAGATAACACTTAAGAATTTAACAGACAAGCCAGGTCCCTGTACCTTGTCTTTGTTGACAGCCCACCCCCAGGTTAGCAAAGCTTCCTTCAGACTGTGTGCAGTGGCTTCCAGATCTGCGAGGCAATCAGAGGTTAACATAATATCATCAATATAATGGTATAACAACACAGAGTGTGGCTTGGTCCAGGTAACCAAGTCCTGGGCCACTAGGCCATGACACAGAGTCAGGCTATGTAGATAGCCTTATGGCAACACCTGGAAGGTCCATTGTCTGCCTTCCCAGGTGAATGCAAATTGGTCCTGACTGTCAGGTATGATAGCAATGGAAAAGAAGGCATTGACCAAATCCACAAAATAATGGTATTGACCTAGCATCAGGGTGAGACAATCCATCAGGTCTGCAATATTAGGTACCACTTCATGCAAGGGGTTAAGGGTGTGTGCCACTCTATTCAATTCCCAGTAATCCACGGTCATTTGTCATGTTCCATCTGGCTTCCACATGGGCCACACCAGGGAGCTGAAAGGGCTGTGTGCAGGGCATATCACTTCAGCTTCTTCCACCTTCAAAATAGTCTGTCCTATTTTCTCATGACTTCCAAGCGGCCAATACAGCTTTACACACACAACCCGTGTAGCCTGTGGGAGAGTCAGTGGTGCATGATAAGGACAATGATTTTTACCACACAGATTCACAAACAGAATTCTCCCTGCATGGTGTCAAGTCTAGCACCAGTCAATATGACTACCCCCAGTATACAGCAACCAGAGAAATATAGACATCATAAAGGCATGAGGCCAAGAGCCTGATACCCATTGTCATTTGGGTCTTCCAGCTGGTATTGCTGCTAAGGGCACAGCTGTCACCACAGAGTCAGCAACACATCCAAAGGCTATCTATCTTATGTACAGCTAGGCCGGCAGCCAGCAGGCCCACTAGCCAGGATCAAGTCCTCTGTGAGAGCTGTAAGCAGTTCTTTATTAGGGTTATGATATTGCATAGCAAACATAACTTGTCACTTGCCCATTTCTGGTAGCACAGTTACTAAGTCGAAGTAGGTGGTCCATTTTGTGACTTGCTCCAGCAAGTCACCTGGATTTGCCCAAACCAGACAGGCTGTTGCCATCAACCATTTTATCAGTTTGGTTAACTGCTCATGGGGCTGTCTCTGCACATCCTGCAAAACCTGTTATAGGGAGTGCTAGCTATGTTAGTTGAGACATCTCCTGTGAGCTTAACTTCATGTTATCAAGTCCGTCACCCCATAACCATAGCGACAATGCAGGCACCGTTTCACCCACCTTTGCTTTGTTTTGCCAGCTCTCTTAACTCCATACGTGTATCTTGTAACTTGTATACATTGTGTAGTGGGTAGACCTGGGCAGTCCCCATTCCTCTCACTGGGTTAGGGGCTCCTCTACCTCTACCTTTTGGCAAATATCAGGCCTTGCATGCAGTACCAGGGGACTCTCCTGGTAATTGGGACTTATACTTTGGGAGGAGATGGTGCTCCCTGTGTCCTGTAACTTGGCTTCTGTGGCAGCCAGTCACCGTTCTGGGTTCTCTTGTGTTCACTGCAGTTGGCCCAACTGCTGGAAGAGGTCTTCTGCCTCTTGGCCCACATGTCAGAAAAGAGTGAAAGACAGCCAAGCCATCCACCCTGATGACTTACAGTGCAGGAGGGATTTGGATGTCCAGTATTTCAACACTTCCTCAGGTGTCAAGTGAATTGCTTCCTAGTCCTTGGATTCCTCCATGTCACCAAAACAGTGGCTACAGGTAACTAAAGTGAGGCCAGGGGAAGTATGTCAGCAACCCCCAGAGATCTCCCTTGCCATCAGGCACTGTTACCACAGATGCCAAAGGGACACTCACCTCATCCTACCAACTATGCCACTTGTCAGGTTCGGGTGGGACTGAAGAGGTATTTTCATGGGTGAGGTCCCCAGGGAAAAGAAGGCACACGGAGCCAATATCATCAAGACCAAGAGCAAACGTCTTTATTCCTCAGCCCATATATAGGCTGCTACACAGCCTTACCTCATCATGTCCTTACATAACCACATAACATATGCACAGTAATTTAAATTGTGTCCCGTAGTGTGCATGTGCTACATGGCAGGGTCATAGCCTTAAGGGTACTCAGGTGCCCCAGGCTTTGAATCAATCAGAAGTGATTCCCTACAAGCCTCAATGCTAACTCCAAATAATTATTCTATGACTTAGCAGTTTGACTTCCTCAGGCTTTCTCTTGTTTCCAAATCTGATGTTGAAAAGTTTTCTCTTTTGACTTTCTGACTGGATTATGACAAAGATAAGGTTAATGCAAGTTATCTATCCATTTACCTAAACTGTAAAGTGAAGCAAACAAAACTAAAAGTGAGATACTCCTTTGGATTATTGATTATGTCAATGGTTTTTTATCTGTCTGCACATTTGAATTACCTGAGAAACCTTAAAAATACTGTAAATAGTGATATCTGGATCTGACCTCCAGAGAGTTTGCTTCAATTGCTAGTGAGTTGTCCAGTCCAGATATGAGTATTTTTTTGACATTTTATATATCCTTTTATTGGTGAATTTTAGATGTACAACATAATGACATTCATCATTAGAGATATGCACCTTTACATAGTCTCTCTTGGTTCTTATTTTTCCCCCTTCCCCGACCCTCCCTTCAACCCCTCCATCCTTCCCTATTTACAAAGACTGTTTCCATTTTTTCATTTTCTCATATTAATTCCATTCCCCTCTTTCCTTTCCCCTGCCCCTCCCTCTTCCCCCTCCCCTTTGTCCCTTTTCTTCCTATTTCACATTATCTATTATATCTTTTAGGCCTTATTTACACTTTCAGTTTCTCACACTAGAGAAACTATTTGATATTTACACATGTGTGTCCTGTTTATTTCACTTAAAAGTATTGCCTCAGTGTGAATCCACTTGCTATGAATGTCTCTAATTTCTCATTTTTGATGGCTGAGTAGTACTCTATTTTATAAAAAGAACACATTCTCTTGATCCAGTCTCGCGTTGATGGGCATTTGGGCTGTTTCCAAGTTTTAGCGATTACAAACTGTGCTGCTATGAACATGGGCGCCCATGTATCACTGTGGTAGGATTCTTTTATTTCTTTGGGGAAGATACCCAGCAGAGGAATAGCAGGGTCAAATGGGACTTCCAGTCCTAGCTCTTTGAGGTATCTCCATACTGATTTCCACAGTGGTTGCACCAGTCTACACTCCCA
>NW_004624811.1:10158947-10222164 GCF_000247695.1 Heterocephalus glaber
CATGTAATGGTACAAGATCCCAATGATGAATGTAACTGTATTTTATACCTAAAATGTACCAATAAAGTTAATGGGGAAAAAAATAAAATAAAATATTTTGTTTTGAAAATGTATGATAGATATGACCATTTGAACACAATATTATGTCCATTCCCATGGGTTTACAAATCATCCATGCAACTGAAAGACCCAAAAATTTAAGCTTCACTAATATCATTTAAAATCTACTTCTTCGCAAAAATTACTAGAATTGATAGATGATTCTTCAGTTAAAAGAGGTACAAAGTTCAGTTAGAAGTCCACTCTTCTTTGGAGAAGTCCTGACTGATTGCACCTTCCTTACTTTCTTATCCTAGTGTTCTTTGCAATCTTCACTTAGACATTTAGCAAGCAAATTAAATTAAATATGACTGGGGAAGAAGTGTCATGATGTCTATTACCAAACCCTCCGTCTCCTTCTCTTTGAGTTCCTTATCTCAGGGCACCGTTTTTCAACTCTTTGTTCAAGCTAAAAATCTAAGATTGTTTTTTACTCCACTCATTTATTTACACTCTACACACTCAGTCCGTCAGTTGTACCTTAGAGTGTTTCCAGATTCTGATGGCCCTTCTCCACTGCCTTTGCTTCCTTGTCCAAGCCTTCATTACATATTCCTCACCTGGCCTGCTTGCTGTCTCGCCTCTCCATGGTCGGCAGGTATTCATAAAACGGTGCGATTGATCTTTAAAAACACAAATCAGGTCCTGTTTCTCCTGTTCAAAACAAGAATAAAATCCACACTCCTTAGCTGGCTTTGTAAGGATTTGTGCAATCTGGCTCCTGCCCACCTCTCGAGCATATTCTTATCCCCCTGAGAATACATGTTTTTTTTGTGTTCCTTAAACATACCACAGTTATTCCCACTTGCTCTTTCTTTTTCCTGGAATAGTCTTCCAGCACAGCCTCACATTGTTCAACCCTTATTTCGATCAGGTCTGCTCAAATGTCACATCTTCAGAGAAATATCTCCACTCTCTTTATCTGCAAAATGAGGCTTTTGTTACTTTTGATTCTTTTACTCTGTTAAATCTTTTTTTTTTCTTTTTTTGAGGGGAGGGACTGGTGATTAAACACAAGACCTTTGAACTGATCTATATTTTCAGCCCTTCTTATTATTCATTTATTTATTTTTTTTTTGAGACAGGATCTCACTATGTAGTGCAGGCTAGCTTTGAACATGCAGTGATCCTCCTTCCTCAGCACCCCAAGAACCTTTTATTTTTGATATGGGACCTCTGAGTTACCCATACTGGGCTCAGACTTGCAATTCTACTGCCTCAGCTTCTCAGAGTTCTAGAATTAAAGATGTGCATCACCACACCTGGCTGTTTCATCATTCTTATTGGAACTTACTGATGTATGACATACTAACATACTGTTATCCCACGTTAGATTGTTATTCATTGGTTATCTGCTTCTTAACTAGAATCCAGAGATCATGGAAACATTCTATCCACGAGAATACTGAGGCTCTAGAACCTGAGTGGAGCGTAAACTCTTCCTTGTTAGCTCATTAATAAATATTATTACATTTATTATATATCACAAATATATAATATAAACTATATTATAAATAAAATATTAAATGCCCCATTAACATCATCTTATAATTTATAATGCCAGTCAGAACCAGCCAGCATAACCCAGGAGACTCTATTTTCTTTCTGAGGTTTTTATACCCTTATTTTACAGTCCTTCTTGTAACACACTGGTCATTGTGTGTGCCAATTAGAATTGATCAACTCCTACAAGTAAGGTTACAGTTTAGGTATCTTTCTTGGAACTTTTTGGCTGTCTTGAGATCTCCACTGCTCACTCTTCTTTATATATGCAAGAAGATACAAATGCACACTTTAAATGAAATTCTCATACTTGGGAAAAATAAGACCAGACTACATCTACTTCCTGCTCCCACATCTAATAGTTGGTATTCATTATATATTTAGTATATACCAGGTATAATTCTAAGTACTTTGCCTGTAGTTCAATCTTCACTAGACCCCATAAAGATCTCTCATCCTTATTTTACAATGAGGAAACTGAGATCAGAGGAGTGAAGTAAAATGCCCAAGGCTATAAGATCTACATTATGACCAATTTGTTTCTGTAAATATTATAACATAGACATCTGTAGTGGAAGGCTAGCCTGGCCAATACCCAGCTCCTAAAACCATACACAAAGCAGTAGAGGGTCAACTCCTTATAAAACCATTTGGATATTGCTGGGAAGGGCAAGTTGAGGAACGGTGTATTGCATATTTATTAAGAGGAAAAATATGTAGTTATTTTTAAACAGGATGCACGAATACATATACAATCAATACTAACATCTACCCCCAAAATCATAAATGAAAATACCCATGGTAATGAGATACATACTTCAAAAGGAGAGCCCATCTGCTTAGAAAGAAAATTTATTTCAGAAAATAGGTTGCTATTTCAGACAGTTTTAATATATGTAGGCAACACTCCCCCCACCTGTCCCTTTACCACAAAGAAAGTAAAATATATCCATATAGGATTTATTCCAGTCAAGTTTAGATATACAAATGAAACATCTGATCCAGTCAGTAATGATGTCCATTAGTTGTTTTATGTAATACTTCAGAAGAGTAACATCTGGAACATTAAATAAATAAATTAAAAAGACATGAAACTAAGAACTCTCAAAATCCTGACCAACCCTCTGTGAACTCTTTGAACCAAAAGACCACATATGAAAAATTAATGGGACAAAGAAAAGAACTTGACAAAGAAATTGAAAAGGAAAGGAAATTACTGCACATAACCACAACTGGGGACAGATTGTATCACAGGATTATTAGAATTTGGAGGAAAACATTATTATTTTTTAAATTGAATTGGATTATTTATTACAATTCTAGAAAGTATTGAACATGAGGAAGATTCCTAGCAAATATTAGATTATACCAGGAAATAATGTATATGAGAGGGGCGTCTCAGAGATAAATCTCTATATAAACATTACAAATATTAAATTCTTCCTCTTGTAGCACCAATCTGATAAGGATTGCTCTTATACTTTATAAGCAAGCACTGTAATTCTTTCTTACCTTGCAGATAGGAATGACAGTATTTTTCAGAGATGACCATCACAGAGCAATGTATGAGCCTTGATCCAGCTGGTGGCCATTGCGAGGAATGCACAGGGGACCCCCTCGTTGGGAAGTGTGACCTTTGTACCCCGTGGCAGGGTTTCAGCTAATTAACTTCTCCCACCCCTGCTTTTACCTTTCAAAGTCATTTTCAGTCAAAGTTTTACCTCCTCTAGGAATACTCCTCAAATACCCTACGTGGGTGTT
The DNA here is from genome assembly GCF_000247695.1 of Heterocephalus glaber. Next base: position 10,162,311 of record NW_004624811.1, read on the forward strand.
TTTTAACCTACACTCCAGAGTCTCCTTGTAACCTAATTTTTATTATATACCATGGTGGTTTGGTTTTGTTTCATTTTTCTTGTATGATAGAATTATAGGTGTCTGTTTCTCCAATGGATTGTACATGTGTGGGTACAGAAGAATATGTGTGTATGTATGTCATACCTTCTAATATTTGCCCTGCAGGATGGAAAATATGTTCTCACATATACCTATTTATTTTTTGTGACACTGTACACAATGCCATCAGTACAGGAAATAGTGATCATTGTTCTGAAGACTAACTGACCGAAATGACTGAGTGCAGGAGTCCCCAACCTAGGTATGGACAGTACCATCATCACATCAACAGTGGTGTTAGATTCGGAAACCCTACTGTGAACTGTGCGTTAAAGGGATTTAGGTTGCAAGCTTCACTGAATCATCTTCAAACCATCCCACCACCCCACCCACATCCGTGAAAAAATTTTCTTCCAGAAGACCAATCCCTGATGACAAAAAGGTTTTCCTGCTTTTAACTACACCATGGTCTACAAGGATCCAAGAAGTTGGAAAGATTTACTTCCTGCCATTCCTGGGATATTACTGATGTACATTGCATCCCCATTGCTCTGTCTTGGGTGTGTAGAAAATATGGTCTCACATTAAACCTTGGGTACAGTTTTATAGCACTGTGCAGAATAAAGTTCACTTTCTTAACAGCATTTGGACTGAGAAGGGAAAGAATTTAAACTGATATCAGAGAGTCTTGCAAAAAGAGGCATTCTAAATGAGAAATGGAACAAATCCCATTAAAACAACCACTCCAATCAATGTATACCTGAATAGAAATTCCAGGTGGTTTCCAAAGCTCTTGTCTTAGATTTCTGTTTTTCTGTTATCAATAAATGTATACCTTTTATAATACCCAACCCTAGTAAATTCTCTACTATCACAATTGTACTTAGAAGTCATGGCAGAAAAAGGGTGCTATGAGAATAATCTGTTTATTTGCTAACAAGCACAGCCAGTATTTTCCAATTAACTAAAAACTGGAAGAGAAAGTCATTTCCCTCTGTAATGTTGTTCAATGTTTTTATAAGTGTGAATAATTGGGAAATTTTTACACTGAAAATATCCTGCAAATGTTTGGTGTTAATTATGGTGGAGGGTCTGACCTTTTCAACATTCTTATGAGCTCTGCCTTGAGTCCCTTGAAGGTTAATGCTGTACATCACAGATTTCATAAAGTATTGCTGAGAGTTGAGGCCAGAATTAGCACATAATTATTTCTCATATCCCTGGGTTTCAAGACCCTGATTGAGATTTTCTTCTGATGCTGGTCTCAACTGACTGTACTGGAAGAAGAAAAAGTATATATTGTCTATGTCCTTTCCCAGACACAGACCCCAGAAAAACTGAGAGCAGCTTTTTCTTTGAACAAATCCTTCCAGTGTGCTCATTGAGGTATTGGAAACCAAATCAAAGAGCCACCCTTTCAATGCCTTATTTCTGCCTCCTACCCAGCGGGCATATGAAAAAACCTGGTGGTCTGGAAACATTTGGTGAAAGTTTCTTTGTGTACTCAGCCAAGCTGTCCCGTACCACTCCACTACCAAAACAAGTCTGAGTATGCACTTTGTATTTGTAAATGTAATAATTCTATAAACCCAAAGCTGGAAATACTTGTAAGTGAGTAGACAGAGAATAAAGCTGGACCGAAGCATCTAATTAAGCCAAATTCTACTAGAACCTTCTGTCTGGAGTTGTTCCTTTTAGAATGAGTAGGGGAAAAGTTTGATCAATGTTTTGAATCCTCACTAAGGCAAATCTTGTGGCAACTATTTAGAAACAGCCTTCTATGTAATTTTGCAGATAAAAATGACAGAGAAATAGTATTTATGAGAAGGGGATGCGAAAGTTCAAGATGTGTTTTTCCCTCATGTTAAAGTTTAGACTCACAAAGAAGTTTTCCTACGAAGGAATTTAGGGTTAGATCCCTCTTATTAATTCAACTTTAAAATTGGGCAGGGTGGGATGTTGATAAATTTCAAGAGGTGTTTTGCATCAATATGGTGCTCAACTTTCTAGCTGAAGAGTTAATTCCATGTCACAAGTCATGGAGGCGATTAGTTAAATAAGTCCATGCTGATCTAGCATTCAATCCTTTTGGAGTCCACCTGAGACTACTTTCAACACTCCTCATTGTGAGCATATTTTTTTCAGTTGGGAAAAAGCCTTGCCTGAATAAGGCAAGGCTTTTATTTCTCTTGTAATGTACCTTGCAAGATAGAGTGCTTTGTCCACCGAATATTGGCCACTGGATTGCTTTGAGGCTTGTTCTCTATATACTGCATGGAATTGTGGGGAAAGAAGTCTCTCTTGAGTTGAGTTATCAAAACCAATATTTTAATTCAATAAGAGCACTTACCTGGGAAACTGGCAAGTTTGGACTACAGACTTAATCTCAGCATTGTTTTCTTCTGCCCTCCTTTTTGCCTCATTATAAGTTAACAAATAATTGACATCCATGTAAAACTTGATGCCTTTGAATGAAGGCAGTGTGTGACACTATTTTGCTTTGCATAGAAAACAGAGGAATAGCTTAGTTTTTTTTCTTTTTAAAAAAATTTTATTGGTACATTTTAGGTACACAATATAATGACATTCATCATTGGAAAACTGCACCTTTGCATAATCTCTCTTGGTTGTGATTTTTTTTGTTTTACAAAGACTTTGTTTCCATTTTTTCATTTTCTGTATTAATTCCATTCCCTTCTTTCCTTTCCCCTACCCCTTCCACTTCCCCTTCGCCCCTTTTCTTCTTTTTTAACATCATCTGTTATACCTTTTAGTCCTTATTTACATTTTCAGTTTCTCACAGCAGAGAAACTATTTGGTATTTACACATGTGTGTCCTATTTATTTCACTTAAGAGAATCACCTCAATGTGCATCCATTTAGCAATAAATGTCTCTAGTTTCTTGTTTTTTATGGCTGAGTAGTACTCCATTTTATTTTTTTAAAAAAACACCACATTTTCTTTATCCAGTCTCCAGTTGATGGGCATTTGGGCTGCTTCCAAGTTTTAGCTATTACAAATTGTGCTGCTCTGAACATGGGTGTGCATATATCACTGTGGTATGATTCTTTTAATTCTTTGGGGAAGATGCCCAGCAGGGGAATAGCAGGGTCAAATGGGACTTCCAGTCCTAGTTCTTTGAGGTATCTCCATACTGATTTCCACAGTGGTTGCACCAGTCTACACTCCCACCAGCAGTGGAGCAGGGTTCCTCTTTCCCCACAGCCCTGCCAGCATTTGTTATTGGTTGATTTCATAATAGCAGCCATTCTTTCTGGAGTGAGGTGAAATCTTAGTGTTGTTTTCATTTGCATCTTTTGAATGACCAGTGATGTTGAACATTTTTTAATATATTTATTTGCTATTTCTACTTCTTTGAGAAATGTCTGTTCATTTCAGATGCCCATTTTTGGATTGGGTCTTTAAATTTGGGAGGTCTGATCTTTTTAAATTCTTTATAGATTCAAGATAGTAGACCTTTGTCTGAGGAAAAGCAGGTGAAGATTTTTTCCCACATTGTGGGAACTGCTGGTGGTTTCTCTTGCTGTGCAGAAGCTTTTTAATAAGAAGAGATCCCACTAGTTGATTGTGCTAGTTCATGGGCAACTGAGGTTTTGTTCATAAAATCTTTTCCTACACCGATGTCTTCAAGAGTTCTACCTAACCTCTGTTCCAACTGGTTCAGAGTTTCTAGTTTAATATTTAGATCTTTAATCCATTTTGATTTTAATTGAGTGCATGGTGAGAGATATAGGTCTAGGTTTAACCTTTGACAAGTTGAAACCCAATTTTTCCAGCACCATTTATTAAAGAGGCTATCTTTCCTCCAGTGAGGGTGTTTGGCTTCTTTATCGAAGATGAGATGCCTGAGTGTGTCTCGAGTTGTTTGTGCATCTTCTGGTCTGTTCCACTGGTCCCCAGGTCTGTTTCTTTGCCAGTACCATGCTTAGTTTTAAAGGAAATGAATATGATTTAGGAGAGGCTTTATACTTTTGACATTGAGATCATTAAACCTCTAAAGTTATGGCTAACATTTTCGTAAATTTCTTTCACAAGACACTAGGTTTATTTCAACAAAGTTTTAATTAATAATAATGAAAACAACAACCACTACAGTGTTTGGTATTATTGCGTGTTTTATGGTACTTAGGGAAGGAAAGACATGAAAATAACCTTGCAAAAAATATGATGGATCTATACCAGGAGGGTGAGATTACAGAACCCTAAACATATTGGCTTGTTATACTCTTTTTTTAACTTACTCATCACTCAGGAAGCTGCCTCAATTGCAATCTAAAATTGATCATTTCAGGAAAAGCAAACCTCAGCCTTCTCCAGAGTGTCCAATATGGGTTGTGGTCATGATTTTACTACCAGTAATTTAAAATCTTCTTGGAAACATTATCTTTCTAATTTACTGTAAATTTTGATGGATCTGTGAAGCCATACTTGAGACATTGGTAAATAAGATAGATACATAGAGTATGGATCAGGAAGAAAATAAGCAGTAAATAAAACTAACAAAGCCCATGTAGTATGAACCAGGAAATCATCACGTTTCAAGATGCTTTATGAATTGTAATCCAGCATAAAATCAATCTAGTTTCTTTCTTTCTTTTCTTTTTAAGTCTTACCTGTGGACATTTCAGCAAGCTATAAGACTTAATGGCAGTGGAAAGCCATCGATAGTGACACTTCAGAAGGAAATAGGATTTTCTCATATTCACTGTTTACAAATGTAGAGGCCCAAGAAAGTTATTCAGAGAGACCATGTAGGCAAGGTAGAATCATCTGTCAAAGTATTTCACTTTGCAAATATCTCTCATGATCTCCCTTAAGAAGTTTAAATATTACTGATTGTCTACAGCTGTCCTGACTTTATAAAACAAAGAACATTCTGTAATAGGGCAGTTCTTGGCAGTTAGAAATCAACTAAGTTTCATTGCTATGATTAAGAAAGACCAGTTGAATTTCCCTCTGATTGGTTTTGTGGTAGAAAGTAGGTTTAAGAGAGTGCAGCATTTCATGGGTACTTACTATTTATAGATGAACAATTAAATAAACCTTGGAAAAATGGAAACTTCATTGGACAGTGTGCAGTGATTAGCATGGATTTTGGTTTGCTTGTCTTTACCACATAGGAGAATAACACCAGAAGATGGTCTATTCCAATGCTATTAAGAAAATGAAAACCAATCAGCCAACCAACCAAATACAGAAACAAAAAGCAGATAAAGAAGACTTGGAACTTTCTTGATTACATAACTTTAACAAGGGAAATTTAACAAAATATATGTATGTCAGTGTAGAGTTCTACAACCAACTACAGTGAACCTCACTTCACACTTTAATTTGTTCTTTGATTTTGGAAAAGATAGCCACATTTGTGTTTGTGTGAGAAAGATAGTTGTGGTCATATTTGGCAGAGTTTGGAAAGAAAAACAAAACTTCCGTTTGTGAATCAAATTGTTTGCAAACAAATGTGTTCATGAACCAAGGTACCACTGCAGTTAGAGACTTAAATAAGGTGTGTTGAACATAGGCATTTGCTTTCACATCTTCTTAACTCTCTGTTAAAACATTAATAAGTTTTTGTGTCTTTAAAAACCCACAAGGACAAAGTAAAAAAAGAGAAACAACTTTTTAAAGATTAAATGCAGACAAATACTTGTCTAATGCAGCAGACATTATTGAAAGCTAGAAATAATGGCATTATTATATGAAAATTGATGCCATAAATGATCACTCAATCTGAAGCTACAAGTACAATCTTTTTTAAACATTTCCTAAATGAGCAAAATGGGGTGTTTGATATTATTGCAGATGTAAAGTTCATGAGTTTTAATTTCTTCTTTAGAAAGAGGCCTATATATACATTGAATAAACAGAGTATCAGTGAAAAACAATTGAAATTGTAACAGATACTGTAACAAAGTTTAATAAAGCATTATACTATTTAATATGCACACAACTGTTGAGATGATGTAATTGTCATTCTTACATAAATAAAAAAAATAAAGCTGCATATAGCCTAAGAAATCCAAATTCACCTCATTGAACAGTGACTATTTCAAGATACAGCCTCTCTCCCAGAAATAGAAATTTGTACAGCACCATGAGGTCAAGTTCACTCTTTACCCTCTTACGTATTGGACCTTCAGTGTCAGTCATCATGACAATAGTGTTTTGAACACGGTTCCTATAGGTAAATGGTAACAGTCTCATGGATGTAAATAAAGGCTTTCCTCAATCTCCTTATGTAACACAATCTAAATCACTTACATATCTTTCCTTTAAAATTTTTTGTAGTCCTTCCTATATCGCTTTTTATACCAACATGACTGTAATAACCTAGATATAGTGTCATTTAAATCATGTTTATTGTTTATTGAAAGGCCAGTGTGTATGACAAACTTTATATTTTATCTAATGTAATTTGTAGGACTCTCTGTAAAGTAGCTATTAATATTCCTGCCTTAAAAATAAGGTAACTTTTATTCAATGATATTAACTTGCCTAAAGTCACAAACTAGTAAGACGTAGAATAGGGATTTGTATCTCCTCATGTCTGATATTCATTTGTGTAATCACTGAAATGGACTACATGTTCACCTTTGTGTGTATTATTAATCTAAGTATAAGAAAACATTTTGTTTTTGAAGTCTGTATATGTTGGTTGACTCTGTCTTATATTTGTGTAATTTAGGAACCACTTGGAAAACAATGAGATTATTTCAGGGGAAAATGTCAAAATGCATAAACTCAGAAGGTCAACATGGTAATAATTGTGTACTAACTATGATCTCTTCCTTTGCATGTGAATGACTTAATAACAGTGAGATTCTGGTAGATACTCATGAAAATATCTTAAAAAGATGACAATGATCCATAAAGATCATACAGAAATTCTCGAAAAGAAGTGGGCCATTAGGGATTGGAAGAATGAAAACACAGAAGAGGATGAATGTATTTCAACTGAGGGTAGAATAAATTACTCTTGAGGGGAAATGACATCACTGGGCTAAGATTACCTAAATGATTAAAGAACTGGAAAACGTCCAATTTAGAAAAGTCTAAACATTCTGAGATAGTTTAGTGTAAAGAATAGAAACCATGAGATTACGTATTAATGAATAGAGGAAAGTATCATTTAGAGGAATTTTCTGCCTTAGTGGGGTCTGGACATAAAGAATTAACTGGTAGTAAAGCACGGGAAACTTTTGCTAAATATGATGAAGGTTGTTTAAACCTAAATTAACTACCAAGCAATATTGTGGGCTGTCTTCATCAAAGACAATGACAAACACATACTTTCTCAGCCTTCTGGAATGGTTTCTCTGTGATAAAGAGCACTATGTGATGAGGAATAAATCAGGATTTTTCTTAAGTACTGATCCAGCTTTCTAAATTAAGGCTCAAGTATGAACTTTCACTTGCTTTCTTTTTCACAGCTCTGCACTCTGACTCAAATACTGTTGTATAATGTTCCATATTTAGACGAGGCCACCCTTGGTCCTCTGGGCCCTCACTACTCACCGTGTGGTCCCCAGGCAGCAGCAGTAGCACCTGCGAGTGTTCGGACATGTGATGCATGCTCACTGCAAACCTCCTGAGTCAGAATCTACCCTTTAGGAAGGTCTCTGGCTGAGGCTTGTGAACATGGAGGTTTGGGAAGCACTGGATTAGTCCATTTTCTCTATCTCTAGACCTAAATCTCCTTGCCCTTTTCCTAACCAGTTTCCTTTCAGATTGTTCTAAAAGCTAATATAGAAGAAAAATGTCTACCTTCAATAATTATATTGATAGGTATACATTGGTTTTTATTGTTAAGTTTCTATCTTATTGAAAAGTTACTCTCCAGAGAGTCAAAAAAGGAAACTCAAGGTTGTCTTACCAAAGGCATTAAAAAAAATCTCCTAACTACCAAGCTTTCCACAATGAAAAGGACACTTTAACATTGTGAATGAAAAGAGGTTGTGTGTAATGATTTCTATTTCACAGAAAAGAAAAGTTACTATTTGTCTGTTCTTTTTCAATATCTGTCTTGCTCCCTCTGCTCCTCTTTCTACTCCCTCCCCCCATTTTATTTCTCTGTATCTCTGTCACGTGTGCATACATGTGCATGAGCACACCACAAATATGTTTGTCCAAAAATGGTGGATATCTTTGTTGTTTTAACTTCAGCATCCTGAATTTATTTGAATCAAGATGTAAAGCAAGCTTGTTGGTTTTAAAGACCAATAGAAATTAAATCTAAGTAGGAAAGCTTTGTAAATAGTGGTGCAGGGCTGGGGATTTAGCTCAGTGGTTCCGCTGCCTGCCTCGCAATGACAAGGACCCGAGTTTGGTCCCTGGTACCAAAAAAAAAAATAAGTGGTGCAAATCAGCCACCATTTTTACAAGGGATACCACCGTCAAGACAACAGGGAAGTGGAGTAAACAGCATAACATTATAAAGTACACTGAAAGCCAGCTTTGTTAGGACATGGGAAGCTTCACAATGACTACTGAGATTTTGAAGTTTTGTGATAATAAAAAATATCTCTTGATTTAATTATTCCAATCAGCCTCCCCAAATTTATTGTGAAAAATTATTTTAAGCATTTAAATTTCCCAAGCTTTCTCTATATGGTTTTATATAAACTAAAATTACTGTAGATGACTATTTATCTGTCCTCCTCCCTGGCTTCCTTGTCCCAATGCCCTTGTAAGGAAACAAGGTCTGAGCAGAAAAAACATGAAATAGTTGATGGTAAGCATCATTTGGAAGACAGCAAGTGATGCAGCTTGAAATATGAAACATTCTCCCTGAATTTTAGAAAGTGATTACCACTAGAGTGGCCAAGTTAGCTCAGACTCATTCAGACCAATTTATTTCTCTGAATGAAGCATGAACATTCTGGGAGGCGAAGCCAGTTGTAATTTTAAAGTGTTTAAATTTTTCATTAAAATAAATACGGCTTTATTTTAAACATTTCTTTTTCTACAAATGACCTTTCATTTTTTCCATTTATAAATTAACAGTTAAGATAATCCTCCCATCTGATGCTGTGCATTTGTCTCATGCTTCTGCAGTAATTAGTAAGGTTTCTGGATGAATTATGCCACTTAACATCTGTTATTAACTATAACCACATTTATTGCTTCATAACAATATCATTATGGAGGAAACTGTGCAGATGAGAAGCATTTCTTTGTAAACGCTGATAAGTGTACAATTTGTGTATAAATATTTACTTTTACATAATTCTCTTACTGTTTAATTGTGACTCTGTGTTCAACCATTTTAATGAGGTTGAATTTCCATTCCTTTAGCATTTAGATTTTTAAGCTTAATGCTCTGTTGATGAAATTTCCTTCCTTTTAATCTACCTTGCATATTACAGAAACTCCATTTGTGCAATGACAAAGCTTTAACCAGGATTTGGGTCCAAGGAAATCTAGCAGTGCAGTCAGAATCCTTTCTGGCAGCACTGTGGCCACTACAAATTTCAATGACTTGTGTAAAGTTTATTTTTCTTTAACTTATTGTATTACTTGTCAAAAATGGGAAATATGTGGAATTTCACATTAGAACTTTTATGAGAAGCTTGAGCCATGTTCTCTATTTTCTTTGTGTTCTTAAAGGAATAGCTTAATATAAAGGGCTGCAATCACCTGGTTGGGAGGAAAAAACAAGCAAGGGTAAAATGCTCCTCATCCCTGAGTAGTAGAGCAAGAAATGCTCGGTAAACTCTGCGTGACTTTCCAGTCAGTGGAAAGGCCCTGAGCGTGGGGCTGGGTGGGTACAGTGAGAATAGAGACTATCTACTGTAGTCCTTGTGTGCTGCACTTCATATGATGGAAATACAAATGATTTGAGGCTTTCTGAATTGCTGTATGGGTGATGGGAGGCAGTGATGGCATAGAGGGGTTGAAATACCGAATGGAGGGTCTGATTCAGGACAGAACATATGTTAGGATTCTTGATGGTAAAGAAATAACTGGGCTTTCTAACATCTCTTGAAATAATAATAAAAGATAATACAACCATATATATATATATATATATATATCAGGCCTGCTTTTGTACTTTAGTACTTTAGTCTTCAAAGTATTTTGGAGTGTATTTGCTCTCTTATTCTCCAAAACAACCATCATCAGCACATCATCATCATCATCATCATCATCATCATCATCATCATCCCCATTTCTCAGATGAAGAAAGAGTTACAGAAAATTTAGGTAACTTGCACAAGTTTACACAGTTAAGAAGTTGCAGAGATCAGATTCAAGCCTGGAGTTGGCTCCAGAGTCTGTACTCATAAACAGTGCTCTCCATTGCTTCTGTTGATGTCAGTTACTCAAATTATTGAATCTTTGCTGGTGTCTTTTCATACATTGTCTCATTAAGTCCTCATAACAGCAATAGAAGATAGGTGTGGTTTTTCTCACTTTACTGTGATGGGTAAGGAGACGAACCAGCTTTTGGATGGTCATCCGAGTCCACAGGTTGGCTTTGACTGCCATAAGACTGGATCTTCAACCTCTGCTGGGAGAAAGGCCTTCAGCATATGAGGGCAGCTCAGTGCACAGCAGGAACAGGGATGAAAGACCTGGATTGGAAGTGCTCCAAGCACACATGAATACTGAAGCCTAACATGACCACAGATTAGGGCACAGAAATGTAGATGCTCTGCCTATAGTGTCCACAGGAGCAGCCCAGGAAAGAATAACCAACCTCCCAAGTTCTTCTCCAAAACAGAGTAACTCTTAGAAGAAACAGCTTATTCTGATTATAGTGTTAGAGTTTGGCACTAAAAATTTATAGATGGATTTACTTATTTTTGCAGTTGGGAATAATGTGTCTTGACTTCTAACCCTTCAGATGCTGAGAAAGCACTTATAATAGTTGATTGTAGAGGGATATCTTTACTCCACCCCAAATTTTCCTGCAGAGAAACTGAGACGTAATATTTAAAGATGCCTAAGGGAAGAAAAAGCAAAGAAAGCTAGGAAAACAGAGTGTGGCTAAGCACTATCAAGTGAGAGTAGAGAACAATCCAGCTGTTCTGTCCCAGCCCTTTGAAGCAAGAATGACTGGCTGAAATTACAGAAAGCACCACTTCTGCAGGCAAAACTACAACAGCTCTTGGGAGAAGAAACCCAAAAGGCAGGAATGAAAGGATTTATAGTGTTGGTGGAGAGTCTGGGCTCTTTGTTAAGTCAAGAGGCAAGTAGGGAGTTGACACAAATAGAAGAACGTTTTCTTGTGAGGTAGGAGAGAAAAGACGGTTCTGTAAAGTCATTGTAAGTAGTGGCTGCCAAGATGACAAGAAAGGACTGTAAATGCAAATCAGAATTTGGGAGTAGTCTCCAAATTTACTTCATTGGCTTACTGAGCTCTACATAGCCATTGCAGGCACTGTCAGTATCTGGAGCTTAAGTCTGGATGATGCTGTGATTCCCTGGGACACTCTTAGAACAGTTTCTTTTGAGGGAAGAATGCAAAATGAATCTACAGCAAAAATATCCAGGTTTTGACAACTGGTTGATGGGGCAAGATGTAAGGAGAAGTAAAGGTCAGAAATAATGGCATGTTTATAGGCCTGGAGGAAAATTCAGGAAAGGGAGCTTGAGTTGACCATAAGATAATACTACATTCTATTTTACATATAGCAAACTTAATGGATTTTAAATTGTGTGGTTTCTGTATCCAAACAACTTACATGGACTTTGTCACCCAGGCTAATGTATTATGCTGCTGCTCTAGCATGAGACATCAGGGAACAGTTATGATTGGTTTCATATGGGTCACCAGAAAGATGCTGATGCCCAGAAAGTTAGAAGCAATATTCAGCCTGACGTGGAGCTTCAGATATTAGCCTATAAGATGAAGTATCTTTAATCTTCTTTTGTGAATCATTAAAATTCAAGGTCAATATGTAAAATTAGATTCTATTATCACATTGAAGTTGCACTTTCATTAAGTTCAAAAGCCTAATAAATGTCTTTTGCCAAAGTCTCAGTTCTTCAGAGGAAATTCAAACCTTACAATTTCTCATCCCTTCCATCATTCACCCAGGCCCTCGAAGATCATTAATATTGACTTCATAACCTCATTTCCTCACTAAACAGATATTATCTTAACAGGGGTCTCTGCCCATCACTAGTAGTGATGCTTACATTTATAAGATGCTATTAAAATAATAGGCTGATGCTTGCACATCCTTCTGTATCTACAACATCATCTAGCAGATGTGATCTAACAAGAGTGGTGAGTAATATCCCAACTTTAAAAATCAGAATCTTGAGGTTCAATTGAGAACCTGTGGCCCCACAAGACCACTTGTGGGTGGCAAAACCAGGGCATAAATTGGTTTTTTGATCCCTAGGCTGATGGTTTTTTCACTTTGCCACTTTTGAATCCAACTCCAAAGCTCAAGAACCATTAAGTCTGTAAAGATAGAGGCAATCTTATATCTCTCTGAGAGAGATGCACAATTCCCAAATTAACTCAGATGTAATGTAGAAAGACTTTCCCACAGCTTAGAGGTAAGGAAGTTTTTACATTTAACCCAGAGAGATTGAAAAACACTAGACTTCACTAACAGCTCTTCATAACTTCTACACAAATCATGTGAGCCTGTTTCTGAGAATACTTGTGTCTGACTGTCACACTTGATTTCTTCCTCTCATGAGTAGAGTGGCTTTCTTTTGTAATCCTCAAATCACTTTGCTTCCCACTCTTGAAAGTCCTGAGCAGGGCAGCTACAACCCCACAACCTAACTTGTGCTTGAGAAACACAGGGCAGCCCTAAGGTGCTTCTCACAGCATCATGAATACCATTCATGGTCCCAGGAATCTTGTTGGCCTGGAGATCTAATTTAAAAATAGCTGACATTCTTAACTTAACCTCCTTTTCCCCAGTTATGGCAATTTCATGCAACAGCAACAAATTCCAGAGACTTACCAGTAACAATGAATTTTATACAGATGAGTTGTTCTTGACAACAGTCATGGGAGGTCCCCTTCCCTCCTCATTAAGTGAGCCCTAGCTTAGATCTCGTCTAGCTAGTGCATTGCCTTCATGTGTTTGCTGATGCTATACTTTTTGCCTGGAATGACTCTCTCTTACCCCAATCAACCAGAAAATACCTACTCTTCTTTTAAATCTGTGTCAAATGATGCTTAATCTTAAAGTCTTCTCTGGCTTCCTTGGATGATGCACATCATTCCTTCCTACGTTCCAAGGAACCTCATACACACCTTTACCCACCTCATCCTCACTATATTATATTGGACTTGTCTCTTTCCTTGCTGTCTTCATATCACAATCCCTGACAGCAAGTATCATGTGAGAAAATAAATGATTATATTCTTTTCTAAAATGCTTTACTCTATTTATAGACTCATAAAGATGGGAGAGTATAGATGACGATAAATCTTATGTACATATTTTCCTACACTCAGACATTTTTGTGTCTTCAGTAAATCATTACTTTTTCAAATGAATTTTAAACCCAAAGCAAGTCAGGAATTATTGTAGATGTTCTCTACACTTTGCCTAGACTTCCATTATCTTCCTGGCTCTATTGCTCCCTATCCATAACAACTGATACCCAGAGTGAAAACACTTGAAAATGTCTTTGTAAACCATTAGCAACAATCAAAAACAATGAAGACTTCATAAAACCCCCAAAATAATAACAACACAGATGCGAGAGCATGTTCATAGACACATAGAGCTCAATGGGCTTTTAAAATGATTTTCCTATTTACTTCTCTCTCTCTTACATTTATGAAATTAATTCAAACTTCTCTTTAAAATACTTTGATCTTTAAGTCCTCAGAGAAGGCAAAAACTTAACTTGCTTCATCTGTTGCAGTTTCCTTTTTCATGACGTTACAAGAATCAACTAAATTTTCAAGAGTCCAAAATGTTGCTGCAGAAGCACTTTCATATTTGCAAAAAGGATAATCAACATTCTTTCCCCATATGTTACCTTTTCAACAGAGCTATTTTTTCCACCCTTTGAAATTTATAGTGTCAGAATTCCTCAAATAAGTTAAGAAGTGAGAATTGAGTCCAGAATGATTTTATGGTTGCAATGCAGAGGGACAAGCACTTGTCCAGATACCATTCTCAGGTCCCTAGATTCTCCCAGCCCCAGTCCTGTGCCATCCACCTGAACAAGCTAAGGAATCACTATTCAAAGGACACTGGCTTCTATTTCCATCCAATACAACATGTGGTCTGAGATACATATCCAAAAGGCGTTTTATTTTGTCTTATGATATTTAAATTCTCTTGATACCATCTGGAAACAAGTTTCCCTTTAACAATGTTAGTCCAGCCCGACGTTTCTCCAGTCTTCGCTTCCTTTCTATCTGCCTTTCCACTATTTCTTGATTGTGGTTAGAGAGACAATTTCTCTTTCACGCTTCGAACTGTGGAGCTCTTCTTTAGATTTCACTTCCTCAGCACTAAGTGCTCCACCACCCCTCATAGGTTTCTGTCCTCTCTATTGTGCCTTTTCTAAGCTATTTTTTTTATTAATTATATTGGTACATTTAAGGTATACAATATAATGACAAGGAGCCAAAGCCCAGCCACCTCATAGGGATAGTTGAAACTTTGTGCTTCCTGGGAAGCAAACAGCTTATACTGTTAACTATGATTCAATGTACATAATGGAATATATCAAGTAAATGCTTAAATGAAGGAAAGAGTGAATGACTTTGACCAATAATGATTTTCTTTCCTTGGGCTCTTTACCTCTAACTTTTTACATTTCCTGAAAGGGAACGTTATATCTAGATTTGCTAAATCCTTTTTCTCTCTTTGCTACTTTTTTTCTGGCAAAGTTGCTCTGATTGGTAGTCAAAACAAGTTCTTAGACATAAAAGAAATGGAAGCAAGGAGCTGATGCAGAAACAAATACATCTAGCCACAAGCATGCAGCCTGAAAACAGACTCAACATTGAAGTACTCTGTCTATAAAATTCACTCATTAGAAGCCTTTTCTCTTGAGGCTGTAATACCTCTAATTAGCATAACTTTGAAGTCTTCCTTCTATGAAGCTGCCCAAATAAGTCATTGTCAGTCTTTGCATGTCGTCTCTCAGCCATGGCTTTGTTAGAGCAAGCTGATTCAAGCTTAGTCATAATCACAAAACTTTCAGTGGGTAGAATAAGACACTTTGATATTTCCACTCTCCTGTCCAAAGAAACTTAAGGAAGAAGAGCTCATTGTGAGAGAATAAATAAGGATGGCTCTTACCCCTAGTATTCTTTGCATACCCTGCATTGCTTGGCACTGGAAATGATGAAGCTGATTTTAAGAAATTTGAAAGCACTCCACTGCTTGAACATGGGATTGCCTGTCTCTGAATTCAGGGCACAGATACACATAAGCATTCTATCAAGGGTTTTGGGGCCTTATGGTAAGCTTCACCTGAGGCTTCTGTCTCCACTACGTCCTCACAGACTTAATCCAAAGCAACCAAGGAATGACCTCTTTAGTGGCAGCCATTCATTGCAAGTGGAGAAGTGCAAAGACTGAAAGAAGTTTCAGATCTAATGCCAAGGAATGGGCCATTGCTCATGTCCTGTCCGTGTTATGGCCAGTACAGCTAACCTCAATCAGAAGCAGGGGCTCCAGCTTCTTGATATCTATCCATTGCTACAGATGGAACACATTTTCTTATCGAAGTAAATGAGGTGTGTGCAGTTGAAATAGTGCTGTTATTGCCTCCCATCTCTTGAAATCAGGTCCTTTGTGGGCTTGACCAGAGCTGAAGCTTCCAGTGATGATGATGATATATATATATATATATATATATATATATATGCTTGCGAGAATACACCAACTTACACACAAAAGTTAAGAATGTAACTCATTTATACAAATATAGATCAGTATCTTGTCAAAACAGAAATGCAAGTTCCCGGCTAGCCACCATTGTTCCTGGCACTAGCATTATCCAACTATGTAATTCTCTCACACCAACAGAAAACTTAATATCTAGAACTGGATACAACTGCATCAACATTACTCACTAAGGCTAGAATAAGTATTATACTCATTTCTGTGTTTAGTACAAGTGCTGGGTAATACAAGAGAAGATTACTGAAACTTTAGAAGAAAGCAATTAAATCAGGGCTGCCAGAAGGAGAACAGCATTACTTTAGTGTGGGGGCCTTAGATTTGAAACTCTTCTGCTATAATTTCATTCTCTATCAGCCTCCTTGACAATTTGTAGATAGACGTAAATTTCTCTCAAACTTATGTCTTTTATTGTCAAGTTATTAACAAAGGAAAAAGGCAGATTTAAAAGTTATCTTCTAGGCTTTACAAAAGGATAGAAAAAATAGTTTATGATTTTGTTTTGTTTTCTATTGTGATCCTTATTAACCTTATGGAATAAACTGAATTGGGGTGGGGACAGGGATCTGGCTAGGGTATTCCAAAACTAATCTTGTACTAGAAAAGTAAATAGCTAACTTCAAAAGTCTGTCCACTGGAAAGAGAAGAGATCCCTCCTGCAGTTCTACACTCAAGTGCCTACGTGGGCCAGGGATGTACATACCTACCTGTATGCTGGAATGTCAAGTCAGTTACAGTGTTAAAAAATTGTGTGATGCTCTTTAAGGATTTCATTTACAGCCATCTAAAAAGGTGCAAGAACTCCTGTGATGGAGTTATTTTTTGATGAGGAAGAAAGATTGAGCTCAACTCCAAATACAACAGAGAAAACTGGGAATTTGGAGCTAAAGAGTAGGGTGGGGGTTAATGGATGGAAAATTACTAAGAACAAACATCAGGGACAGAGGAGAATTCTGACTAAACTGACCTAACAGGATCCTTGCTAAGCACAAACCGTAGTGATCAGACATCCACCTAGTATGGTGAGAAATAAGGAACCTGATCAGATACCTACAGTGATCAGATATTGAGGATGGGCGATCCTGGTTAAGCTGATTTAGCAGGATTCTCGCTAAAATTAGACAAAGAGGAAGCTGAAAGTCTAAGGGTAAATGTTGAGTCAGCAAAAGGATTCTGAAATGCTTGACTGGAGTTTGGTCCAGGAATAATCTTTGCTAGTAGTGCCTGCCTGTCCTACTGGGGTGATATCTAATTCCAGATTGAGACGCGTGCTGGAAGAAGAGGGCCCACAGTATTATAAGTGTATGTAGCAGGGGAGTAGCCCTGGCCTGGAGGTCAAGAAGGCTCCTTAGAAGAAGCTGGGTTCTCAAGGAAGGACAAGAATTAACTCAGGAACCTTGGGATGGGTGGGGGAAGAAGTTCCATAGAGAGATCTAGGATGAAGCAGGAGAGAGCTGAGCCTAGCAGGTGATGGAAGGAGGTATGAGAGCTGCAGGGAAACAGAAAGAAGCAGTGGTGGGAAAAGGAGGGATGGGACAAACCCAGAAGGGCTCTATAAATCCTATCAAATCTTTACCCTAAGGAAAGCGGGAAGGCGTTCCATTGTTGCAGATGGTAGTATGATCACATTTGCATGTTTGGTGTCACCTCGAGCTGTAGAATGGGAAAGAGGGAAATAAACACCAGAGAGAGAATATGGTGGGACTAAGAAAAGAAAGATGAGGTAGAAAGTTCAAGAAATATTTAGTCAATCTGCTCTATTTCACTGGGTGGTGGGTTTAACATGAAAGCAAAGTGAACTGTAGATTTTTGGACAGAGATATGGGTGGATGGTCATCTCACTGGTAAAGAAAATTATGTAAATGATCCAGCGTTATGGATGGGAAATTCTCATAATTTTTTAAATGCACAGAATTTTAGTGCCTTTATGATATGCAGAAGATAAAACAGGTTTGGAAATGTAATATAGATAGTTCAGATGTACAAAGAATAGCTTCCTCCTTTTTTATCCTTTTTTCTTCCATGAGCAGGGGTTTGAACCCAGGATCTGGCCCATGCCAGGGAAGTGTGTGCCACTGAACTGCACCGTAAGCCCTTGACCTCCTTATTTTCTAAAACAAATTCTATCTTTCTCATGAACTCTTCCTTCATCTGTTAGCAGAGGTGTGGAAGGGATTTAACTTGATAACTAATCCATTTCAGTTTCTTTTCTGGTTTAAATTGTATCTTTTATTTTACTCAGTCTCTTGAGGTGCATGCAGTCCAACAGGCTTCTGCTGCCTCTCTTGTGCCTCTGAGAGGGAATCTGGGTGTAGGGTTCAGAAGGGTTCACATGACCTGACCGCAAGGCACTAATCTCTGGTTCGAACTGGATTTTTTGCCTCAGGGTGGCCATCAAGTCCAGACCTTTGACTGCCCTTCCACGAAGCGTAACCTATCCCTTAGCCATCGAGGACAAGACACAAGCACCCAGTTTCAAAGTAGATTTAATTGTTATAATTCTCTGGGTCTTTCAGGATGAATTATTTTGTTTCTTCTTTTATCATAGCATCTTTCATATTTTTTAACTTTCAAATAGATTTATTTTGACTTCTATATCTTTCTATCACTGTTGGCTAAATTCTTCTTTGCATCCAATCCCTGAGCATTGTACTTGCATAACAAATATGTAAAGAATAATTATTAGATTAAGTTGAAATGAGATCTCCTATTTTTCAAAGCTTTGGCACCAATTTGAGGAGCCAACGTTACTACCATGTGCTGTTTCTTTTTTATTTTTCATGAAAAATAAATTTTATTTTTCATGAAAAATAAATTTTATTTTGTTATGCTGATTTGGTATGGAGGAGAAATAAGGCAGCCTAAACGAAAGAAGTATCCTTGTGATATTGAAAATTTTTTTAAAAATCCATGCTAAAGAGCAGACCTTATAAATCATCCATTTTAGAGGAGGCAAGGCTTAAGGATAGTAATGTCTCGAGGACCTTATGAGAGCAAACTTGTTAGATTAGGATGTACATAGGAATTTGTGTGGGCTATGGTTTGTCAGATTCAAAAAAAAAAAAAAAGACTTTCACTGCCCTTTGGTTTCCTGCTTCAGGCTTGTGTGTCGATATTTCCATGTTCTGATGCATGATCCCTGATTGCAAAGGCAAAAAAAAAAAAAGAAAAAAAAAGAAAAAGCAGCAGAAGCAAAACTACTGTACTAAAGAAAACCAGAACGCCTGCCAGCTTCATCTCTCACACAAGTTCCTATCTTTGGAGATGGTAGAACATTGAATCTCAGCTCCGAGAATATTTTGTACATGATCCAGACTATAGATTCCAGAGGCTAGAATCTATACCCACACAGAGGAAGGTCCTTGCTTTTTTTTGTTTACAAAGGTTCCTCAGGACTGAACATGCTCTGTGCAATGGAAGCTCGATGCAATGGATTCTCAGCACATATTTGTTGAATGAATAAATGCAATTCCTTTCTTTACAGATGAAAAAGCTGAAATTGAGAAAGGCCAAGACACTTGCCTCAGGTCACACCACTTGTTCATGGTACAGCAGGAGAGGAAACTCATCTCCTGACTTCTCATTTGCTACTTTTCATTGCAACATAACAGTAGTTCCTATAGCTCAAACCACAGAAGCACTCATCCTTGAGTGCTGTAATAGGTTTCTAGAATTTATTTAAACCATTAAAAGAAGCAGAATGAATGGTTGTTTTGGCTCACTTAATGGCTCAGATATCCAGGAATGCCAAACAATATTTATTTACTCGCAGGTAGCAAAAACACCATATAATTCTTTTTGTGGTTGTCCAGTCAATGTAAATTTTTTATGTTCCAGTAAAGTGTACCTTGATTAGAAATTATTGTTGGAAAAAGACCGCCAGTCAAACAGAAGGTCTGAACCAGGCAAGGTATATGGACCTCAAAGTACCTATTAGGGGGTTGTGAAAAATGTATGCCTTTCTGTTATTTATTTTTTTAAAGATTTGTTCCACACAGAAATGGAAGCTGTCTCCTGTGGTCATAATGGTGAAGTTCAGCTGGTAAATGAGCTGAGAACAGGAAGCAAATAATCTTAACCATTTGGGAATACAAGAATCAGATATCCCACTGAGCCTGGGGTAATGAGGAAAGTACATTTTCAGATATTACTAAATAGATCTTTCTTCTGTCCCTTTGCTATATCTTACTCAGTTTGGGCTACAGAAATAGGAATGCAATGAAAAGCCATGAGTTAAACAGTGGAATAAAGTCAGCATTAACGTTTCTATATCTAAGTTTATTTGCATAGGGTTTTAGGTATGAATCTATTGCTAATTCAGTATAGAATAATTCCATACGTGCAAACTTCTTTGGATGTACTCTTTGGATGTACTCTTTGAAAAAGTGCTCTTCCCTAAAGGTAAAATCTTCACAAACTCCATAAAGTATACAGGGCCTATAACTGTTGCTTCTGATGTGGAGAAAATTTCTTCCAACACTCACTGGGAAGTACCTCCAATCACTTTCTTTGTTGGGTAACATCACCTCCATTATTGCTCTCTCAATGAAAATTAGAACAAGATTTTAAAACTAGGCAGATGTATGCTTTTCTGCTTTTTCTGTGCTGTTTAACAAATTTTATGGGAGGCTGTTGTTTTGGGCTGAGCTTCCACACTGCTCAGGCCAGACTGGAATGGAGTCATTCAGGTTAAGTGCCACATAGTCAAACTGAACTTTGAAGTGGACGGGTTTCCCAAAGCACAGGAAATGTCATTCCTCCTTACTAGATGGAATAAGATAACCCCACTCTCCTTTCTCCCTAGAAAGTAACTGGAATAACCAATCCACTTTTGTGGTCTCTATTTCTGTTTTCTTCGGACCTTTTTTTTTTTTTTTTTTTGCCTATAAAGCCAAACTCTGATGCTCAGCTCATTGGAACAGTCAATTCTACTTTATAGAAAGAAGTACTGCCACATTCTACAGTCACAAATACAAGCCAGTTAGATCTTTAAGTTAAAAAAATGAAAGATTTTTAAGCTAAATTTGTACTTTTGTTTTACGTCTGTTACTATCTTTTTTTTTTTTCTTTTTGTACTGGGGATTGAACACTGGTCCTTGCACTTGTGAGGCAGGCGGCAGAACCGCTGAACTAAATCCCCAGCCTTGCCCTGTGTTTTTGTAAATAAGTCTATTCTTTTGTGGAGTGGAAGAAGGGAGAGATGGAGATTTTGGATTATGTTGCTCTCTGAAACAAGGACTCTGACTTTAAACTCCTACATAATATCAAAAGAAGCACAGGCTCAGTGCTGCTGTTAGTGCTACTTTAAATAATTCTCTGCTTTTACACAAGTTCCAACTTTTTTCCAGCTCCTGCTCATGTCTGATATGATTGGCTCTCAGCACCTCTGTGTTGCAGGCACGGCACCTGGGTCTGTGAGGGCTGGACTGAGACCCAGTACACTGCATGCTCTCTTACTCGTAGACTCAAGCACTTCCTCAGGGAAATATTACCTTTCCCTCTTCAAATCTGAGACTTAGGGCACCAAACACGATTGTGAGAGCTCTGCCAGAGCACATTTAACCTCAACCTGAACTCCGGTAGGGCTCCAGCGGGACTGTCATGAAAATGTCGACTTCTGGCTGGGAGCCGCCAACTCCAGAGCCGGGTTTGGGGAGCCAAAGAAAACATTTAGAGCCTGAGTTGAGAAGTGAGGAGAGAAAGAAGCCTAAACTTCGTCGAAAAGGTCCTGCAGCTCAGTGTGCTCCATGAGAGCCAAGGAGCTGGAAGGAAGTCCTCTCCCTTGGGCTCAACACCGCTCAGTGCATCCACTTCTTCTGTAAAATAGGAATTATCTGAGCTCTTACTCCTCAAATTATGGTCCTTAGACAGATAACATGGGCATCACCTAGGAGCTTGTTAGAAAAGGAGAATCTCAGCCCTCACTGCAGTGTTATTGAATTAGAATCTAAATTTTAACAAGAACCCCAAGTGACCCCTGTGCCTGTGGTAGTGTGAGAAGCTCTTGTGTAAATGTCTCAGATTCAAACGCCCAGTGGCAAATCCACAATGATGGACCCTCTTTTCAACAGAGAGTGTGACCACAGTGTGCTAGCTTGTCCTTTTGACAGGAAATACTTCTCAGCCTTGACCTGTATGAATATCACCGAATACTCACCAAGCTCCAACAGTGCAAGGTACACACAGAAGCTGATGAACCAGAGCTTCCCCTAAACTCCCAGGGGTTTGATCTAAATATAAAGTTGAGATAAGTAGAAAAAAATATATTCATGCACTTAGGAACATAACCCAGGGGCACTATTAAATCTGACTTTGCAAAATCTGTCTTGGGGAACAACAGAATAACAGTCTGCTCTGGGAGTCTTGTTTATGTAGGTGTTCCTAAGTCCCCTGGGGCT
This sequence comes from Heterocephalus glaber, assembly GCF_000247695.1. The sequence goes on from NW_004624811.1 coordinate 10,184,639, forward strand.
GTCATGAAAAAGGGATTTGGAATTTTTGCCATATCACTGTCTATTATGACTTTGATCTTACAGGTCCCCATAAAGCTCATATATTGGAGTTTATCCCCAGCTGATAGTGCTGAAGGGAAGTGGTGGAAATTTCAAGGATGATGCCTCAGTGGAGGAAGTTAGAATCCTGAAGGCCTAGTCATGAAGGGACCCCAGTCCCTCTGTTCCCTGCTTGCCAGATGCCATAAGGTGAACTGACCTTTTCTGCCACATGTTCCCCACTGTGATTTTCTATCTTTCTACAGGTCCAAAAGCAACATGGCCATGCAACTGTAGATTGAAACTTCTGAAACTTGGAGCCAAAATAATTTTTTTCTTATAAGTTAATTTAGCTCATGTATTTTGTCATAGTGATAGAAAGACGACTAACACACCACCTCTTGAAACTCAGAGTTCCTGCACTATCAGAAGGGGATTGTTGATGTGCATCCTCTGGGTGACAAGCCTCACAGACAACAGAAACTCCCTTCTGCCAAGAGTTACAGCAATGGCCTAGGAGAGGAGTTGGTGATCGTCCTGCTTTTGGCAGAGCCCCTACATTTTCATGTTGCACTGAGCCCTGAAAATTATGTAACTGGCCTTAATCTGAAGTTTTTAGGGTTGGAACTGCCAAACTGATGAACAGTTCAACACACACAAGGCAGGACATTGTTCCCTTCCTTCCCAGAGGCCCAGGAAGCAGTCTCAGCCACCCTTCACACTGCTCCCCTGGGCACTGTCTTCTGGGGCACCAGGACTGCTGTCCTTTTTACAATCCAAGCTACCATGACACAGGCATTAGGAGAAAACACTCTTCCCCTCTTTTATTTCTCACTGTAGTTATAATTTTTAGGTTTTGGCAGGTGAATTTCTGACAATAAAGTCTGAGAGCAGGGTTGAAATTTTATCTGGCGGAATAGATGGAACAATCTGCTGCCTGATCCCAGGTAGTTGGGCCTATTTAACTTCAATAAAAGGACCTTTCCACATTGTTCAGTTCACTGGTGTCTGGGTATAGTCCCAGCTCCCCAAATGATGAAATGTTACTCTGCTTACATGTTTTTGTGCATATATTTCTCTTACAGAACTTGTCAACAGGAGAAAGCCCTGAGCCAACACTTTTGTGTACAGCTGATCTCTTGCCAAGCATTATATTAATACCATACTGTTAATGGCACCACAAGCCCAGCGAGGAGAAGACGGATAGAGATAGAAATTTGATGTTTTCAATAAATTCTCTTTAGGGACAATACAACATGTTTTCTTTTCTTTTCTTTTCTTTTCTTTTTTTTTGGTGCTGGGGATTGAACTTGGGTCCTTGAGCTTGCGGGGCAGGTGGTGGAACCACTAAACTAAATCCCTGGCCCAACATGTTTTATTTTCTCAAAAGCTTTTGGGGCCCGGAACATTTCTAGGGACTTGAGGGACTTGATGCAGGTTTGGCAACCTTAGGATGTGGTCCAACAACAAAATTTCAATATAGTAGAACAAAAGGGGAGGAGAGCAGAAGAAGGTCACACAAACTACAATTCAGAGATGTTACAGTGTCATACAGGTGGCAATTCAGTTATAAAACCAGAATTCTTAAGACATTGAAGAAACATCAAATTGTACATTTCAAAGTCCTCAATTTTCAAATTAAGAAACTGAGTTATCTAAGGGGTGGAAAGGTTTGTATATTGTCACTTAGGATATTATTTAATAATTAGTGTGTGAGACCTGTATCTCCAGTCTGTAAAGCCCTATTTTTTCCATATACTTCATCCATAGAAATGTATTAACTATGGTGGATCATTACATCTTGTAGTAAAACTGTGTCTGAGGTTAGATGAAACTTTATGTAAGTTCATAAATTTAACTGAATCCCAAAATAAAAGTGTACAGGAAGAAGTATGTGTATGTGTGTGTGCTTACACACATGTCCTGTTTTATTAAGTGAGCACAGTTTAACAGGGAAAATATGGTGACCCCCTTCCTGGCAAGGTTTAAGGATTCTGAAAGTTCCCATGTGTCCTCCTTGAAACCTATCATCACAACTTAGAAAATACCTAAAATTCACAATTTGGCCCTGTGAACTACGAAAAAGAGCTTTGTACCTATTATAGTGTGATCAAGTTCCTCAAGAAACCCATAGACCCACGGGTACAAAGGGATTTACCAGTCTTCTAGTGTAAGCTTTTCCTGATATTTGACTCCAAAATATCAATGCCTAGAGCATCTCCTTCCATGAATTACTCATCCATTAGGTTACCCAGTATGTTTTGCAACCTTCTACTCTGCCTGTGAGACAGACATTGTCTCTGAGTGACAAATCTACAATCTTTATTCTGCTTAGTTTCTCCCACTGAGAAGGATGTCTGTGGGCTTTGTGTGCAGGAGACAAGCACTATTCTGTGGTGGCAGCACGTGTAGGACAGGGCATAAGCACTGGCAGATAGCAGAGGGTATCCAGTTTCACCAATATTCTCCAGAGGGTCATTTGCTTTCATGCTACAAGCAGCTGAGAGTTTGATGGCAGCTTCATTGTATTTCTGGTACTTCCAGACTCTTCTGAAGCAGGTAGAGGTTTTCCTAAACTTAGATCACCAGTTTTCCCAATGGTTGTATAAACTTCTAAATCCTTGTATTAAATTCATTGCTACTCAGAATACCTACAATGGCTTCTTATTTCCTGATAAATCCAAACAAAAACAGCCAAGCACTGTGCAATGAAGAAAGACACAGAGCTGTCAACCTAATTCCTTCTCAGAAGCCATTCTTGTATTGAGCAGCACCCCGCATCTCTCTTGTGCGTGTTAATTTTCTTCCTGACCAGAGGGGCTCAGCATCCCTGCAGCACAGCTTGTTAGGTGGGAGAGGAGAGGAAATACAGTAAGCCCCAGGTGTTACTCACTACCTCTCCTCCATACATGGGGGATTCCAATATTACAGGGCCTACAAAGAAAATTTACCAATTCAAACACCTTGGTGAAGAGAAAATTTTTGCATTAATTTTGTTTTTTGTTGTTTTTTTCTTTTCTCTGTTTTTATTTATTTAAAAAATTAATTGTATTTTTATCTCTCACTATTATCTGCTTTGTCAACATGTCTCCTTGTTAAATCTCACTTCTTCTATTCTCTCCTTTCCTCTTCTCTTCCTTTTATTATTAAATCTCATTGACTTTTTATATCTTGGATGGGGTTGCTTCCCCAAGAACAAGTGTCCAAAGGGAGGAGAGAAAAACTGATGACAGGGGTGCATGATTGGTGGGAAGGGACCACTCCTGAGTGTGCAAAGGTGAAATTCATTCTTATATAATTTCCTGACTTTTGGGGCATACAAGTGGATTCTGTCCTTTAGAAATACTTCAGTGATAACCAGATCTATTTTGCAAGGGAGAGGAGGAGAAAGGCAAGCCTTGGACATCTGCCACATTAGTGTAAGGGGCTCTCTTTGCTTCTGGTGATTGCTTAGGAGATGCCTGTAGATGTACATCACCCTCTAAAATCTTCTCTGTTCTTTACCAGTTGGCTAAGGAGAAAAAATGTCATGTTCTAAAAGAACACTCACGCAGCTGAGCCACCTACCACACTTGACCCCTCTATCCTCCTCAAAACTTTGTGGACATGAGTTGCCTAGGTTGTCTTTTACAGTGACCAACTCTTAGCTATGTATGTGCTTGATAGGAAGAGAAAAGTAATTAGGTGGATGGTATATTTGGGGAATTAGAGAGCTCTTTAAACATGAAGTTAGACTCAAAGTAGGCTCTGAATCCTTGATAAATATTCTCTCCAAGAAAAATAATATTTCCTTAGGGTTTCCCCATTTCTTCTCAGATTTTATAGCTTTTTCCATATTTTCTGGCTACAGAGATAGGTTATGCACATGTGGGAGTCACATTAAATGTCCTAGTAATATTTAATACTTAGATTAAAGAATGGATGAGATTGTACAGTAAACAGTGTGGTTATTTAAAAGAGTCTGTACCTATTCAGGCAGTAAATGTTTTAAGAGTGTATAGCTAGGTGACTGCCCTGCACCTCAAGCTTCTAACATAAATGAAAAGAATTTAGAGACCACAGTCAGGGGAAATGACTGGCAGGAAAATCCTGACTGGTATTGGTAACAGGAGAGTTTCAAGTTTGCAGTGTCTGGAAATACTGAATCAATTTCACTAACTAACCTTGGCTTTCATGCCTGTTTCTGAAGAGGTTGCCTCATTTTTCCCTCAAAAATGATTTTACTTTTTGTTTATTGAGGCTAGTTAATCTTCTCTTTCCCTAAATATTTATTTAATGCTTATTCTGGGCATTGTGCCATGTGTGAAAGACCTCAGTGGATTTATAATTGAGTTGGAAAGTCAAGACATCACATCTGAAATATAAAGTAATGATACAAAGGATTTTGTCATTAAATGCATTAATTAAAAAATTCATGAGCCTCTACTCTGTTCAAGGCACAATGCTAAGCATTTCTTTGGGTATTTTTCTTTTTTTTCTTGGTTTCTTTTCCCTTCATAGGCCCCTTGCTCCTAGCTCAGGGTGGTGGATTCATATGGAGTACATCCATCTAGAGCCCTATCTTCTAGTTTTTGTTTAGTGGATGGGAGATGCTGGCACAAAATCAGGAGTGAGAAGATAATGGAGTTTCAGGAGTTATTTCCCTGGCTCTATTTCTATTGGATCACCTTAGATGGGCTGCTTTATTCATATAGGCACCTTCTTCAGTGTGAGTAGCACTTACACTGTATGACTTCAGCACACTGTGAGTAGTAATAGCTCACTGCCCTGCCCCTCTGGGTCCAGAAATGGCTCCCTGGATTTGCTGATATTGGTGAAGTGCGCATTCTTCTGTTGGTTAAGAAAATGTAACTCCTACCCATGGCTTTTCCAATTGTTTTCTTATAAAATTCAATATATATTACCCAGTTTTAATGTGTTGTCTCTTTCTTGCCTAGATCTGAACTCATACAAAGGTAAATCAGTTTCCTGATATTCCAGGAGAAGATAAGACATGTTTCAACTTAAGGGTGACGAGATAGAATTTACTCAGTAAGAGATAATACAATGTACCAGTGAAAATAGCAAACTTGAAGTTAGATTGTATAGATTCTTCTTCCTGCTCTGCTTCTAATTAATTATGAGTACTTGAACAAGGCTTGCTACTTTTCTGGATGATAGTTTCCTTAGGTGTAAATTGAATGCTAGATAGGTCCAATGCTTCTTCCCATTATTGAGATTCTATGACTGTATGATCTTGTTGAGGGCATGAAGCAGCAGGTGTTAAGTCCTAGATAAGAATGGCAGATAAATTACAATGGGGACCTAAAGAAATATTAATTAATCAGCACCAAAACCTCTAAAAGCCATGACATTTCTGAGGAAGGGAAAATTGCTGTGATGAAAGAAAGCTTTATGGAGTAGATAGTACATGGGAACCATATGTTAGATTAGAAGATCATCAAATGGCTGAATTTGTATTGATAAAACTTCCTGAGTTCAAACAAAATCTATGGCATTTTTGTCATTCCTCATAGAGCCATTCATCTAGAGAACCTGACTTGCTTATGGTGGTAAATATGTACATGATGTTAAATGTCTTGAATTTTCTGGACAGAGAATCTGTGTCCAATTCAGTTTCTAGGGACAATATGGCTCCTTCCAGGGCATGCATTTCTGCTGCCTCTTGGTTTTCCTTAAGATTTCCTCTGTGCTTCCCATCCAATATGGATTCTCAAAGCCAGTGGAACAGCTCAAAGACTTCCTTGGTAATAATGACTCAGACTTTTCCAGAAGTGAATTAGAAGCTCTGAGAGCCTCACTGATTGTGTTGCACAGGAAGAGAGAGAAGATAGTACTAAAGGGGAAGTCCTGGATCAGAACTAAATGACTGCCAGTTAAATTACCACTTAAGAAAATTTATTAAAAATTACTCTTTCTTGGGCACAATGGTGACCAAGGCACTTAACTCTAGATGCTGAAGAAAGAAAAGGCTAATAAAGTATTTTAGTCTGATGTTTTAAGTGCTGTGATATGCCACTGAGTATTCCTCCATTGTGTTGAGAACCCAGAGAGCCAAAGGACTAAGGAAGCTAAGAAGGAATCCAAGAAAGATTCTTATGAAAGAAATGCTATTAGCTCAATGAGAAATTAGATATACAAATTACTCACAGGAAGAGCCAATGGAAAGATCTTCATATCAGTGAAAATGGGACCACCATGGACATACAAAACAGCAAAGGCTGTATTTCGATTCTGTGTGTATAGGTGTATTCTATAAACATGAAATAGCTTGGAGTATCAGGAGCATACACTAGAGAAGGGTCCTATTTAGGACTAATTGAGCCTCTATGGCCTGGCCACAGAATCTGAGCACCCAAGAGCTCCTTCTTTGACTGAGAAGTGCACTTTAATATCCACCAAGTCAATTATGATGGAGACTGGGATTGTGGAAGGTTGTATAAGTCAGGGCTTCCCACGCAGCATCATTTCCTTCATCTCTCTTGACAAGGGGCCCTGATAAATAGCAACAATAAAAGCTTCATATGTTTCAATCAATATATAATGAAATAATGTAATTCTGTCCAGGGATGACTTGGGAATTGCATTGTCTTGCCAAAGAGGGAGAGATTGATGCCCCCAGCCAAACAAAACTGTGCATGGCAGAGGAGGCTTGGTAGTACACTCTTGCAGTTTTGTCTGGGGTGTGGAATTATCGCTGTTTTTCTCCCATCTTGGTTTTAATGGAGGCCTGAGAAGTACACCCGGGGCTTTGTAGAAAGAAAAAAAACAGATTTAATGTTATTCTAAGTCTTTAGACACATTTACACATCCTCCATCTGCTTGAGAGGGAACAAATTCAGATTTCAATAACAAAAATTGTACAGGTCTTCCTCGAGGCAACAGAAAATGTATGTGATAAGGAATAGCCATGAAGTGCAAAGGCACATTTAGGTCTTAGCGCTTACTGACTAGAGCTGCAAAGAAGATGTAAAGGATGTGTGAAAAATTCCAAATAAAAGAGCTCAAGTAACATGCAATATGGATAAGAAAATGTGCTTTAAAGGAAGTGCAACTGTCACAAAAGAACACAGTGGGGGGCAGCAGGGAAGGGGAGCTGAGGGAGAAAAATGCATGACAAGAATGGAGATAAGCAGTCAGCTCTTCCTGAAAGCTTAACTTGGAAAAACAATATTCTGCTCTGCAATTATTATCATGTGTTATATTCATTCAAAATACAATTTAAAATGCAAGCATTCTGAACTAGATATGCTGTCTCCCTCCTGCTTTGCCACCAGGGAAGCTGATTTTGATCTTGCAACAACTGTGGAAAAGGAGGGAGACAGGTGTAACCCCAAGTCCTGAGAGGAGGCTGGGAAGCACAGAATCCCACAGCTCCCCGTCAGCCTGGTACTGGCCGTGTTGAGTCAACAATTGCAGTCGGGGCAGACATTTGATGGGAAGTATATTAAATGTGTTATTGCTTACAGAGACCTTCTGGGATGAGGCGCTGTATGTGTTTTGGGTTGGTTTATAGCCAATCTGGTGGATTTGTACAGCACATTGTGAAATGCCACTTTTCTATTTAAACTCAGAAAGGGGAATGGATTCACATCTTTACCAGTTGTCATTTTATTCTGTTCTACAGCACGAGCCCATCTGATTTGTAGCATGTACCGTATGTACCAGCTATATATAACAGTCCTTATGTTAACACCTGCCCTATTATTCAGGACCTTAAAGAAAAATTTAAAGTCCTTCTCCCTCCTTTTCCACCAACAGTATTTAAACCAAAGGCTTGGAAGAGATAAAGAACTTGTGTTCGGTTTTGCAACCAAAATTACTATCCAACCAGAGGCATTTCCACTAGTTCACACTCTTGGCTTTGATGAGACAGAGCAAGGCCTGTGTAAAAGAAGATCTTGGCCAACTGCCAGTTGTCACCAGCCTCACCTCCTGTGTGGAGGGTGGCATTCTAGGGCCCTCCCTTGCTCATGGTTCCCACCTGGTTTTTGCCAACTATCTTGTGGGCATCTTTACCATGACCTAGCCTCTTGGTCACATCCATTCCCAATACAGCAATTGGTCTTTTCTCTTATGTAGGTCAGTGATCCCACCTGCAAATTTAATGGCATATGTCTCAGTTTACCTGGGATACAGGAACTTCTGAAACAGGACACTGAGGCTACCAGCATCTCCTTACTCTGAATGGTGATTAGAATGTATGATTGGCTCTTAGCTGGAGATGATTTCCTTCTTGGGGACGTTTTGAACTGTCTGGAAAGGAAACACTGGAAGGTCTGGAAAGGTCTGGAAAGACTTTTGGACTGTTGTGCTAGATGGAGGTAGGGAGTAGAATGCAGGGAATAGATTCCAGTAGCTGCTATTTGTCTTACTATGAGAAACCAAGGATTATTGCTCTTGACTGTCAGTGATGCTGAGGTTATAAAACCCAAAGCTGGGGATAAAGGAGGAAAAGGAGCTGAAAGGGAGCATGGGGCTGGAGTCAGTATTAAAAGAGTCATCCAGCTAAGAGGAAGGAGGACCTCAACAGGGTACTGGCGGTAAACACAGAGAAGAGGAGATCGCTGTACTGAATATTAGAAGGTAGCACTGGAAAAACAGAACAAAAAGCTCAGTGAAACAAATTGCCTGTTGGTGAGAATGAAGGAAAGAATAAAAACAGTAGCTGAGACTTTGAACTAGTTTTTCTAGAGATTAGGATGGTCACAGAAATGAAAGATCCAGCAGGAACTGTATGGTAAGGCAAGCTGTGTATCTTTTTGTCTAACAGCACAAAACAGGATTCATATGAACCTATAGATATTGGGAAGGGAGAAGAAAATGTTCAAATGGGAAGGGGAACAAGGGGGGGGAGGGGATAAAGAAGGAAGGGAAAAGAAAAAAAGAATAGAAGAAAAAATGGAAACAAAGCTTTTGTAAATAAGGAGGGGAACAGGGGCTGAAGGAAGGAGAATAGATTGGGAAAAAAAAGAAGAATCAAGATATACATAATGATCACATTCATCAAAGATCATATTCATCATAGGGAATTTGTACCTGTACTTAATATATCTTGATTACCAATAAAATTAATTTTTAAAATCCCAGCTTTCCTATTTATGGTCTGAATAAATTTCTATAGTTCCTCAGGATTGTTTCCTCATTAATAAAACAGGGATAATACCCTCTCCCTCACAGGTCATTGTAAAAATGAGTCATGTCCCATAGATGTAGTTATTATTATTCTGCTGCTGCTGCTGTTTCTTCTTATTGGTCTTCATGGAGAGATACCAAATGCTACTTGAGAAAATTCTTAAGTACAGTACTTAGATCCTTTGTCCAACACCATTGCCCAGCAGGAAGCAAAGCCACTGGTGGCTGTGATTTGGCAGTAATGTTTGCAGGTAACTTGATTTTCATGGAAATTCTATGCTGGTTTTCGACTGGTGGAACAATATGGAAGATGGTAAGCCTTGGCAACTGATGAGAGCTGTTGCTCTCATTGAAGAAACGAAGACTGTGGGTATTAGGGATACTGCAGACCTCACTTGGATGATCTAAGGATAGAAGACTGATTAGTGTGTGCAGAGTATCAGCACTACACAAGCACATTCACAGAAACAAGACACCCACTGGATTATTTGTACCATGCATGACAATAGCGATTTAATAAAAAAAAAAACCCACCCTGTTGTGGACAATGAAAAGCAAGTACAGAACTTAAAATCACTTGAAAAGTAACCGGATTTTACTTAATTTTTTTTTTTTTTTTTTGGTACTGGGAATAAAACTCAGGACCTTATGCTTGCAAGGCGGCATGGTGCCACTGAGCTAAATCCCCAGCTCTTTACTTTTTAAAAGACTAATGCAACTTAAAAGTTTTCTTTTTTAAAAAAAGTATTGTCGTATTAAAATTATTTGTTACTTGAAATGTGTATTATACACCATTTTTTTGTCCTGCTAGCTGATTATTTCTATTTTTCAACAAAAATGTGCTGTCATTTTCTGTTCCATTTTATATTCCTACATTTCCATATGTTTAAGAGGAAGTGATCTACCAAAGGAAACTCCTAGAATCTACCTATGAGTTTTGTAGGTGTCCCATCACAATGGCCTGGGGACAGTAGAATTATTTTCAGTACATATGATGATTATTGTGACATAAATTTCTGAAAATTTTGGTTTAGGTGACTTGTTTTGAAATTCTGAATGTGTTATATTTGTATTAAGATGTTCCTTGTGCCAATATCTGCCAAAATTTTATGTATTTATTGCTTGCATAGTAGGGTGACTTTATATTGAAAGATTTTATGTGCTGCACAGAAAATAGATATTTAGCATAATAAAACATAAGGGTTATTAAATAAGAAAAGGAGCAGAAGAAAACAATGAGTGAGGGAGGGCTGCAATGGGAGAAGGAAACACTAGTTGCTAGAAAGTCAAGAATAAGGAAGAGGAAAGCAAACAGCTAAGTGGTTGAATATAAGTCTATCTTCTTTTTTAAGAAAATGTCCAATTTAGTCTTTATTGACTATTTTCTCCTTGAGGTCACAAGTCCTAACAGGTGGAAGGGTAGCACCTTTATATATATAGCAAGAAGCCCAAAGCACCCCTCCTCTGAAAATAGAATAAATACACTTTTTAAGACAGGTTCGAGAGGTGTTGAGTTCTTCTCTGCAATCCTGTCAGTTCTAAGAGCAGGAACCTCTTTCCAAATTCACTGTCTCTTAATATTTTTTGTGGTATGTGTGTGCATGTGTGTCACTGTCTAAATCTTTAGTGTTAAATTGAATACAAACAGTGCTTGGAAAGGTGTGGTTTGATGTAAAAACTTAATTAGAAGGAGTTTCTTCATCATTTTTGTAGTTACATAAAAATTTCTAAACAAGAGACGATACTTGTTTTCCATTAACAATCCTTAACCGACAGATTAACATTTGCCAAAGCAAACTCTTACTGAGAATTTGGAAATGTTTAACCATTTTTTCCTAAATCTTTTACAGAAGGTGACACATTATTATGTTGTTAGAATACAATAGTTCCTTTGCAATGTCAATGATCCATTCAATACTATGTTCAGTGTGGCACATCAGAGATAATAAATAGTTTTAATAAATTACTTAATTCAAAGTTAGGTTTGTAGAGTTGGCAAGCTGAGCATGTCCCAATACTTTAAGCCCCAATAAAAACAATTCTTTGTTGTATATCCATATCTGAGTAACTGTACATGTATATATATGCACATTTATGCATATGTATTCCTATACTTATATGCACACACATATTCTGAACTTCTTTTGAAAGGTTTATGTGTGATGATACACTGTATATAAAGTGAATTTTATGTTGCTACCCATTCAACTCATGTCTACCAACTGTACATATGTTGCACCATATGGCAGAGATTCAATGCCCATCTCTCAGCCTTATTTGTCAGAGTCATTGAAAAGATGCTTCTCATCTTTTCAGCCTTAAAATAGGTCATTGATCTCAGATATATTTTTTGCCCCAATGGAAAATTGCATCAGGAGAAAACAGCCCAAACTGGAAAATATCCTAGCTAAACATGCTAGCTTCCATATACAGAATTCAAGTTGATAGATTCCCTCTTTCCTAGCATACTATTTTTGCAAATACCTCATCTATTACTTTTTTTTTCTTCCTTAAATTCTTTCATTGGTACATTTTAGTATACAATATGTTTACATTTATCATTGGGTGCTTGTACCTGTACAAGATGTACCTTGGTTCTTATTTTTTCCCCATTACCTGTGCGCCCTTCACCCCCTCCACCCTTCCCTATTTAAATGGACTTTGTTTCCTTTTTTTTTCTTTTCTCATAATTTTTCCTTTCCCTTCTTTCCTTTCCCCTTCCCCTCCCACCACCCCTACACCTTTGGACCTTTTCCTATTTTAAAGTATCAATTATTCATTATTAATCCTTTCAACCCTTATTTACACTTTCAGTTTCTCACACTAGAGAAACTATTCGGTATTTACACATGTGTGTCCTATTTATTTCACATAAGAGTATGGCCTCAATGTGCATTCATTTAGCTATAAATGTCTCTAGTTTCTCATTCTTTATGGCTAAGTAGTACTCCATTTTATAAAAAAAACTACATCTTCTTTATCCAGTTTCCAGTTGATGGACACTTGGGCTGTTTCCAAGCTTTAGCTATCACAAACTGTGCCGCTATAAATATGAGTGTACATATATCACTGTGGTATGATTCTTTTAATTCTTTTGGGAAGATACCCAGCAGGAGTATAGCTGGGTCAAATGGGACCTGTTGTCCTAGTTCTTTGAGGTATCTCCATACTGATTTCTATAGTGGTCGCACCAGTCTGCACTCCCACCCACAATGGAGAAGGGTTCCTTTCTCCCCACTCCCCCACCAGCATTTGTTATTGGATGATTTCTTGATAGCAGCCATTCTTTCTGGGGTGAGGTGGAATCTCAGTGTTGTTTTCATCTGCATCTCTTGAATGACCAGTGATGTTGAACATTTTTTCACATATTTATTTGCTGCTTTTACTTCTTTGTCTGAGAAATGTCTGTTCATTTCAGATGCTCATTTTTGAACTGGGTCTTTGAATTTGAGGGGCCTGATTTTTTTGAGTTCTTTATATATTCTAGATAGTAGTCCTTTGCCTGATGTACAGCTGCTAAAATTTTCTCCCACACTGTAGGTTGTCTCTTAGCTCTGTTGGTGGTTTCTCCTATAGTGCAGAAGCTTTTTAATAAGATGAGATCCCAGTCGTTGATTCTTTCTGCTGGTTCTTGTGCCTCACCTATTACTTTTTATTTGGGTTGCTATGATGTAAAGATTGATCATTTGCTTTAAGTTCTGTGTTCCTTGCATTTTACTATGTAGGTGTTACTACTTCAGTTTTATAGATGAGTAAACTGAAGCTCAAGAACATTAGTAATTTGCCTAAGCTCACTCAGCTGGTAAAAGGCAGAAAAGGTATTTAATAATTATTTTTAATGGCTAAATGAAATAAGACTCTTTCAGTATATGTGATTCTTAAGTCTAATGTCTCAGTGATACATTGTACTGACTCCTAATAAATAACTCCTTTTAATATACTTTTTAAAAGCAGGAGGAAAAGAAATTGCCAAATTTAAGGATCTATTATAAATTTTAAGGGCCTAGCATTGACAGACTTTTACCATATGTAACCTCATTAAGTATTCAACGCTACCATGTAAAGGAGACTTTACATGCCCAATTTATGAATGAGAAGTGTAGCTCACTTACATTTACATTTTGCCTAGGCTTTCAGGGCTAGAAAATGAATTGTATAAATAATAAGTAATGCCTGCCTTATTCCAATCTGCTTTTTAGTACATCATCCATCAATATAAACAACAACCAAGGAACACTAAACATTGGAGGGTGAGATCTGCAGTGCAGTGAAACAAATGAACAAAGGATCTCAGAAGGAGCCCAAGATGAGTAAGAAGATTCTAATTAAACATTTCTCCTGCAGATTGACTCTGTGGACACTAAGGATGTCTTCTGTTGGAACTTTGTGTAGTAGGTGCTCTCCCAGGCTGCACTCCAGTGGAGAGTCCAAGGCAGGACCCAGAGGCATGCTTCTCCCCCACCAAGATTGTGTTGTTGCCTGCTCCCTGCAAACTCTTTCTGTAAGCTTTCAGATGCTTTGGCATCAAAAAACACTTACATCCTCCAATTGTGATTCTTTTTATATTTTCATCAATTATTTCATTATCTTCTTACTAGGAAGAAGTTAAAAACTAAAGTTGAAAACATATCTTTAAAAACAGAACCAAGGGGAAATATGGATTTAAGGTACATACAGGCACCAAAAACTCACAATGGTTGTAAACACTATCATAAATATGAGCTAAGAATAATAAGAGCAAGAAGAATGAAAATGGAGAAAATGGATTTAGAGACAGAAGGAGAGACGGAGGCAGGTGGGATTAAAAAAGAGAAACAAGTTGTATTATGTATATGTACCTGCTCCCCAAGATGAATACGAATTTCGTGCACAGCAAACATATACTAATAAGATTTAGAAGATGAAAAGAAAAAGAACCAAGATGCTTAAGATAGATGAAGGGGAGGAAAAAAGATAAGATGAACTATGGAAGTTGTGACTAGTAGGAAATCTAGAAAGGAAGACCATATTGGAGATAATTATCGGAATATGCATTCTGAAAAATTTCCCATAAATAAAAACATACATTTCTGTGTTGAAAGCATTTGTGGAGTCTCCACTGCATAGATGAAAAGAACAGTAATAATATGCACCACTATGAAATGCCTACATATTGGAGAAAAAGAAAAGAATCTTAAAGGCTGTTTGTAAGGATAACCAAGTCACATAGGAAATAAAGACTCAGAATAAAATGATACTTCTCAATTAGAATTAGAAACTCAAAATTAAAATATGGTTCAAAATTCTGAGGGGAAAATTATCTCTGACTTAGAATGCTGGATCCAGTTAAAGTATCAAAGATATGTATGGATAGAATAATCTCCTTTGAGGATTTATATTGTCTCAAAAATTTACCCTCAATGCACTTTTTCTTGACATGCTACTGAAAGGATGATATCAAGCAAGAAGGACATGGGAACCAGGAAAGGAAAGAATCAACCCAGGAGAGAAGTGTGGGGTGTGCTACCAGGGCAGCAGCAATGTAGACAGAATTAAGCCCAGATTAGAGAAAGAGGATCAACATGTATAGAAGGACTATTTCCCAGAAAACAAAAATCTCACTGATCACCAAATATGAGGCCGCAGTTCAGCAAATTATAGCTCAGGCCAAATCTACCTCTTACTTTTTTGTGTGTGAATAAAGTTTTACTGGACCAGAGACATGCCTACTCATTTCTGTCACTAAAATGGTGGCATTAATTAGTAGCAAGAGAGATCATTTGACTCCCAAATTTGAACTCTGGTCAGGCTTTTGTATGTGCAGATTCTGTCTACATCTACAGATTGAAAACCTAATATATTTGGAAAATATTGCATCTGTGCTGAACATGTACAGATTGTTTCTTTGTCATTCTCTAAACAATACAGCTATTATGTACATAACATTTACATCCCATTAGGTGTTACAAATAATCTAGAAATGATTTAAAGTACACAGGAGAATGTGTGTAAGTTATATGCAAATCCACTTTATATAAGGGACTTTTGGCATCTGAATGGGGTCCTGGGCCACATACCTTTGGGATACGGAGCTAGGACTGCATTTATTCTGTGGCCCTCTACAGAAAATCTTCACTATTCCTGTATTAGGTTATTAAAAGATATTTTATATTCTTGGGGATGTAGTAATGATAATGTATGAAAAATCAAGAAAAAACCCCAGGATAATTATTGACTCAAGTGAAAGCAATTTGAACAAGAAAAGTAGTAACTAAAGATATTGGTTTAACTAAAAATTGTGACACATATAATGAAGAGGTGGTATGTGTGTATCTATGGCTTGTGGGGTTAATATGTAACGAAGCTTAAATCTTCATCTTCCACAGTGACAAATTAAAAGATAATATTTTTGAAAGCCCATTAAAAACTTCAGTAGGGATGTTACTCTGAAACATGAGGTAAACTTCAGAAGAAAATGGAATGCTGAAAAATACTTGCCTTTGGAAAACAAGAATCATGAGCAAGAATGGGTATGGTAGGGGAAGCCATTTTTAAATATCTTGTAGTTTGATTATGTAAATTATGCACATATAATTTTTGCTAAAGATACAAATTAAAAGTGTAGCAAATGGTATTAGAGTATCATTGAAATGCATTGATTCTCAAGTGTAGTGAATTATGTGCATCTTGGTATATAATTTGTTGTATGAAACATCTGCATTTGAAGGGCTCCTCTCATAAAACGCAAAGGAGAGAAAGCTTTGCTGAGGGCTTAAGGTGTGGATGAAATGACACTTTACAGCTGAAGAATCCCCAAGTTGACAGCACTCAACCCAAAGCAGGCTTTGCTGTACACATGTTCTAACATATGGTAAATTTTTAATCTCTTATCTCTTGATATTAGTTTTCGCGGTCACAGTCACCAAGGGGCTATTTTGTAGAAGGAGGATCTACTAAAATGGGTCAGGGACTTGCTGGCTAGGAATCAATCTGTTTTTATACCATGGAAAAAATCATGTGATTTGACAATCTGTAAAGAAAACAAATACAGTTCCCATACTGTTTGAATATGAGATAGTTATTTAAATAACATCTTTTTTTTATATTTCTTGGATATTGCATCTGTATTTTTTGTGTCTGTATTTGTGGTTTATGCAGCCAATATACTTGACTGGCGACCAGGATGATTCATTTTAGTTTACTCAGTTTTAAAAAATAAAAATGGCTATATTAAAGTATAAATAGATTAGTTCTTTTATAGGCGAAAATTAGTCACCATCATCTGTCAAGTTTATAGTTTTTTTCCACAATGAACCAGGTTAAAAGGAGATCAGATATAGCTAGCTTGGAATCTTTCTGTGTGAAAAAAAAATGTGAAAATATGTGTAAGTAAACCTACACCCATGTTTATATACACAAATGCATATACATTATGACCATATGCATATATGTATGTGTATATACTATATATATGTATAGATATACAGTGCATATGGCTTGAAAAAAATAATAAATGGCTTCTCTTAGGGTAATATGATGCCTTCCTTAATTTAATCTTTCTATGAGAAAAAAAGTTTAAGCAATAAATGAGTGGAAAAAGGAAAATGACAAATTAGCATTTCTTTTTTTAACCCTCATAAGAAGTTAGTTGGCCTATTGCTGTGAGCTAAGTAAAAAGCAAGTGAAGATGGGAATCCCCAGAGGACTTTCATGCTGGCTGTTCACAAACATGTTCCTATACCTTGATACCCAGGTAAACTGTCTTTGAAGCCCAACACATGGCCAGCCGCTCAGCTTGGAATCTGCCAAATGGATCACAGTGCTGTTCCCCAGACTGAGGCCTGCTCTTGTTTCTCATCTTACTCCACACTACAGAGTGCTCATCTGAGCATTCATTTCCAGGGACAATTTGTGACTGCTCTGGATTAGCAGTTTTTTGAGTGAGTGATCCAAAAAAGAGAGTCTCACATAAAATATCCTGTGCCCACTTTCCCAGCACGGAGAAAGTGGGTCATTCATTCATAAACTAGCATGACTTTCATGCACTGTTTGGTCCCCTTTGAGAGACCGCATCTACTTCCTGTGTACAATGTGTATAGCAAGCTAGGAAGCACTCTGTGTTTTTACTCAAATCAATCGCAGAGAACAAGAAGTATGATGGCTTTCTTTCCTCCCCCTCTTCTTCTTCCTCCTTCTCCTCCTTCCAAGATCCTGTAAGTCCTCTGTGCTTTGCCATTATTGTTCAGGTGCTGAAAGGAAGTAAATGTGTCATAAAATAACTGCTTGTGTAAAGGCATCATGAGTTTCAAGAGGCTGGCAATGAACAATCAGGCAGGACTGCAATTTTGTCCTACCACATGAAGGAAAACTAGTTAAAAAACAGAAGGAATATATTTGCCAATATAGTCAACACTTTCAAATGCCTATTGTTTTGTTAAACTTTGTAGGCAAAAGCTTAATGGAAAGCACAAAAAGACATTCACAGAGCTTGAGGAAAGCTTTCGGCAGCCACAGCAAAAGTGCAGATCAGTCATATTGGTGACCATGGTGCTTTCCACACCCCTGTGCGGCTTTGACTGCACTTCAGGGTAAACAGCAGAAAATATTAAGCTTGTTGGAGACTTAGCTGCAAGTCCTATTCATGCTCCAAGGTACAAAGAGTCTTACTTTCGTCTGAAGCTTCCTATATAACATGAGTGAGCATTCCAGTTCAAAAACGTGTTGATTTGATCAAGCAACAGACCTGGCACTCTCATTTACCAGCTACTACTGGGCACCCATGGGTGACTGCATAGAAGATTCAATCAGATCCCCATTTTCATTTTTAAATTTTTTGTATCTTTCAGGAATCAGGCCATTAAAGTAATTAAAATAGTTGCATTCACCCAACGCAGGTGTTTCTCCTTAACAATGCATGTCTAGAACAGCAAAACTCCACATGGAGAATGAAGCTCACGTTTATGAATTTATCTAGGTCCACATTACCAGCAGAAAAACATAGATACACATATTTACCTTAAAGTTCAGACTATACAAAATGTCTCTTTTGTGAGGACCCTTCCTTCATGTTAGGGAACTGCGGAAATTCTGACTCCAGATGGCCAGAGAATGTGTCCTCCTGATATCTGTCCCATACTTGGCCCACACTCACCTCTTAAACCATTCTACTTCTGCATTGCCTTCCTTTAATCACTTTACCTGTGCCTGTGCCAGGCTCTGGACTTCACTAGAAAGTGCCCTTGGCAAACTGAGGAAGATGTTACTCTGTGAGGAACTGCTTAGAGCAAAGTGCTTTCTGCCTCATTTACACTAGACTGCAACTGAATTTCCAGGGCAGTTGCTCCTTTTGTTCTGGGGAATCTATGTAAAATAGACCAAAGGGAAAGTGGCTATGAATACCTTCAAATGCCAGGAATTCTTACTGTTTTGGGAATGAGCATATTGTGCATTTTCTTGTGATACTATGTGATTCTGGCTCATTACACATATTCGTTCATTAAATTTTTGGTGCACAAGTGAATGAATGTTTCTGAGAACTGGATTCACTTCCCTTTGACTCTTTGACTGTTTTCTCTTCCAGGAAGACATCTCCATGGGTTCTTTCTTGGGGGGGGGGGGTCCCAGGGATCTAGGGCCCTAGCAACCTAAGGCTGCTGTTTCCTTTGTCCTCTACCATTTAACCACTCCATGTTTACTTCTTTCACGTATTCATAAGCATTATTACAGAAGTGTTTGTGGGAAAAGGTAAAATCATGATCCTATTTGCTCTTTAAGATATTTAGAATGTGTCAAGAAAGGCAGAGGTATAAATGGGAAATAAAAACAAAGGCCTTATAATGGGCTCAAAATACAGTTTCAGTTTGATGGCTTCAAAGCCTCTTCCTACCCAGTGAAGGCTTTATTTATTTATTTATTCATTTATTCATTTATTTATTTATTGGCACCAGGGATCAAACTCGGGACCTTACACTTGCCAGGCAGGGGGCAGAACCACTGAGCTAAACCCCTGGCCCCCAGAAAGGCTCTATTGTGGCCTGCAAGGATGCCTCGGATGCAGCCTAGCTCTCTCCGTAAACCTGTCTCCTTCCACTCTACTGGGGCTCACTCAATCCCAGCCACCCTGGCCTCCTAGACGTTTCTAGAACTTACCAAGTTTCTCACCACTTGAAGCTTTCACATTTCTGATTTTTCAACCTAGCGTGCTCTTCTCCAGATAGCTGCAGGCTGTATTCTCCTACTCTTCCACTTTGCACAAGATTTTCCTAACTCGGAGAGCCCTTCTCTTACCATTCTCTGAAATACCGTGCCTTCAGGATCCCATTCTTTTAACATGCTTTGCTTTTTTCCCCAGTATGAGTGTTTATTCTCTGCCTCCTCTCCTTTAAATGTAATTCTCATAACAACAGAGACTTATTGATTTATTGGGTGGCACCTAGTGGGCATTCAATAAATATTTCTTCAATGAATAAATTAAAGAATAATAATGAAATAGGGTTAAATTCTAGGTCCCTGAATGATAACTGGTAGTGTATAAATGCTTACCTGTGCACAGTGAATGCTAGAGGGACCTCCAAAAAGCAGGACAGCAGTAAGAAGGCCTAAGTTGAGCAGGCCTTCTTTGGGAGGGGGTTTCTTAAGAGAGTGACCACCAATAAATGTGATTCTGTTGACATTTTGGACAGATTCCTTGTCAGCCTTTTCCCTGCTAAGGAAGTTGGCAACTTTTTGATAGTCCCTGGTTTGAAGAAGGTAGTCCTCTCTCCTCCAGTGCTTTCATGCATCACAGAGCCACAGAATTGGTCCATTAAATGCCTATCTCTAATCATGAAATTTCTATGCAGAAAGCACTTAGCTCATTTGGAAGGAACTCCAAGGGCTAGAGTGAGCACTTAGCAGGTTAGGTAATCATGAGCTTAAAGAATTATGTTCAGTTGTGCTAGGCAGATTTGAGTGCACTTCCGGAAAATAATGTAAATCTTCATCCTCAGACTAAGATATACCTTGCTTAAACCTTGTGCCTAGCAAACATTGTGAGATCTGAGGTTCCCTGGATAAAAATAAGCTGGATACCTGACAGGTAGTGAGAGGGTGTAGAAGGATGTGCTGCAAGGCTCTTTCTTCAGCATTTCAAGGGACCTTGCACTCATTCTGTATGCACCAATGCTGCTGGAATTTTCCCTCTTAGGTAGAACACTGGGCTTAAAGAGGGATTGTAAGTCTGTTATCCTGTAATGCCAGTTTGGCCTTATAAACTACTTTGTTTTAAGCCTTCTGGAAAGCAGTACAGTGAAAGCAGATTATTTATTTGCTAGCTGTATCCCACTGAATTTTCTTTTAAAAAGAGTTCTGGTTTGGCCTTGCTTGGGGTGTTTCTTTTTTCATAAATAAAAGCCCCAAGGAAAGCACTGTGACCATCTGACAATGTGAAAGGCACCCCAGATGGGTTCTGCAGGTGAGCTAAAAATGACAGGTGAACATTGTGCCTTAAAGTCACCCCAGGGGATTCTCTCTTTGATGTGAAAGAAACAGCAGGGTCCGTCCTTTCTGATTCAGTCCCTGACAGGCCACTTTTCTAACGGTTGCTGTACCTCACGAAGTGCAGGATTGGGAAGATGGTAACATTGGAAGGATGCTGTTTGCCCAGGGCAGGGGGAAGGAAGGGTCCTGAGGAGCTGCTGAAATGAAGTGTACAAGAGACTGAAATGAGGAAAATCTCTCAAAAAGCTGCCTTTAAATTTGCAAATGTTTGAAACTTTACCTTGGTGATAATTTTTTTGCAATGAATGAGAAGATAAATTATAATCATCCCTTCATACATGTATTTTACTTAAGAACTAACTCACTCATGGATGTGAACTTCGGGATTTAACCATGGGGCTGACGCACCTTGAGCAGTTTGGCAAACTCACTGTTATTTACCACACATTTAGGGAAAATGAGCTATCTAATTCTGTCTCTCAAGAAATAGGAAAATAAGTCAAGATTTGTCTCCAACTGTTTAGGGAAAATCACAGCTCATACTAGGAAAGAAGAGAATTGGACAAACACATATACATGGTCTATTTGCTTCAACAACAGAAATTCTCAGAAGGTCAGGTATACAGATAGCAGAGTGACAGTGGAAGGACACTTATAACTCTAATTTGTATCTAATTTCTCCTTGAGGGCAATCTAGAGCTATCACACAAATAGATTCGGCCCTTGACTGTCACAGGTCAAGCTTTTGAAACACAACTCTGATTCCTTTTCTTTTTTTGATAGGTATAAAAGGATTTTCTCCTCCAAAATCAAGAGTAGCATTGATACCTTGAATAAATTTATTTCCCCCAGGGTGGATAGTTTATTCTTAGAAGATAGGGTACGTAAGTTCTTTCAACATAGCTATTAGCTAACTAATTATTTTACAGGATATGCCTTCTTTTACCCCACAGTTTCCTTCAAATAGGAACCAGTGAACTAGATGATATATGTAAGTGCTCAGCCACCAGATGGTCAGGCGGAGATGAGAACATATGGTTGAATATATTGTTTGGTTCAATCTTCCGTTGGCACAGAAGGCATATTTGTCTTAATATTCCCCTTTAGCACCTGGGTAAAAAGGGTAAAAGATTTCTCTCAATTCTAGGAAATCTCTAAGGCCATCACTGGAACAACTTTACTATTCTGCATCTAAATAAAGACTTAAATTGGGGATTTAAAAAAGCCAACACAAGGAAAGTCTAGCACAGACATGTTCCCTTCTTTCAAAAATTAACTTTATTGGGCCAGGGGTGCAACCCAGTGGTAGAACACTTACCTGATATGTATAAGGCCTTGGGTTTGATCCCTAGCACTGTAAACTTAAAAAATAAATTTATTGAAGTATCTTTAATCCAGTAAATTCACTAATTTTAGGTATTTCAATTTCAGTGTATTTTGACAAATGTATACAGTCATGAAGCCACTCCTAAAGTCAAGATAAAGAATGGTAGCATTATCCCAAGCAGTTCTCTTGTTCTTGTTCTCCCACACCCTTATCTTCTAATAACTAAGGAAGTTCTTTCTGGACTAAAATTTCACCCCTTTTGGGATATTATACAAATTAAATCATACCATATATTGTCTTTTGAATTGGTATTATTTCCTTTAAAATGTTTTTAAGATCCATCCATGTTGTTTGTTTCAGTAGCTTGTGGAATAAGTTTCCATTGTATAGATATATAACAATTTGTTCATATGATCACCTGTAGAGGGACATTTTTGTTTCCATAATATATGAGTATTTGTGGCTATATATATTTCAATTCTTTTGGGTAAATATCTAATGTTGTACTTGCTGGATTATGTCAAATTTCTTTTTGTTCTCTTTGGTTTTGGGGATTTAAAAAAATAATGCAAAACCATTATACTCCCTGAGCAATTCAGTGAGTGGCATTTAGCACATTCATAATGCCACACAACCACAAGCTCCATCCTATTCCAAAATACTTTCATCACTCCCAGGAAAATTCCATACTATTAATCAGTTACTCCCCATAACCTCTAGCAACCGCTAATTGCTTTATGTCTCTATTGATTTACCTAATCTATTTCATGTTAATGAAATTAGCATAATGTTTTCAAGGTTCAGTCACATCATGGATGTAATTGATATTACCATCTTCTTATGGCTGAATAATATTCCATTGTATGTGTACACTATAATTTGTTTATCTGTTAATTCATTAATGAACATTTGTGTTATTTCTATCTTTTGTGCATTGTGAATTACGCTGCCATGTTCATGTATAAATATTTGTCTTAGTTTTCTCTCGTTGCTGAGAGAAAAATACCCAATACTCACAAGTTAAAGGAGGAAAGGTTTACTTAGCTCATAGTTTGTAGAGGTTTCAATCTATAGTTGGCTGGCTCCAAGGCACAGTAGCACATGGCAGAGGGGTGTTGCAGGGGAGAAATAGTATGCAGAAGAAAGCAAAAACAACAAGGCACAAGCACAGCTCTTTCTATCCCATATATCTTAGACATGTTACCCACCCTTAGGGCGGGCAGCACTCACACCCTTAATCCTAGTGCCCTTGATCCTAGCATTGCACCATGAATCAATCCCAACATCACACACTCTAGATCCAGCCACCTCTGAAAAAGCCCCCCTTATGACCTCATGAGGCTTTGCGGGGACCTCTAGACACAAACCAAAACAATATTTAAATACCTGTTTTCAATTTGGGGGGTGTATGCCTCTGAAAGTTGAAATGCTGGGGTGTACAGCAAGTTTAACTTTTGGAGAGATCCTCAAATTGCTTCTTATGGCAGCTAAACCACTTTACATTCCTATCAGCAAAGAAATAGGGTTCCAATCTTTCCACATCCTTGCCAACACTTGGTATTCTCCTTTTTAAAAAACAGTAACCCTCCTAGTAGGTATGAAATCATATCTCATGTGCATTCCATTTGCATTCTGTCAATGTTTGCTTTATATTTGATACTCTACCGTTTGGTGGGTACAAGTTTATAATTGTTATATCTTTCTAATGTATTGACACCTTTTCAATAAATAATGACTTTCTTAATCTCCTATAATAATTTTTGATTTAAAATCCTTTTGGCATGATATTAGTATATATACTCCAGCTCTCCAGTTCTCTTTTTGTTAGTACATGCACTGAATATCTTTCTTCCTCAACCTTTCATGTTCAATCTATTTTTCTTTGGATTTAAATTGTTGGAACATCTTTCTAAGCCATTCTGCCAGCCTCTATCTATTACCTGGTGACTTTAATCCATTTACATTTAAAGTGATTTCTGATAAGGAAAGACTTCTGCAATTTCAATATTTGTTTTTCTATGTCTTATTCCTCTTTATGTTCTTTAAATCCTCCAATGTTGCCTTCTTTTTTTGTGTTTGATAAATTATTTTTTCTACAGTAATATTTTGATTATGAATTTCTTTTTCTGTATATTTATTAATTACTTTAAAAATGATTACTATGGGGATTAAAATTAGCAATATAAACTTATAACAATCTAGTTTTAGTTGGTATCAACTTTGCTTTAATAGCACATAAAACTTTGATCTGTGCACTCTATTTCCCTACCCTTTATGTTAGGATTATCACAAGTTATATATTTATATTGTGTGCTCATTGACATAGATTTATAATTTTTGTGTAATGTATTTATCTTTTAAATTATGTAGAAAAAACAGTTACAGAAGAAAATTTTAGTATTACTGATTTTTGTATTTACCTATGAACTTACCTTTCCTGGAGTTTTAGTTTTTTAATAGAGCTTCAATTTACTGTCTGATGTCTTTGTATTTCAACCTAAAGGACCTCTTCTACCTCTTTTTTTTCTTTTTTCTTTTTTCTTTTTGGTACTGGGGATCAAACTTGGGTCCTTATGCCTGTGCAGCAGGCGGCGAAGCCACTGAGTTAATTCCCTGGCCCCTAAAGGACCTCTTTTAGCACGTCTTGTAGGGGGGCTCTACTAGTAAGGATCTCCCTCAGTTTCCTATATTCAGCAAAAGAAAATGTGTTATAAACCACTGAGTTCTAGGAATTTTTGTAAAGTAGCATTATTATAGTAACATCTTAGAAAAAAAATTGTAGTAAGAGTAGGATGCAGCCATGACCACAATCTAAAATGTTGGGATTCTCTTGGGAATGAGACAGTGGATAGCAAGGAAACTAGTTCAGTAGCCTGTAAATGGCAATCGAATTATTTGGAGGTGAAACACTTGCTATATAAGCTCTTGGGCTTGTGGCCTTCAGCACAGAAGTTCTCAGGTAGACAACTGATAGGATGAGCTGATTGTTAGTAGTTTCATTTAACAGGTTCCTTAAGAAAGAGGAACACATGAAAATATAGTAGAATATTCAGAAATTCTAGAATTTTCAAGGTTGAAAAATGAAGCTAATCTCCACCAGTTAAAGATAAAGAAATATTTTGAGTTTAACAGGCTTCCTAATGCTTAGTTTCATAGGCAAACAACCAAACCAAACAGAGCAGGAGCTCAATTTTAAAATACAGCCTCAGAGTAAAAATCAAAATATCTCTGGTTAAGAATTCTAAATGACTTAAGAGTTGGTCATTATAGCCAAACAGAGTGGCTCCTGAAAAAAAAGACAGAGTTTAATCCCACTGAGGGGAGATTTAACTCAAGAAGAATGATGGCTATGGCTTTTGGCATATAGAGGTGACTGGAAAAAACTCACGGATTAAAAAAAGAGGCAAAAGCATATTAGCTTGGATTTAAGAATAAGCAACAAAAAGGACTTTGTAATTTTAACTTCTTACATGACGGAAACAGGCTGAGAAATCTGGTCATGTTCTAAGAAAAATGTATTATCTGATGTTCTTTGTAGATGTGACCAAAAATAATGAAAGAGAAGATAGGACAAGAGGTGGATTTAAAAACCATGATGATCAAAGACCAAGGAATTGCTCCAAGGAATTGTATCTGGGACCTAATCAGAGCACACTTACTATCCTCAGTGGAATGTTAGTGACTCCTTATGTGCCCTAATTCTTTTCTAAATGGAAGTGTTCACTGCAGTTAACTCATTTCTTTCCATCAATTTGTGCGTAGGGATTGTGAGTTGTCACATTTTGATCTGTTAGAGATACTGTCATGAGATTCTAGACTTTTATCCTGATTGAGTGTGACTCTTGCATCTGTGAGGGAAAATGGTGACAATAGTGCAGACTGTGTTGTTACACTGCAGGGGTCAGTGAATTACAGTCCATGGTCTGGCTGAAACATAGCCGTATGTTGTGTGATGCTTTTTAGTTTTCTAATGATTCTAAGAAAGACGCTTGCAGACGTCTGGTCTTTGAATTATTTGTCAAAAGTTCCTTCTCTACTCCCTTCAGCACTCAGCTAATGTCTTTGGTTCTGGCTACGTGACTTGTTTTGGCCAGCTGAGTGCAAGTGGAAGAAATTGTGTAGCCATTCTACCACAAAGCCCTAAGAAGTACTCCACTTTCCCGTTTACCTTTCTTTTCTTCTCTCCTCTTGTGCATCAACCATTCACAATAACAAACATATACTGAGCAACTAACTGCTGGGTCCCAAATGAGCAGAACCATCTGTGTGGTTCATCATGCCATTTTGGTCAGTGATGAAACACATATTAGATCAACTACTGATATAGTTATCTTTGCGTAAGTATGCTCCTCTATAGTATTTGCAGAATAACTGAATTGCCTAGTGCCACATTCTGCAGAATGGACTCCTATTGTAAAGAGGCATAAAACTGTATATCAAATATTTCTCAACCCACACCACAACTTGGCAAAGTTCAGACCCTTCTAGTTAAGCTCAACAAAGACTGAACCCACATATAGGAAGATTCATGACAGACAAAAGAATGTTTGTTTTTGGAAGACACTGTGGGGTATAATAAAAAATACTTAGTTTTTGCCCCCAGTTCCAAGCACAGAGCTTCTGAGACTCTTAGTTAGAATTTACTATGTTTTTATGCTAATGATGTGTCATGGTGTGAGTGGGCTGTCTTTTCTCGTTGCTGAGACAAAATAGCTGACACCTAAAGTTTAAGGGGGAAAGGTTTATTTAGCTCACAGTTTGTAGAGGTTTCAGTCCATAGTTTTCTGGCTCCAAGGCACAGTGGCATGGCAGCGGGACATCGCAGAGCAGGCAGGCAGGAGGCAGCAAGCAAGCAGCAGCAGCAGCCCTCTTTCTGTTCCTTATATCCTGTCCAGGCCACATGCCCTACGGGTGGGTAGCACTCACACCCAGGGTGGGCCTTCTCATTATCCAGACCCAGAACTATGCCAAACCAATCAGCGAACTAATTCAGTAATCACATACCCTTAATTCCAGCATCACACACTCCAGATCCAGCCACCTCTGAAAAGCCTCCCCTATGACAGCATGAGGCTTTGGGGGGTGGGTGGGGAATCTAGACACTATCTACAACAGGTGCAAAGGTAGCTTCAAAATTAGAGCTATTCATCAGACCAAACAGCCAAGTAATTAAAGAGTTGGGAAATTTAACCCCATATTCCAGCCTTTGGTAGGAAGAAGGTCTAGAAATTAAGTTTTGTCATTAGTGATCAGTGATTTAAAGAATAGTTCTTTCAACTTGAAAGCCCCACACAAACTCCTCAGCAGTCAGATTCAGAGAGCCTGTGGCTTGGGGAATGAAGTGATACACTGGGGAAGGAGCAGCACACCCACAGAGGGCATCTGAGCTTCTTCCCCTATTCTTTGCTCCAAGCATCTTCCCATTTGGTTGTTGCGATGTTATATGCCTTTCTATTGAACTGGTCATTAAGAGTAAAATGTTTCCCTGATTTCAAGGGAAGTATTAAGCAAATGTCCAACTTAAGGAGGAAGTCATGGGAACCCTGAATTTGCAGTGTGCTTGGCAGAAAGGGGACAGTCTGACCACCCCATTTGTAGCTGCTCTTTGAAATAGAGGCAGTCACGTGAGACAAAGCTTTAAATCTGTGGGGTCTGTGTTAACTCTGAAAGTTAGAGTCAAAACTGAGTGCTTGGGTACTTAATTGGAGAAGAGAATTGGTATGCAAAAATGTCATGAATTTGATGCCAGAAAACACACACTAACTTTGGGATGGGTGGCTATTACACAACATTATTGCAATATAAATCTGGAAAATACAAAAAAAAACTATTTTTCACATAGAATTAAAAAAAATACTACTCATTAAAATACACCTGATTAATTAAATATAATCTTAATCTCATAAAATTCCCAGTGTTTTCAATATGATCTTGATGTGTAGAGATTTATGTAAGATGCTTAAATCAAAAAAAGGAAAACTGAAACAGCTTCTAAAAATCTTTTTTTAAAGATCTTTACTTCATTAACATAACCAAAATTATGAGGTGAATATTATGTAGAGATAACAAAATAATATTTAAACATTTTGAAAAGCTAGAATGATTAAATTTATGAGATCCTTGTTAAAAAAATTTGTTTTTAAAAAAGGGAACAAAGGAACCATGAGAGCACTATATATTAAATCTGGCAATAGTTGCCAAAAAAAGAAAGGACTTGGTAGAGAAAAAACAAACTTTATTTTTATTTCATAAGTATGGCAGAAGTCATAAAAGTTACAATGTTTGGTATGGAAGCTACTCCACTATAATATACTTAGTAAAGGGCCACTGTCTTTACTTCTTGTATTTTTTAAATGTTGTCAGCATGTGAGCTATTTTTCTGAACTAGTTGTAGGTTTTTACTGAACTTTACAGATGTTTTCATGGGCAACTACTAGTCCTTAAAATTGATTACAGAGAGGTCTGTTCTACCTAGGAGAGATGCTACCTGCAGGTGACTAATAGGTTTATTTAGCTTTCCCATGGCATGGCCTGGAGAGTCCTTTATGATAAAAAGTTCCAGAGGATTATCTACATACATGAGGTGCCCTTAAAGTCAATATTCTGAGTAGAAATAAAAATTCTATTTATTGTCCAGAGATCTTTAGAAGAAACAGGAAAAATAGAACCTAATTTAGTTTTTCCAGGAAGTACTTAAAAATAAGTTTTTTTCAATAAAAAATGGAATTTGCTATAAATCTGGGGTAGCATAGAATTTACTTAAGGCATTGGCAATTAGTGAAAAAATCAGATTGGCCTATTAATAGAAGTGTCTTTAACCAAACAGTTGTGGCATGTCTTAATATTATAACAGGGCCAAAAGAGAATGGAAGAAACTTTTGTTAAATGTCTGAGCCAGATATTATATACCTTTGGAGTGAGACTTCAGAATATTTAATTTTTGTAGTAGTATAACATTATATCTGATGTGAAAACACACTGAAATATAAGTATTAGTGACAAGTGATAAATGATTCTTGTTTTGGAAATACATCCTCCCTTACATAGTCCATGAATAGATGTACTAAGATGTCTGAATGTAGTTCACAAGTAAGTACACTTTTATGGTTCTAACTTTCGAGTGTGCTGTTTATTAAAAAGTATATAAGATGAACGGTGAGCAGTGTTTTCTGCTTTCCCAATTCTATGGAAACCTCTACTCCATTAATGAGGGCCCAGGCTTTTGTTTTACTAGCCTGCCAGTGATTTAACTAATCTTTATTCCATTCTTTGAAATGGTTCTCTTACTCTCATGCATGTGTCTTTGGCTTGGCCAGCTCCTTGGGCTGGCTTTGAGGAATAGTGCAGAGGCTGCTTGCCCTTAGAAGAGTCAGGCCCTCATTCGGCCACCTGGATTCTTTCCAAGTACTGCTAAGTGACATCTGCTGTGGAGCTGCTCCCTAAAAGATGCTCTTCGAAGACCCAGGAATTCATTTTCTATTCTCAAGTAGTCTGTGAGAACTGAAACCCAACTTGAAATCTGGCAGGTTTATTTTCTTCTTCAGAAAGCCAGAGACCTTTGCAGACCCGCAGAACATGCCACTGTTCTTATTTATTCGCCACTGTCAGTCTGCTGTCTCCTTCCTGGTTTAGCCTGAGTCACTGGTTCTCTCCATGCAGTAGAAGCCCCTGTCCTTAGCAAAACTCTAGGTTCATTCACAGCATCAGTGATCAGCCCTGCATTCTTCAAATCGGGGAGTTTATTTGCTGTTGTTTCCAGAAACAAACCCATACTTCAGAAACCCTACAGGTAAAGGCCAAGGACCTCTTCTCCCTTCTGAGTCTCTGGGGCCCTGCTGCATGCCCACAGCCTCCTGTGTGCAAAAGCCAGCCTTGGAGCTTTGTTTTGTATCCGTCTCACAGCAGTTTTCTCCATCTGCTGGGAGACACAGCTGGGCCATTAGAAGTGAGGCAAAACCCAGCTAGTTTTACTGATTTAAGTCAGGTAAGAGGTGACTTTTTACATTAAAATTTTTTTAATTTTATAGTTTAAAACTAGCATGCAGTCTCCGTAGCTGGAGGGTACTTTATTCCTCCGACATAGATGACTGAGAAGCCTTGGAACATAAATATATGCAATAAGCCAATAATTCTGCCTGCCTTGCTGCTGCTCCTACAGGGTATCTCAGAGCTGGCAAACAGAAGGGTAATGGGAATTAGAAGGAGGGGAAAAACAGCAATAAAAATATAAATCAAAGAAAGAAGGAAATCCATTTGCTCCTTGGCAGCAGAGACAGTGCTCAGCTAATCCATGCTGAGTGCAATCCAATACTCCTTTATATAATCCTGCGCTGGTGGAAGAAAATTAAAGTTTAATGCAATAACGGCTGACACAAATCACTTTTGTTGCCCGGAAGCAGATTAAAGAATAGTTAAAATCATACAAATCTAATTTCTTTTTTGTTGTTGTTGCTTTATTCTGTAACATCTTGATGCTTTAATCCCTAGCATCGGTTTTTGATTATTAAACATATATTACCAACGTAAGGGAGATTGTGGGAAAAACAGTGACAGCTAGGAAATGATTTGTGCTCAAATGGTACATGTTAAAGCTCTTTTCAAATTCATAAATTTTTCATAGGTTCATAGAGGTCCATGCCTTTAATCAATCTGTGTCAAGGGGATTTTAAAATAAGCATAAAGATAATGGAATGCTATCAATCATAACTGGGGTTGGAAACTACCATCGCAGTCCATCAGCTTTCACTCTGGCATGATGTGTATGTGTGTGCTTGTGCACACACGCATCAGGGCATCATGTTTCCATTCTCTATTTTTGACTACTGCCATCAATGGGTCAATTTGAGGACCTTGTCTAAAAGTAGACATGAAATTAAAAAGGAACTGTGGCTATAATTTTCCCTCTTCCTTCCTTCCCTCTACTGTCTCTGAAAACAGTGCCTTGTCTGGTCTATGCAGCAGACTTGCTTCATCAGAACAAAAGTGTCTTCAAGTAAAAAACTCCCTAGTTTTTAAAGCTATATGAGAAGTGCTTCCTGGACAAAAATGCTGTAAAAGAGTTAGAATTGCCCTACCATAACTGAAGACCAAAATCACCACAGTGAAAGAAAAATTTATGAAAGTTTCTTCATAATAAAATTTTCGTGAGATAAAGAAGTTTTGCAGAAACTCTTGCTGTGATTAAGTCAAACTTTGGTTCTCATTCTGTGGATTCTAGTAGGTGCTTTTCGTGCAAGCTTTTGAAATAATTTCTATCCCATTTCATGAGAACTTTGTGGCTGATAGGAATTACCCGTTTGTGGTGCTAGCAAGAAATTTCCAAACAACAAAAATTCTGGAAGCATTCTTTGTCTTATCAGTAGAATTTTTTTTCTTGCCCTTAAGCAGAATCTTTCTGTATGTGTGAAGATGCATGTGTTTTAACTTTTATGATGGAAAGTTTCAAGCATAAAAGCACGGTATAGTAACACTGGACTTGAAATATTGTCTACTATTTCCAATTTTCCTTCTAGAAATAAACACTAAGTTAAAATATCATTAAATATATAATCGTCATTCAAGTCTCTATGACTGTCTCATAAAAACATATTTTTAAAGTTGATTTGTTCAAATCAGAATTAATATAATGTTTTCAATTGGATCTCTCTGCTTCTGGTTTTCTCTTTTCAATTGTAGAAATTTGTATGCATTTTCTAATTACTTTAGTTTTGGAGACTAAACCCCCTTGGTGTCCTTTAACATGCACCTCTCCTTGGTATTTCTTGTAACTTGGTAGTTAGATTCTCAATCTTTTTTTTTTTTTTGGTACCGGGGATCAAACTCGGGTCCTTGTGCTTGCACAGCAGGCAGCGAAACCACTGAGCTAAATCCTCAGCTAGAGTCTCAATCTTGATCTGTTCTTGAATAGGTTCTTTTGGTTAGTGCTGTTGGCTCAGATATTGACAAAGTTTGATGAAAGATTCACTCACTATCATTCAGTAGTCATTCAAAAACAATTAAAAATGTCAGAGGCTTAGTATGGAAGGGATTGTTGCAGAAGAATCCATGCCTTCCTGGATTTTGGTACTAAGTGGTTCATCATTATATTTTCCTTTTTTACCCACTCACTATAAGTATATTCTTCAGTGAATTTATAGACCCATTAAATTTTGGGCCTGGATACAACTGTTAAAATTCTAGTCTGTACTATCAAATATTCATTTTAAAAGTTACATGAGGGCAATAGAGAATGAATAATTTGTTCAAGGTTGCATAACTTTTTTTTTTGGTACCAGGGATCGAACTCAGGATCTTGCTTTTTTGAGGCAGGTGGCAGCACCACTGAGCTAAATCCCCAGCCCTAGGTTGCATAACTTTTTAACAAGCTGACTCCAGATTTCCTGTAGTTTCTAAACCTAGAGTTTCATTTCAGTTCTATAGACTCAGTCTATAGTCTATAGTTTTAGTTCTGTAGACTCAGCTGCTTCTCTAATGTATTGTGTGCTTTTTCATAGGGCAAAATGTCTATTCAGGGATTATTTATCCAAACTTAAAAAATCATTCTTTGTGTGAGAGCCTTAATGCAACAGAATTCAGTGTTATTGTCTAATGTGTTAGCTTGTATGTATTGCATTTACTATCAAAGTAGAAAAACAAAAAAAAAACTATAATTAGACATACATAGCCAAGAGATTCATTTGTTAAAGACTCCTCTGGTATCAGGGTTGAAAAATCAAATGTATCTTTGTATATAGTAGATATTGATTTAAGCTTGTGATTTACTGTGTTTAGAACCAAAACACAGTTTTATGTTTTTTGTTATGCATCTCTAGATTATTCCAGTTTACAGCTTTAAGAGTAAGCTTTTTCTGCTGGGGTTGTTGGTAGTTATTGCTCAGCCAGCTCATAAACACAAATGAAATGTGACTTCAACAGGGGTAAAAATGAACTGTAATCCATTAAATGCCTATTACATGTCATGTATTATATCAGAATCTTTACTCACTTGTAAATTAATACACATAATGACTCAAAGAAGTACAATATTATTGTACTTTATGTCTGAAGAGCCTCACAGAGTTTAAGAGAACTTGTCCAAGCTATACAACTAAGATACAGACATTTTGGGATGGACCCAGTGTTCTCTGAGTCTAAATCACATGTTTTTTTCTGGCGTGATATGTTTTCTCTATACTGGTGAGACTTGGAGCCAGAGGATACATACAGCTCAGCCTCTAATTATCTACGTTAAAATTCAGCAAATCACTTGACCTTTGATCCTCAGGTTTTTCACTCCTGAAAATGGGTAATATAAAGAATTTAAGATTGTCATTGGAGTAGAGGTACTAGTTATATGAATAATACTTTATATAGTATATGGTGATATGTTATACAAATTCCTGTCATTTATGTTTACCTTTTTATTGCTATCTCCCTCATGACAATGATTTGACTGATCACTGGAGAAATAGAGTGAAATGAAAGTTTCTGTCCCAGAATCTGGATTGAATTCCTAGGTCAATCCATGGAAGTGCTTTTGAATCTCATGCAGAAAAAATATGGTTTTGCATGACATACAATGGTGGACCTGGAGAGGTGCTGCTCAGGTTCCCATCCAAGAAGGAATGCACTGTCCAGCTTCTGGAAGTGCTGTCAGGAGTCAGCCTCCATCTCTGAACCCTTTCTGAATACCTGAGCTGCAGGAAACATCATCACACAATAACACATACTCTCTGGGATGACAAATCTGATGGCTGATTGTAGCAAAGATATAAAGTCCCAGCCAGTCAGTCCCCTCTGGAACTCTCATGCCATGTATGTAGTCTTCTGAGCTTCCCATGAGTTTAGCCAAAACTTTGTGAGCTTGAACTACAGTTAGACTTCTCTTCGGCCAATTTTGCTTTATCCTTCTCACTTCCATAGATGTGGATGCCTAACCACTATCTGGCACATTGAACTTCGTTTTCTAATCTGTTTCCAGAGAACCTAAACTGTGACAGATATATTTCCAAACATATTTTTTTGTCATGTTTCATTCTAGAGAAACAAACTGCGATGCATCTGCTCATTACAAACTTAGAGTCAGTTTCAAATATAATTCTTTGAGACTTAAAGTACAATGTATTTGAAAAGTGGCAGAGAGCTTCTGACTTAGGTAGGACATTTTGAGGCTGCTTTCTTTAGATAACTGGAAGAGGATTAAAGTCTTGGATACTGCAATGCCCCATCTATCCACCTGGTATCTTCAGTCGCAATACCCACAACAGATAGCATGTTACCATTGGCTTCTTCCTTTCTTAAGAAGAGAAAAGGGTGTGTTGGTAGATTCAGCCCTTTATCTGTTGTGGATTGGATTTGACTTGAAGGACATAGTATTGTGACTGAGGATCAAGAGCAGAAAGGTGACAATTTCAAAGTACAGTTGAGGAAATGGAATATAAAACAGTAGAGTTAGAGCCAGGCTAGAGCATTGTCAGGGCTCCAAAACATAAGTAAAATTGAAAGGAGGTGATTAAAGAAATAACATAGTATAAGAACAAAAAATTTTAAGAAAGTATACTAAACATTAGTGTGAATGTTTAAAAAATTTATTTTTTGAATGTAGAAAAATGTAAAGAAAAGAGGGTCTTTAATTTCACCACGTAGTCCTTGAAGAAAGAAAAAAATATACATAAAAATCAATTATATGCAAGACAAATAACATTATATATTAGTAAAAGTTTCAATTCAACAAGAGGGTATAATAATTAGACATTCACAACAATAACATATATATTCTCAAGTGCACATGGGACATTTTCAACATAGATTATTTGTGAGGTGGTAAATTAAGTCTCAACAGGCATAAAAAGATATATATATATATATCTTTATGTATATATTGATATATCTTTAGACATATACCCATTATAAAATACCTTCTCTGTCCACAGTAGGATAAAGTTAGAAATCAACAGATGTAAAGATGGAAATTTTATAAATTTGTGGAAATTAATATATTCTTAACCAACCAAAAGATCAAAGAAGAAATCAAATGGAAATTAGAAAATAATGAATTAAAAACAATACAACATACCAAAACTTATGGAACAGAGCAAAAGCAGTGTAACAAGGAACACATTAAAAAACAAGAATGCTCTCAAGTTAACAACCTAACTTTGAAGTGATGAAGACAATAAAATTAACAAACTTCTATATATATGGAGAAAGGGGACAAAAAGGAAGATAACTCAAGATGAGTCACTAAAACCAGAAGTAAAAATGGGGAGATTCCTACTGATTTTACTGAAATAAAAGGATAATAGAGTACTATGAACAATAGAATAATAGAATGCCAACAAATTTGATAAACTATATGGAATGGACAAATTCTTAGAAACATGAAACCTACCCAGAGTAAAAGACGTGGACATACAAACAGAGCAATGGACTAGTATTCAACATAAAGAAAATTATGTCACTTGCAGGAAAATGGATAGAACTGGCGACCATCACATTAATTGAAATAAGCAAAACTCAGAAAGATAAGTATTGCATAAATTCCTAATATGTAGACTCTAAAAATAATAACAATAAAGATGAAAGGATACTATTATTAGATAAAAAAGGGACTATTATTAGACAGGAGGAAAGAAATAAGGAGGAGGGTGGAGAAGGATAATAAGAAGTATGGCTCTGATTAAAATATGCTATATGCATGCAAGAAAATTTTAAAAAAGAAAATCCAAATAGATCTATATCTCCTAAGTACATTGAATCAATATCCAAAAACCTCCCAACAAACCTAGACCTAATGACTTTGGTTAGTTCTATCAACACCAATTACTCTCAAACTTTTCTCAAAAATCAAAGAGAGAGGCCTTCTTAACTCATTCTATGAGGCCAGCCTTACCCTGATAATGATGCCAGAGTAAGACACTAAGAGAACAAAAAATTCCAGACAAATATCCCTATGAATATTGGTATAAAAGTCCTTAACAAAATACTAGCAACATTCACTGGATTATTATACAGGAACTTTATACATTATTACACAGAAACATTACACACCATGACGAAGTGGAATTTATTCTTAGTATGCAAGGATGGTTCCATATATGAAGAGCCACCAATGTAATACATATACCACACTAATAGAATGACAGTTTAGAAAAAGACAACCCCTTAGAACAAGCAAACAAGCCAAAACCCCATACGACCTCAACAAATGCAGAAAATATGACAAAATCCCCTTTTTCTGGTAAAACACTCAACAACTATGACTAGACACAAACTACCCCAACATAATAAAAGTTCTGAAAAACCCACAGTGAAGATCGTAGTCAGTAGTGAAAAGTTGAATGCCACAGCCTGCGTGGCTGAACGCTTTATGGAGTGAGATGGTGGGAGATTAAGAAAGTCAGACAAAGAAAAAGTCAAAGAGGACAGTAAAATTTATAAAGCCGAGGCCAGGTGAAAACCCTTAGTCCTCATGAGACAAAAGGCTTGGCTTGGATCCTCAACACCTTTATTTATAGTGTAGATAAGAAAAATGAAAGAGGAGGTCTGACTGGAAGAGGGAAAATGGCTAGGGTCTGCAGGAGATAATGCTTGATGTTTCTTTGGCAAATGGGTAGAAAGGAAGATAGCCCTCTTTTCAGCAAGACCTTGCTAGACCATGCCCTCTTGTCACCTATTCTCCTCTAGCAGGGCACTGCCTCATCCAAGGGAGGAGGTGAGTTAGGCCTGACCGTAGGGATCTACAGTGCTGCGCTCCCAGCAGTTGAAAGATTTTACTCTAAGGTTAGAAGCAAGATAAGGCTGACCAATCTCGCCAGTTCTACTCAGCAAAGTACTGGAAGTCCTAGACAGAACAATTAACTAGGAAAAAGCAATTGTAAAAACCAAATCATTAAAGAAGTAAAATTATTTCTGTTGTAGATGACATGACCACGTATGTAGAAAACTGTGAAGACATCACAAAAAACTGTTAGAACTAATAATTGAACTTTTTAAAGTAGCAAAATATAAATTCAAAACTAAAAAAAAATCAGTTGTGTTTTATACTGTCCACAAACAATCTAAAAAGAAAATGAAGAAAACTATTCCACTTACAATAACATCACAATAAAATCCTAGGAACTAACCAAGACAATGAAACACATACATAATGAAAATTATAAAACATTGCTAAAAGAAATTTTACATACATATACATATATATGGAAACATACATGATCAAGGATTTGAAGACCATATTTTTTTAAATTAAATTCTTTTATTGGTACATTTTAGGTACACAACACAATTACATTTCTCACTGGGAATTGTACCTTTACATAATGCATCTTGGTTCTTATTTTTTCCCCATTCCTACCCCTCCCTTCACCCCCTCCACCCTTTCCTATTTACAAAGGCTTTATTTCCATTTCACATCATTTTTTCTTTCCCTTCTTTCCTTTACCCTGCCCCTCCCACTACCCCTACCCCTTTGGAACATTTCTTCCTATTTTGCATTATCAATTATTCATTCTAAACATTGTACATTTTAGGTATACAATATAATGACATTCATCATTGGAAATTTGCACCTTTACATAGTCTCTCTTGGTTCTTATTTTTCACTCTTGCC
>NW_004624811.1:10239448-10262031 GCF_000247695.1 Heterocephalus glaber
ATCTCCTGGAAATCTGTTTGCATCTGTTTTATGGATTCCATTTGTTTCCTATGTTGGGATTCCATCATGTTTCTCAGCTCCTCTATTTTTTTTTTATCTGTGTCCTCTATGGATTTATTAATCATGTCTTACCTATGGGGACAATCTTTGGTGTTATGTGAGAAATTATTTCTGATTTCATTTTTTCCAGATCCTCTTTTGTTTCCAGTTCAGGGAGTCTAGATGGTTGAGTATCAGACTGTTCCATTTCATTTCCTTTTGTGGTTGTTGTAGGTGATCTGGAAGTCTGGTTTTGAGACTTGTTCATGTGTCTTCTCATTTCCATGGGTGGGTTGGGAGTTGAGGGATTGTTTGCCATTGGCACTGGCATGGTTCACCTCTTCTGTGCTGGGGGTGGCTCTGCTCCTTGGTGCTTGGTGAGGTTGTAAGTTGGCCTGGAAGGCTCCTCCCTGGTCTATTCTTTTTAAAACCCTAATTTGTCACTCCAAAAATAAAGCTTTGCCCAAGAAAGCAAATTGCAACTGCTCTGGTAAACAGGTCCTGTGTTATATCACTGTCCAGTGTTTCTGGAATTTTATTAGGAGCCTGAATGTACCTATGCAAATCAGTGGCAGTAAGACCAAAAAATGCATCTAAGCAGCTTTCACATACAGTAATGACAAATAATTTGATTCTGCAACTTTTAAGGAAAGCTTGTATCTGTAACTTGTATTTTCTGTTTCACCAGTAGAGCCACATTTTGGATAATTAAACATTTTGGATCCAAGGATTATCCAAGAGAAGCACTTTTGACATGATGGGTATATAAAACTCAAATTCTGGAGAGCAAGTACTGAGGCAAGAAGAAATTTTATTTTCCTAGTTATGTGTTTACACTGGCAACTTTGGTAAAGGTGTAGGGGTCTCCTCAGGTAACACTCAAGTGACTCAGGTCAGCTGGGTGCAGTGGCTTACCAAGTACTCTCCAATTGAATCTCCCGCACCCTCCAAAATTCTTCTTAAGAAACTTGGCCATATGCCCCAGACCCCAAAGGAAGAGTGGAATCAGAGCTCTAAGGGCAAAAGTGAAGGGTTGATAATGACTCTTTTGGTTCCAATATTTTCTAAGGTAGCTATTTTCATGTTTGCTTAAATAAAATATATTTTCTAATTTGGTGCCTTCTAAAATCCAAATTATTGAACATGATTCCAGCTTTCTGGATGACCCAGGGTCCTTATTACAATGGAACTTTTGTATTAGACTTGAGTTGTGTCTTGCTGCCTCTCAATTTGCCTTATGAACTGACAGTTCTGCATCTCCTCCTTAGGTGCCAAGCATCACTTACAGGATGCAGTCTTGCTCCCTTGCTGCTTCTGGTCTGCAGATCCATGTTTCTGGATCAGGAGACTGGGTTTCTCAAAACTCTGGGCCTCATTCCACAATGAAGAGGTGTGCACCTCCCCTTGCCTGTTTAGTTGTGCTGTGCCAGGCTTGTGACAGTTCAGCAGGTCCCTGGGCTTCTGCACCCGGGGTTGGGTCTCATAGCTACATGTGGTAGATGTGACATTTTATCTTCTTAATTTTCTACATCTCTATCTCTCTTTTCCAAGTCTTAAAAATTGTCTTATATATC
Organism: Heterocephalus glaber; assembly: GCF_000247695.1. The sequence continues at coordinate 10,241,062 of NW_004624811.1, forward strand.
ATCTATTTGTTAATCACAGAGTAAATCACTTTTCTGTGTGTGTTCTAATGGTCTTTTCTCAATGGATATAACAATTTTGTATTAATTACTAATTTGTTTATTTTCCACAATAATTATGCCTCTGATTTTTCAGATAGTGATTGTTGCAAGTTATTTCACCATTTATTTTACTAATAGCAATTGTATTAATTATATTAAGTATATTTCATGTACCAGGATGCATTATATATTTTATACATATAAAACATTTGTATAACATATATAAAATAATTATATAAAATATATACTATATAGACATACAATGTTATAATAATAATTTATAACAGCATCATATATAATAACACTTCTACCATATATCCAACATATAACTGAAGATGTGGTTTATATTTAAATAAGTTCAAATAATAAATATATCTAGATAAAAGAATTCTATGTATCCACCTACCTAGATTCATAGGTAAATAGGAAGGTAGGTTTCCTCCAGTGACAAAGTAACCTCCTAATCTAAATGATTTATATAGCAGAGCTGCTTCTTTTTCACCTTCTGTGTCTAATGTGAATGATGGAATCCTACCCTACATTGTTACACAGAGTTCCAGGATGAGCCATCGTGTGGTGCTGTCATATCAATCATGACTTTCTGGTGGTGAGTCGGGTTTATGAAGAACTCACATCTTCTCTTAATTGCCTTTGACCAGATGTGGTGCATGGAATTTCCACTGGTACAGTGTTGATCACATTTAGTTGGATGATGCTCTCTTTTCTGCAGAAAGTGTGGGGAAACATAGGGAAGCACATGGAATAATTGTTGAGCATGACTGCATCTGCCAAAGTGGCAACAAACAGATGGGTGAGCTGGGGACTGGTATGCACTCCTAGCCTTTTGACATGGGTTGCATATGTTTCCAATGGCACTGTGATAAGTAACCCAGCTCAACTTTCTTGTAAGCATCTCAAAAGACATTTCACCAGACAAGAAACCCCAGAAACAAGAAAGCTATGCATTATTTTGAAGGGTAACAGTACAAGGGAGTGAAAGCAGAACCCTGCAGAACTAATAGCTGTACTTGATGTCAGCTCCAGCACGTGAACATCTACCATGAAGGTGGCATTGACGGCGGGCAGTGTTAACCAGAGAATCAGGGGAAATAACAGGAAAGAATGGTAATCACATAACCAGTTCATGAAAAGCTTCAGTTCTTTGTTCTCTTGTTCATTCTACTAGCACTTGGGATGAGTGGGGTTGACTTTTGTAAAGGAGAAGAACAAATGACCTCACAGTAAAGCCATTTCCCAGACAATCCTAAACCCAAACTGGGGATGCAGAGAAGAAAAAAAGCATATATAGGTATGTGCACATGTGCAAAATTCAGTGTCCTAAGCCTGAAATAGCATTGGTAATAGGTACCAGTTTAAATTATATATGATATTGGACTTTTATCTTAGTTGTGTTTCTTATTGCTGAGACAAAATAACCAACACCCAAAGTTAAAGGAGGAAAGGTTTATTTTGGCTCACAGTTTGTAGAGGTTTCAGTCCATAATCAGCTGGCTTCAAGGCAGGATGGCAAGGCACAGAGGCATCACAGAGGAGAAACAGATCATGGTGGGCAAAAGATAGAAGGCAGAAGGCACCTACAAGAGAGCTACATAAGTACTAAAAGGTATAATAAATAGTGTGAAATAGGAAGAAAAGGTGCAAAGGGGAAGGGGAAATGGGAGGGGTAGAGGAAAAGAAAGAAGGAAATGGAATTAGTATGAGAAAAAAAATGGAAACAAAGTCTTTGTAGATAGGGAGGGGTAGAGGGGTTGAAGGGAGGGCAGGGGAAGGGGGAAAAATAAGAGCCAAGATGGGTTATGTAAAGGTGAAAATGTCCAATGATGAATGTCATTATATTGTATACCTTAAATGTACCAAGATAATTAATAAAAAATTAAAAAGGGAGCTACAAGTGACCACACTAGCCCTCTTTCTGTCCCTTACCTTTTTTGGTATTGAGGATCAAACTTGGGACCTTGTGCTTGCAAGGCAGGTGGTGGAACCACTGAGTGTCCTGTACATTTTTATCCAGGCTACCCATCTTTAGGGCATCTAGAACTCACACCCAGGGTGGGGCACCCTCAATCCTACCAAAAATTATGCCAAACCAATCAGTAAACTAATTTACTAATAATACACCCTTAATCCCAGCCTCACACACTGTAGATCCAGCTACCTCTGAAAAAGCCCATCTATGACCATGAACCTTTGGGGGGACATCCAGATGCAAGCCATAATAAATTTCAAACTGGACTACACTGGACACTTGTTATACACTTGCAGAGCCAGATGGATTTTCATCTAAAATCTGGTTGTGATGTCAATACCACATATACATACATAAGAGAATATAAAAAAATTATTACTTACATAATTGAGGTCCCTGGGGAGAGCAGTTCAGATCTCTCAAGCAGTCGAAAATGTCAGAGTGAGCTAGGAAAGCAGATTGGCTTGGGTCTGTAGTTGGTGAATGTGAGACCAGATGAGTTTGTGTCATTCAAACCTCTCTCCTTGGATAGAAAGGGGAAGCACTCCACTTTCCTATCAGCTTGCCCAGGGGCAGGGCATGAGGGGAAGAGGGAAAGTGAAGCTTAAAAGGTAAAACATCAAAAAATGGAGTGAGACTTCTCATTGCAATTCCTCTGGGACTGCAAATGATGGGACCCCAAGACACTGGTTCAGGTTCAGAGAAGAGGTGACATTTTGCATTGGCAGAAGAGGATGAGAAAACGTATGGCAGGAGGCCTCTGAAGCAGAGAGAGACACCAAGGTCTTGGCTCTCAGTTCCCTTTTTAGACTTGATCTCTAGTGCATGCCATTATTCCTCTTACTGCTTAAGTGAGTGCATAAAGTTGACAAGATTATAAAACGTACTTTAGTTTTAAGAAAGGTCCATTCAGTAGAAACCTACCCTATTAGCCTCTGTCTGACAAAGGAAGGACAAAAAACCCTAGTCCATGTGTCTCAGATATAAAGCCTTGACGCACTAGCTCTTAGATGGGGCCCTCATGCTACAGCATCAGATGATAGAGCAGTGGAGCAGGCAGAGAGCTGGCATATGACCCCCGGTGCTAAGAGGTGCAAATACATTGTGAGCCAGTGCACACATCTTGATAAGCTTTAGTGTCTTCCTCAAATAAATTATTTCATTTAACATTTAATTAGCCATGTAAAACAGTTTAACAGCTCATGGTGGAATTAGTCAAAGAAGGAAACCTAAGTTAGGAGAGAGGAGACACTTTGGTTAGGAAACAACATGAATAATATAAAATAAAATATGTCTTTTCCTCTCCTCTATAGTGTTTAAAGGTTATCTCCTGATAATTTAAGGCCTCTGGGATTTTAGATTAAATTGTGGTTTTATAAAAGGACTCTGTTAGAGCAAGGATGATACATTTACTCTCCCACCCACTGCTTGGTGCTAAGTAAGTTGCTGCAAATGCTGAATTTATTTAAGGCTGTTTGCCTAAATCGGGCTAATAATTAAAATGACCTGAGACTCATGTGAAAAATAAGGATTTCCAAGCTTTACCCCTGATCAGGAGGGAAGTCCACAGCTTTGTATTTTTAACAAGGATCCCCTGATGATTCTGATATGTAGCAGCTGATTTCTGATGCTTTTTCCTACATGTAGTATGGTGTCCACAATAGCTTGGGCTGATAAGGTTCCTGCCATCCACTAAGGGAAACATGTGATGCTATGGTAGACACTGATTTTGAGAGTATGTGAACTGTACATAAGCACTCTTCTGGGTTTTGTTTGGCTTGATTAATTCTGTTTTGGACCTTGTGTAGAGGGAACATATTTTGTTGATGGATGCACAGTTTATTTTGTTGTTTGGTAAAGCATTAGTGTTATTTTTGTATGGGTAGCACCCATACCACCAGTGGGGCATAGTTCACAGGATCCTTTTGTTTTCTGCAATAGGTCTCTCTTTCTCCCACCTCGCCATACCCAGACCATGAGTTTTTTGGAAGCAAAGAGCACGTGATTTTCTAAAATGACTATTTTAGTTACTTTTCTCATTGCTGAGACTAAATATTCAACATCCAAAGTTAAAGGAAGAAAGATTAATTTAGTGCACAATTTGTAGACGTTTTAGTTCATAGTTGACTGGCTCCAAGGCAGCATGGCATGGCAAAAAGAGAAACAGTTCAGGGAAGGCAGAAGTCAGCAAGCAAGTAGCAAGCAGCAAATGACAAGCAGGGACACACTTTCTGTCCCTTATATTGTATCTAGGGTAACTGGCCTTAGGGTGGGTAGCACTCACACCTAAGGAGGATCTTCCCATTATTCATTCCCACAACTATGCCAAACCAATCAGTGGACTAATTTAGTAATCACACACCCTTAATCTCAACACCACACACTTTAGATCCATCCACTTCTGAAAAAGCCCACCTTTGATTGCATGAGGTTTGGGGGCAACATCTAGGCACAAGCCATAACAATTACATATCTGCAATTAGGACAGGGGTTACTTGTTAAAGAAATATAATTCATAAATGAATTAAAATATGAATACATAAATATAGTTATTAATTAATGAAAGAAGTTCAACATTACTATGAAAGAGTCTAAAAATCAATAGTTCTTTTTCAAAAACAGTTTATGTGGCCATTATTCCCAGAGTTACTTACCCAAACCATAAAAATCTGAGCTCTAAAGCTTATGTATAATGCAAGTGCAATAAAATTTTTTCAAGGTCCTTGGTTAAATGCAGCTGCTAAAAGTATTAAAAGAGAGAATATCCTAAAAAGAGAAGTAGCAAAATGTGCCCTTATATACAATATAAAAACATATATGTTTCATGCAAGAAAGCTATGTAAGTAGGAACTTATTAAGTCCTTTTACTATAGTTTTTATTCATTTATTAACTCAGGTTCTTGCCTGACATTGCCACACTTCCCATCATTGAAGAATTTTATTCTGCTTGCCTATTTATATGGCATCTGTGTTCATGCCAGGTTTTTTTCTTTACATAGTATCTAACATACCATGATACACATATTGTACTTAATAAAGATTATTTGAGCATGAAGATTTGATTAGCAGCAAATGATGGTTGAATATTTAATAGAAGAAGATATCTCTGTGTTTAAATGTATGCTCATCTTTAAAATGTTAACCAGAAATAGTTGAAGGGGTACTTAAATAATGAACTATCATTTTTCTGGGTTATGTTGGCAATAATTCTCTTCTCTATTAGCTCCTTCAAAGGTGAATAGTTTCTGATTATGATACAACCTTAACTTGGCATCTGTTATAAAATAGTGTATGAAGCTTAAACTTAGGATTTTTCAGCTTCACAAGTTCTCCAACAATTATGAACTCTTACTGACTTCATAATTATGTCTAGACAAGGTTAACAGCCACCTGCCTGCCATTCTATTAATGTGATTGTTCATCCATGAACCTTGCAAATTCTTGTAATTGTGATACTTGCTCTGAAAAACAAACATTCCTTTAACTTTTCTGAAAGTGAAAATCCTATGATAAATCAGGAATACACTTGGCACTTAAAGAGACTCCTTCAAACCCAATTCTCCGCTTGCTGAACCCCACCAAACATGAGTTGAAGAAAGTAATGAGCTAGAAATTTTTCAATATCAGTTCTGCCTGTAGTAGAGTTGGGATTAGAAATCATGCCTTTCTAATCCAAAATTCTTTCTAGTGACCCACACAAGTTGATAGGGAAGATGTTTCATAAATGATGATGGAATTTGCCACTGTAGAGCAATGAGGACCTGTGGTTTTAAGAAACAATATTCTTGTGATTGTGCTGCCATCTAACTGTTAACACGGTCAGATAATCTACAAAAACTTTCTGCTGTAGGCACCATCTGCTGTTGCTATATATGATTTGCTGAGTGTTTTTCTCAGTAGAATATATATGTTGGTTTCTGGGTAAGTAGTCAGCATCTTACAAACAGTAACTTACTTTCCACACAGTTCTCAGTAATAACCAGAGATTTAATAATAATAATCACAGGTGTTTGTCCCTGATATAAAGACTCTTTTCTAAGAAGACATTGCACTTATTGCCACTGAGAAAAAAAAGTCCAACCCAGCTCAGGTCAGAGTCTCCTCTTCTTTTACCATTTTAATGGAGGCTCTACTTAGCTAGAGAAAGAATTCTAATATGAGCATTTGACCCCAAAGTTGAGCTCTTTGCCCTGCCATTTGTGTGACCTACACCTCTATCCTTGCTGGACCAGGCTGAGCTGGCAACCACTTCCAGTCCCTTAGGGCCCTGGTGTAAAAATACCTAGAACTCTCTTATCCTGGCCCCAGCACACACAGAAGGAGTAAGGAGGTTGTGAATGTTCAACATTTTGTTGATCTTCCAGATTATTTTGTTCTTCAATAAAAACTGTCTGGGAGCAAATTTTCATAGTCATCAGCAGCTCTGACCCTGTAGAATATGTTCTTCCATGGTGAAAAATACCCTTTACCATTCAGACTTGCCTTTTCCACATATACTAAATGCAATCTGACTTAATGAGAACAGGTTTGGACAATCACAGGTCAAAGATGAATGTGTTTCCTCTGGGTGCATCTGACATAATAGAAATTATTCTCGGAAGAGAGCTATAAATTTAAAATATACAATTTTGGACATAGCACTGATTCCACTGCTGAGTCATTCTTTCCCACATAGTCCACTGTGTCTTCAAAGAGCATGGCTTTCCACTGCAGTCAGGGCATGGAAATGTGAGGTCCTACAATACTCAGATTACCACCCTGCTAGGCGGCCTTTTGTTGTCTTCTGTTCTCAGGCTTTCAGAAGAAGAAAAGTATTATTCTCTATGTCAATGTATAAAAAACTAGATTGTACCTATTTAGGTACAAATTCCAGAACAATAGCAGTATTTTTTTTAAAGTGGTGGCAAATAACTTTGAAATTCTGTGTCATGAAAGTAAATTTAAGGGTGGAAAGAGTTGTAGGCTCAAAGTTTGCAAGAAACAAACCAACATTTATCACTCTTTCCTGCTCATCATCTTCTCTTCACTCTCTTTTCTTTCCACTGTAGATTCACTCATTTTTAATTTTTATTAGTCGATGTTTGCAGTACGTAATAATTACATTCTTCGTGTGGAGCTAGTACATGTACATAACATAACCTAATTCTCCCCCCCCACACACACACACATACTCCTCTCAGCTCTTGGCCCTTTCTCATTTGCAAAAGCTCTATCTCCAATTTTTTTTATTCTTTTTTATCCCCCTTTTCTCCCTTCCCAAATATTGCATTGTTTCCTTATATGAGAAACTCAAAGTACAAATAAAGAGCAAAACAGATAATAGGAAGGAGGGAAGTCTTCAAATGGGAAGGAGTACAAGAGATTCACACTCTTAAACTTTGTTCTCTCAATCATTCCTTCAAGTTGTAAACTTTTACAGTACTACATATCTTCTTTAGTCTTTGTTGGTACTGCTTTAATAAAATACCACAAACTGGGTAATTCATAAAGAACAGAAATTTTCTTGTTTCACAATTCTAAAGTGTACTAGAATGTCAGTCAAAAAATACTTGTGCAACAAAGAGAATCCAGCCCATTTTATGGAGGGAGAAGCTGAAATAGAGTTTAAAAGACTGAGCAAAATCCCACTGTTATTATCTACTGCATCCTAAAGCTCAAGGCTTAAAATTCCATATTTCTGGTTCAGTATCATGATACTTATTTATAAAATAGACCACATTTTAATAAAACAAGTATAAACCATGAAGATACAGAAAGAATTTTCTCCACTAAGAGGAGAAACTGTATTTATGTAACCTCCATGCATCAAAGGGCAGAGATAACAGTAGTTCCTACAGCTGAAGATACAGCATAAACAAAAAGGATAAAAGTCATGATTTTGGATTTCACAAAGCAGGATGATTGTTTGCAGCCAAGCAGAAGAAGCAGGATTGGGATTGTGGGGGAGGGCAAATAAATAATACTATGCAACTTTGCACACTGTCGGCAATCCCTAAGTCACTTTGTGCACCTACAGAAAATGAGCACAGGTCTCAGTTTAGCCTTTTCTGTCCATCTTGTCACAAGAGGAATGCCACATAGTATGGCCGTGATTGCAAAAGAAGCAGAAGTAGGGTCAACCAGGTGCTGTTCTTTGCAGGATACATGAGTTATGTGAATGAAAACTTATGTATTTAATTTGGGAATAGATATTGTTGGCTATGGATAAACTAGAGTCAAGATAAAGTGTCCTTGCTATTTTGATGCAGAGAGCAGGATGTGAGAAGGAAAAGGAATAGAGAAGATGGGATAGACTGGTTGATTTGCAGAAATATCTCTTGATTTTTATAAATTTATAGTTACTAGTTTTTATGGAATTGGTTTTGGTTTGTTCTTGATTGAGCAGATAATTACAGGAGATGAGATAAACACTGGAAGAAGAAGCTGATGATATGGTTTTAATATCCTTTTTAGAGGATAAACTGTTTAAAGGTCTTGGCTCTTTCCAGCTTGGATTGGATTGCTGTTTTTCTTTGATATTTAAGATCAAATAAACCAGAACATATTGAGGTTGAACTACCTTGGCCTATGTAAGTGTCCTACATGGGCCATAAAGCAGGATTGCATTCTAATTGGTGCAGGTGGTTTTTGCATTATGAGGGTGGATATTCCGACTGTCAGTCTAGTAGGAGTAGATTATACCTGAGGCAGGAATACAGGCTGGAATAAATTTTTAGGCTTGAGAAAGATACTCTTCTCCCTGGGCTTTGTTATGGGTAAGCTTCAAAGCACATGGTGCTCAAAATACTCCAGACAAGAGAAGTAAATGGATGTCTAATAGGTGGAAAGAATTCAGAGGCTAGAAAGAAAGTGACTTTATGGATTTTCCAGAATATTTCCCTTCCATCATCTTTGCAGGTCAATTAAGTCATTAAAGTCTTACAATCTAGCCTCAAAGAAAGTGTGGGGAATTAAGGAAATTATCTAGTTCATGCATGGGATGGTGAAGTCAAGTAGAGGCATGTAATTTCCTCCAGTATAGACAGAATGATGACAGCAGAAATGGACACTCCAGAAGCATGACTACATCCAGCAGGAGGGTTGTCCTTACTCAAGGGGACAATGACAGCAGAAATAGAGGGTATTGGCCACAGACCATGAGGGAATGGATTTTGAATATAAAGAAAGTGATGAAGAGAATTATCAGGGAAAGAACTGATGGAAATTGTGCAACTGAGAGCTCTGAGTGATTATAAATAGTTTCAGTTGGAGTCAAATCCATGAAGTTTGTACTCTGACTGGCAAATATCTTTACAAGATGATCCAGGAACCAAGCAAGTATTCTCAATTTACTGCCAAACATTGTCATCTGTTCTCCTTACAAGGCAGGACTGGTAATAAAACTGCTAACAAACATACACGACAGGTTTCTTGTGTGCCATGTACAATGCTAGCGCTTTACAATCCTTATGATAGCATTGTAAGCTTCATATTTCAAGCCTCTTCTGGATAATGAGGAATCTGAGACTTTAAAAGATTAAATAAATTGCCCGAGATCAACAGCTAATAAGCAGGGAAACTGGGAATCAGAGATACAGTACCTTGTTCCAATGCCTGTACTCTGGTCCACAGAACTATGGTGTCCATTGGAGACCAAAAATGAAAGATTGGGAAGGATGGGTGGGCTGAGAGCCTGGAAAGAAGGAGATGGAATCAGCACTTCAATTCCGTTTTTGGAATGCACATGACAACAAGACATAATAACAATATTTCTCTTCTAATTCTTATTCCTTGAATTTTTCTAGGTAACATATATGAATTTCATACAAAAACTGTTTTAAATTGCAATTTTTGGGGTAAACGGATTAGGAGAATATACTTTCACAGTTTTATAGCTTGTCAACCGCATGTTCTTTCAGGGAAAAAAGGAAACAAAATAAAGGGTGTCAGTTGTGAGATATGCCCTCATTTCACAAACACTGAAAAGAAAGACAAGTATCAGAGAATGTGAGAAAGATGATACATTAAGTACTTCCCATAGTCTCGATTATCCAATGTTATGAAGTATGTATAATGATCCCCAGTGAAGTAAATGAGTTGCTCACAATTACATGGCTGGTTAGTAAAAATAAAAGGACTTAAGTCCATACCTGCCTGAGCACTAACTCAGTATTTAGCAGGGGAAGAAAGCCTCTATTCTTAATTTTTTCCCAAAGACAAGATTCCGTGACTCCACATTTGAATGTTTTTAGGTGTGGTTTCCGTAATTGCTGCGCCTGAAGGCAGTGTAGGTGAGAAATCTACAATCCCCTCCAGACATTTTGGATGCATTAGAGAAAATGATGATGGGGTCTGCAATTTACCCGGTAACCAGCACTTTCAGGAGCTCTCCCTCAGAACCAAGTTACTTATGTGATTTCCAGCCAGTTTACTCTGGAATCTAACACTGAGGTGGTTCAAATCATTATAGAACAATGGTTATTATTATTTCTTACCAAGGAAAGATATAAATATATTTAATGTGCCAGCTTCTTTCAGTGTGCAATCTTCTTCCTGGTTCATGCACATTTGGAAACCACAGAAAGTGTTACCGTACAAGTCAATTTAATTTGATATTTATTACTCTTAAAGTTATGGGAGTTAAATGTAACTTTCTAAGTTGCCTGCTTTTAACTAAGAAAAAGCTTAATTACAAGCATGTTTATTTCAGTGAGTAACAGAATTCTGAAAAACTTAATAGCCATAGAAGAGAACTTAAAATAGAAAGTGATTGTTAGAAAGTGACTATATTATCATAAATGCCTACAGGTACATAGATGCATACAGGTACCCACACACAAACGTTAACTTGCAAGAACCACGAGCACTTTAAAAAGGTAATTGATATAAAAATGTGCCTTTTATACAGTCAATAAATTATCACAGGCATAAACCTGCACTCATATGTATGCACATGTATACACACGCTTTTCTCCAAAAAATAGTCCTGAAAAAATGGAACATAAATTGAATTTTTATTTAAACTTATTTTTACTAGCTTGAGTCAATATTTAATTGAATAACTTCTTTTTTGAAAAATCAAGATTATGTGGGCAATTTATATGGTGTACAAAGCAGAGGCATGCCTTCAGTCTTCACTAAACAAGGCACCTGCATTTTTAATATGCACAATACTGCATTTATTCCATCAGTGTCACTCAGATACGCATACTTATTCACCACCTACTGTGTGTTTAGCATTCTTTCAGCTCCTAGAAAAACTCTGTGTGTGTGTGCATGTGCAAACACATGTGCAGGGATGGCCTGGGGCCAGAGTGAGAAAAGAATGAAGATACGAATCTCTAACTAGAAAGTTACTGAAACAAAACTGTTTGGTTTCAAGGGATCCTGTTAACTACATATGAGACTGTGCTTTTCTGGGCACTATTAGCAATGTAGTCTTTGCTTAATGCCAGTCTTTGAGTCTAGACCAGATATTTGAATTTGATTCAAATATGTAAATTCAGGACCATAGCCAGAGAATGCAAAATATTCATTTTAAAGTCCACTCTGCAACTTCAAAGCCAGCACCAGACTGAAAATATTATTCCAAATATAAATATATATGTTCGGATCTTTCAGCTTTTTACAACTACCGGTGGGCTGCGTATAAAAACTCAGGATAAGAAATTAAAGACACCCGACCAAGTGCATCTCAATGTCGTTTATTTAGCAGTTACTTCTCTTTTAGTGCAGAATGGTCTGCTTTTTAAAATCCTCCAGCAGTTAAGTAATACTAAGAAACTGGCCCCTTCCAGGAATAAAGTACTTTGATATTCACCAAAACACAACAACAAACTGGCTGTCAAGTTTGGCAACTTTGAAAAGAGGCAGGGCTCCTCTCTGAACCCAGAATGGAAACATTATTTGTCCTCCACTAGATCCATCATCACTTTTTCACCAGAAGGAGGGTCACACCATCTTTCACAAAAGATTTGCCTGCTTGTAATTACTGCCTGCAGTGCACAGACAAATGCAATCTTTTAAAATGCTAACTGTGTTATACTTATACCCAAGGGATTCCTGGGTACAAATGCAACTCGGCCTCACCAGTTTGTCTTAGGGAAACCTTACAGTGCTGATTGAAAACAGCTGAACTAAATCAACAGTTACCTTGAGCCAGGGGCCTTTGGAGAGCAATTAGAGTCAGGGGTTGGGTTTTGAACCCAATATGCTCTGTCAGTCTCAATGATTTGTGTTTGTTGTACTCAGTCTCATTTCCTGAATGAAATATGAGGCTGTATAAAGAGAAAAAATTCCCAAGATTAAAAAATATTTGACCTCAGTGCATTTGTGAGCACAGAAGTACACATGTCTAAATGACCATTTGGGTTTGTAGTACAAAGTTCTATTGATGTTGGCAGCCCGAGCTTCCCAGTCTCAAAGCCACATGAATGGTTTCGAGTTTCAGCCAAAAAATGTTTTCCACATGCTTTAGTGTGGGCCAATTTACACAGCAGATTTCAGTGGATCATGCGGCCAAGTGCTTCATAAAGGGCTGCCTTCCCTGGGATCAGGGAAACCACAACAGACACATTGCTAACGCAATCTAATTATCTGGTTGAATATTTTTCCAGATGTATCCAATGTCTAAAAATACTGCAATAAAAAAGGTATTATTTGACTCCCTTGACTGAAACAGTGGCATAAAGAACCTGTTTGTCTAGAGGGAAAGTTATGACATTGTACTTCTGTGACTGCATTTAAATCAGTCAAACAAAACAGTACCACAGAGTGCGTTCAGCTTTCTGTTTGAATGAATCTTCCAAACCAAGACCTTAGTAGAAGAGCTCATTCTTTTATATAAAAAGGTGAACCTCTCACTTATAAGTTAATTCCTCTCATTTGTGGTTTCCTAATTTGATTGAGGCTGACTGATGTAATTCATGACAAAGCACTTTAATGCCTTTCCCACTCAGCTCATTGTACACCTTGCATGAAGGGATGGTGGGTCATTTCCTTCTTGTCAGAGAAAAAAATCTTTTGACTAATAATTTGAGATTTTTACTGTGTCCCCATAGAAAAACTGGCAGTTCTGAAGGTCTTAATGTTTCCTCCTTTGTTTTCCTAAGGTAGACTTTATTTTTGTATAGCAAATCCCAGACTTCAGCCTGGTTTCCTTTGTGTCATTTGGATCTCAGAGAGTCCAGAAGATACACGACGTTATGCCAGGTTATTGTTCAAACTGTTGGCAGCAGTGCTTGCTCCTCACACATCCAATTGCCTATGAGAATACAAGTGCATTCAATCTGCTGCAATAAATTGAGAAGTCGGTTTTACCAACCTGGATCTCTATATACACTTTTAACAGGGACTGAGAATGAACTACTAAATTCCTAATAAATAACCAAGGCTGGGTAACACACACATGCGCGCACACACACACGCACACACACATGTGCACACACTTTTCCAAGAAAGTAAAAAACTAATGAATGTTTCTTACCTATGTCTTTGTTCCCTCCTACCTCCTTCTAGCAGCACAGGTTGGGAGCAGAAGGGATCATTCTATAATACCCATTCAGGAAGTAATAAATCAGAGGCAAGACATGGCCTTTGCGCCTTTAAAGGCTTTCAGTCATGCCCACAAAACCACTGTTCCAGCTTGCCGAGTTCTCAAACAGCACCATGAGAGCAAGTAGATTTCCAACATAGAGATACTTGGAAATAGTTACATCTTGAAGTTTGTGGCTAAAACTGTAGAAAAAGAAAGCTGAGTGTCTGGAACTCAGTGTGAGCTAATGATGAGCAAGTGAGTCCCCCAGGGTGGTTCATTCCATTCTCCTTAATTGAGCTATTCTCTCTGCAGTGAGAGTTTTTACTGATTGATTTGACTCTCTTGTTTCTTATGAAATCTTGAAACCATATCCTCATTCACTCCACTGTTGTTTTTTTCCCCCAGCTGGGATATGGTTTCCAAATATGTTCATAGTTCTCTAAAAGATGTCCTTAGGGAATGAGGTCACTTGGGTTTTTCAATTAGAAAAAATAAACATGTTTCATTCCTCTGGCAATCCTTTCTTTTTGCATTATATGACACCTCCTAATAACAAAGTATGATTATCCTATTTCTACGAATCATCAGAATGTTCTCTAGAAATTGGGGGCAGCAATAGATGCCGTGAAATGCAAGTCACTTTAGCAAATATAAAATATTTTATTTAAAAGTAGGTTGTGTTCCAAGTGTGTATTTATAATCTAATTGTTTGGAATTTGTGCTATCTTGTGGAAAGGATGTTATAAAGGTAATAGAAAAGTTTCTCACAAAGCCTTTTTTTTACCTCCTGGGCTGAGAATTGAAGTCAGGACCTTCAGTAAACACACCACTAAGCTACAACCCCAGCCCCTGCAATGTCTTTTCCATCCATAATGTAATGTATAATGTATTTAAAATGCTGTATTAGGATTAAGAGTCTAAGATGCAATTTTATTTCTCATTTACATGGGAGTCTAGGGGTATAAGTCCCCAAAGTAACTGAATAGAAGAAAGCAAAAACAGTTTCTTCCTGCATTGCTGGTAGGGTTGTCCCAAGGAACTCTTTGGAAGATGCTGTTGGTTCCGCTTCCTCTTCCAGAAACTCACCTATACTTTTTTATCTCACTTTGTTGCAGTCATTTTTTCAGATCCTAGTAGTTTCATGTCTCTGTAAACTTTCTAATTGTAAATTCCTCCTTTCCTGTTGTCTCATGTGTAGGACCAGTTCCATTCAGCCCCTCACTTGCCTTGGCCCAGACACCTTGGTGTCATCAGCAGAGATGCCACATGATCAGAAGAATTTGAATATTGAATAATGAGTAAACTCTTAATCATATCAAGCTATTTGCATTTTAAAATACCATGTAAATTAATTCCAAAGAATCTTCAATCTGTTCATTTTAGGCAGTGAGATAAAATAGAAAAGAATCAAAAATTTGGGGAAAACAAGATTTGGAGTCAAGGACCTAACTCATATTCAGGCCTACCAATCTTGTGGTTTTGCTCTTGAAGTAAATGTTCTGACTTTTCACACAAGTTTTTTTTCCTAAAAGCTTGGCATTGTGGAAAGGGAGTCCCAGAACTCCAGCACCTGTGGCTCTTTTGGTCAAGCTAACTCCACTAACTTCCTTTGTCTGACAGTGTGAATCATACATGGTGGTTGAAGCCCAAGTCTATCTAAAGCACAAAATAAGGTGGAGCTCTGAGACCCAAGTTTAAGTTTTAGAAAAAGGTACCCACAACTTTCATAATTGTTTTGGACAAAATCATTTCTTTAAAAAAAAGTTTCTCTCAGAACAAGCTAAGAAATGTGGCATTTTGAACTCAATTACTAGGGGTTAGATTTTCATGGGTCCTAAAATTGGTCATTTTGGTTTTGAAAGTTTTGATTTTGGTTTTGAAAATCACAGCATGACATACAATAGTGTTTCTTAGAGTGTGGTCCATAAATCACTTGTGTCCTCTGGTGGCTTTTCAGCAAACAGAATAGAAATTTCAAAGGAAAAAGAGATTAAAAACCTCTGCTCACAAATATTTAACACATTTAAGATGCAAGATAAAGACATAAATTTCATTGGGGTGTGCTATATTCTTGATAGTGATTAACATCCTAAATGTGGCCCTTGGATTCTGAGGGCTTTAGTGATCTGGAGTCAGCTCCCATTCAGTTGTATACAGCATATTCAAATTAATTTATTTTCACATTATTATTGTTACGGTTTGCATTTGTTACATTTGCTTTTTCTTTCTTTGTTACTATTTGGGTTTATTATTAAATTCTAATTTTACAAAAGGAGCCATCACATGAAAGTAGTTTATGAAAACATTAAGATAGTTTTAAAAGTATTGACAGAAATACTTCACCACCATAATCATCTTCGGGACCAACTTGCATATTGAATGCAGAATATGATTATGTATGGGATGAGACATGGGGGAAGCAGGTAGAAGAAGCCAAATATAGAAAGTAAAAGTGGGAAATAAAAACATAAACAAAGTAAACTTTTACTTAACAAACCTAGCAATCATTTTGACCTTACTCCCTAAGAAACTGCTTTTTATAAAACTTAAATAGCGGCATGAAGCCATTAAACCTTTGCATACCAGTATGATCCACTTCTCAAGCTTAAAAAATGACTTTTTCTGTAAAAATATTTTCCAGTATTAAATTGCTGAATTTCATTGCTAAAATGGGGATATTAAAACTACTGAGGTATATTTCAGAAGTTACATTCTGTGTCTCAAAAACAGGTATGGATATAAGTCATAGTTTTCCTAGATAACCAGTAAACTAGCTTCAGCATTAATGACAATTAATGGCCCAAAGTGAAAGCATACACTGTGTGTTGGTCAAACTTCCCATGTTCCCATAATGTCATGGAACATTAATATCGTGTAACGCGCATGTTCTAGGAATTATTTTGCCTTTCACTTGGCAAAACAAAATGACTGGTATATAAGGTACAAATCATATCTTGGTTACTATGTGGACAGTACATTGAGAAATGCTTGATGACTTTTTTTTCTGTTAATCATTCAAAATTCATACTATTGGAAAATTTCAGTCTGTCGGTGGTGTTTTCTTGAAGCATGATGCAGACTGGGAAAAGAGTGTTGGCTCTGTTACTGACAGGGCATCAGGCCTGTGTCCAGAGACAAAAGCATTGCCACACAATGAAAGATTTCATGACAAGCTGCCACTGTTCGTGTTTTGTTATTCTCAGAGAATGACCAGTGACGAGCAAAATGTCTCCTAATTTTGATTCTATGATATTGGATATAATAGAGAAATTTGTGGATAAAATCAGACGGTGGTACATATCTTTGCAGCATACTCTTTTCCACACTGAAATGTGGCTTTAAAAGGAAATTTTCACAGCTTTTTAAATGGCGAACTATAATACAGTAAGAGAAAAATGTCCACAGAACATAAATGTACAACATAGTGAATCTTCAGAAAGTGAACAGTCTTTTAACCACCACTAAGTAAAGAAACAGAATCTTGTCTATATTGCAGAAGCATCCTCTGCCCATGGGCATGCATACACAGTCACATTTATTTTTCAGTAAAACACTATCTTGATATATACAGTATTTTCTTCTGATTTTCTATGTAGCCCTAAATAAATTAGAAAGTATTTACTATTTTTTTAACTTCATATAAATTCATATCCTAAATTATAATAAGCAATATGTTTGTAAGATTTCTTTCTAGGAATTAAACCCAGGACCTCACAGCCACATCTTGAGCCCTGATTCGTAAGATTTGGTTAGGTTGTTAGCTTTGGTTAATTCATTTTTAATATAGTATAAAATTTCATTCTACAGTATGAACAACCAAAATTTCTATTCACTGTGATTTCCTGAGATGTGTTATAGTTGTTTTTAGCTATTGAAAAACTTACTGTTGTGAACATTCTTTTACATGTTTGCTGACATACATGTGAATATATTTCCATAGGTATATACTCAGGAATGGAATTTTTTGATTATATTATTTTGTCAGAAGTATAAACAGGTAAAGATTCTTTTCTAAAGTAGCTGAAAGATAACAAGTGTTGGTGAGAATGTAGATAAAAGGAAACTTTTTCTCTGTTGGTAGGAATGCAAATTAATATAGCAATTACCAAATTTTCACTCACATCAGCTCTAGATGGGAACTTCCTCCTCCATCCCTTTACCAACACTTGGTATTGTCAACTGTTGGTAATTCTTTTGACCTAAGCACAGGGATTTGTGGAAGGACATTTTAATTTGAATTTCAAGGTGGAACTGTTTCCATGAACACTTGAAATGATAAATCAAATAAAAAAGCTGTCATCATACATAATACCCAAAAAGATTTTTTCTATTATTTGAAGTGATTCACTGAAGTGATGTGACTAGCAATATATTATCTCATAGCTTGAAACTACTATTTCAAAGTTGAAGTGTTATTATTGTACTTTTAATGTCAACCATAACATATTACTATTTATCCCCAAAGTAATCCGTAATAAATGCTGTATATCTATTTTGACACTTTCTCAACATTTTATATTTTGGTTTGTCAGATAAACAAATTAATGATACTTCAATACTGTTTCAAAATTTCACTCCAGTAATCAACAGAACATGAAGAAATAGTGATAATAATCTTCTGTGTCTTTCAATTTGGAACTTTGAAACCCTCAGTGATGCCACTCATCAAAAACAGCTGAATGTTGTATTTGGAGTATCCTCCCTGTGAGTTTAGGTCAATGTACACTAAAATGTGACTCCTCGGGCAGAGGACAGAGGCTAGCATTCTCACTGGTGTGTTATGAAAGTATATTGGAGCCTACAGAATATAAATAATAAGAAAACTGGATACAGAACTTATGATGGGAGTGAAAAGAATAATTTTTATCTTTGTGGACAGTGCCAAACAAAATCATCCCAATCCTTGGTAAATAATGATGATACTCATGCTTTTTACATTTTATACCATGTTTTATATCTTGGATTATAAAATTTAGGTTAGTATGATAATTTTCAGAAAAAATAATAAAGATAATTACTCCAAGAGACAATTTAGTGGTCTACAAATAAGACCAATTTTGTACATGCTAGTATAGTAGAAAGCACCAATGGCTAAGCTGGTAACAAGGATTCTGGTGCTGACTCAGCACTGCAGCTTACTGACATCTAGGAAAAATCATTAATATTTCTGAGTTTCTATTTATTCATTTGGAAAATAGATCTTATTACAACTATCCTGCTTTCCTCATCTTTTGTCTAAATGAGATAATATAAAAAATATTTCAGCCGGGGATTTAGCTCAGTGGTGCCGCTGCCTGCCTCCCAAGCGCAAGGCTCTGAGTTCAATCCCCAGTACAAAAAAAAAGAATTTTTTTTTCAAAGACTACTCTGCTTCCAGTTGTGATGAAGTAGCTAACACTGGACTAAAAGCTATGAAAGTTAGATACAGTGGAAAAACATCAACTAAACCAAAGCAAAAACTCAGTGTTTTTTGTTTTGGTACCGGGGATCGAACTCGGGACCTTGCGCTTGTGAGGCAGGAGCCGGAACCGCTGAGCTAAATCCCCGGCCCAAACTCAGTGTTTTGAAAGCACTGAAGACCAACTTTGACAAACACAAGATCTAGAGAAAGGAACTACAGAAAAGTGAGAACTATATTCTATAGAATTTCCCCTCAAACCTTTTTGTGCCCACTAATCAGTACTTGAGCAGAGCAAAATTCTGAGAAAACAAGTACTAAGTAACTACTAAGAAGCTAAGCAGAGATTATCACATCTTCAGTATTTGGGAAAGACCAAATAAACACCCAAGTATTTTAGTGTAGAACCCAAAAAGTCTGCTCTATAGGATTAATAACAAACCAGAAATAGATTGCTTTTTACCTGATTAAAGAAATATACCTGTATTCTATATGCCTGAGAGATAAAAACTAAATCTTCTCTGGCAGAGATAACATTACTCAATATTTTTCATTTCCATTAAGAGAATTCATTAAAAAATTGCCAGATATATCTGGGAAAAAACGCCAAATATACAAAACTCAAAAGAAAATAGAAACAGATCCAAAAATGAAATATCTATTGGAAGTAATAGATATGAAATATAAAATAATTCTTATTAATGTATTCAAGAAAAATAAAGAGAAAGGTGGGTAATTTCACAGCAAAATAAGAAATTATAAAAATGAAAAATAGCAATCTTTATACCTAATGCACTTAACAGCAGATTAGATGAATATCAGTATTATTAATAAGTGAGAAGATAGGTCTTCATAAATTATTTAGATTTAAGGAGAGAGGAAAAAAGGGTCTTTAAAATCATAAAAGATACAAAGGACACAGGGAAAAGTCTGAATTTATGCATGATTAGACTCTAGAAAGAGAACTGAAACAGAAAGCGAGAGGACATTCTTTGAAGAGATCATAGCCTAGAACTATCGAAAATTGTTGAAAGATCTGCTGATTCAAGAATATCTATGAATTGAAAGCAGGACAAAATCAAAGAACATCACATCTAGACACATCATAGTAATTGTTGTGAAAGCCAAAACCAAAATTAAATCCACGAATTATCTATAGAAAAAAAAAAAAGACAACACATTATCTTCAAAGGAACAACATTAAAATAATAGTTGGCTTTTTGGTAGTATGATTTCTTTCTTAAATGTCTGTAAGTTGGGGCCCCCACCCCCACCCCAGAAACATAGACTGGTGGCTGCTTCACCCCACGCGGGAGATGAGGAGAGCAGCCAGACTCCCAAATCCTAGCCACGCCTGCACCTTGGTTCTCCTCAGTACAAGGCAGCTGAGGTGACAGCCAAAAGATCAACCTGATTGAGGACGAGATCAACACCCCAGAAAAAAGTTTCACTCCAGGATCGAAGTGTTACCCTACTGCAGAGAACAAGTGAGAGCCACATGGACAAGATTGGAGAGGGTGAGAGCTGGGCAGAGATCTCCTGAGATCCCCTAAGAAGCTAAGGCTTAGGCCAGGAAGAACCTGGGGCCTGTATTCTGTGGTAGCAGGCCAGGTTTGGTGGGTGTCTCTTTCAGAGGGGGTAGATCTAAAGAAGGCATTTAGTCCAGTGAACTGCTTGAACTCTTGTACCACTGCCTACATCCAGCAGAAACTAGTGGTTTGATTTACTGTAGGTCAATATCTAGGTTGCCTGTGGTTCTTAGGGTTTGTCAATATCAAGTTTATATTTGATGCTACTGTTGTCACTGATATTACTACTATAGCCAAGATGACACTGTTATTGCTGTCAGTTGGTTTTCTTTGTATGCCAATATCTAGATTGCCTGGGGATCATAAATAATTCTGTGGCCCATTCATGAAGAACTAGGCATTGGCCAAAAGAAACTGCAAACTGCAGCACAGAAAACAAGACAACCCACAATGTGGGAAAAAATCTTCACCTGCTCTTCCTCAGACAAAGGTCTACTATCTC
>NW_004624811.1:10279487-10295158 GCF_000247695.1 Heterocephalus glaber
GGATAAAATAAGAACCAAGATGCATTATATAAAGGTACAATTCCCAATGAGAAATGTAATTGTGTTGTGTACCTACAATGTACCAATAAAAGAATTTAACAAAAAAGAATACAAGAAATTTGAAATGACATTTCACTTAAGTGTAATAAGTGCATGAAAGGGTGATTAGCAACATAAATCATCTGCACAATACAAATTAAAACTGCAATTATATATTGCTATATACCCAACAGAATGGGTACGATTAAATAAAGACAAAGAAAAAAGGCACACCCAAGTGTAATATGGAAATGCAGAGCAACAGAATGTCATTTCTGAAGAGAGTGAAAGGGTCTGAATCACTTAGGAAGTCTATTTGGCAATGTATGTGAACACATGACCACGTGGCTCAGCGATTCCTCCTATGTAACAGTGGAAAAGCATGCATATATGCTGTGAAAGATAAGATACAACATTTTTTCATAGTAATATTATCTACCAATAAAATGGAAACAATTTATGTGTTTTATAACAATAAGAAGAATACATTACGCTGGATTTGTACAATGGAATACAAGCACTAATGTAAAAGAATGAAATACTACAAGCAACATGGATATATATCATAGATATAATGTTGGCTGATAGAGCATAGACAAAAGTGTACATCATTTTGTTCTGCTCATATAAAGTTCTAAAATAGGCAAAACTAATATATAGGTTAGAAGTCAAAAGAGTGGCTCCATTTGGTTAAAAGCGAAGATTGAGGGAGCTCATTAGAGAGGCTTCTGGTTGTTGGTGAATGTTGGTAGTGATTAGCAGCTGTGCACCTAAGTAAAATTTACTGAACTACATGTAAAATATTTGTGTACTTCATAGTATCAATACTATCCATCACTATTAAAGTATTGAATAATCATTTTAATCAGAGGGAAAATTCAGGAATTTCTATCATCACTCCTCTGCCTTATCCAAGTTGATTATAGGAACATCATAATTATATGTCTTATACTAAAGTTTTTAATGAGATTTCTGAATAAAGAGAATGAAAATCTTCAATCTATATCCAAGAACATGGTGGGACAAAGGAGGAATTCTTAGTGCATGCCTAAAGGAGAGAACAATGGAATCTTGAAGTGGAGCTACCTAAAGAGGGATGTCTATCACAATCTGTTACAAGGTCCTTAATGGTAGTGATGGTAAAATCACTCACCTTTGCCACTCAAGTTTATGGATGCAGTAACGCTCCAGGTGCGTAATTCCTCTGTATTTACTCTTGTTCTGGGTTTCTTACATGTATATCTCGATGACTTCTCACAACAGCCTGTGAATAGATAGAATTTGTTCCTATTTTGGAGGGAAATGGAAGGAGAAATAAAACATATTAAGATATGTTATGTACATGAATGTAATCACTATGTACTGCAGACATGTGCTGATAAATATTTTTGAAAATCAAAATGGAATAATTACTGAGTGTGAAAAAAACTTGAAGCTCATAGAAATGATGTTAACATGCTGAATCACT
Source organism: Heterocephalus glaber (assembly GCF_000247695.1). The sequence continues at coordinate 10,280,995 of NW_004624811.1, forward strand.
GGGTTTGTAAGTGGTAGAGTTTAGATGCAAGCCTCTCTGTGTGAATCTCAAGATTATGCTCATGAGCATTGTATCATACTTCTGAGAAAGCAGTTGTTTATACAACTTGAATTATTCTGTATGTCTCCATTATACAATTCAAAACAATCTATTCATCAATTTTAAACTCTGGATATGCTTCTTAACAGGCAATGAGATCTGTGAGGTAGGAATAATAATTTATTCATCTATGTTCCCCATTGTCTAGCACAATTCCTAGCACATAAGACATGTAAGGTTTAATAAATACTTAACAAGTTAAACTTATTTCAGTAATTACGAGGTTACTGTAGAATATATCCACTCTTTCCCATTGTTTGTAACTGATGTAAAAATTCTCATACAGACCCTCACAGGGTGAGAATAGTACTTATCAAAGAATTCTGATTCAAATTGTGAAACTAACTCAGTGGTATTCTCTAGATCATAAATGAACAACTGAACATAAAAAGCAAAACAAAAAGTGTTTTGGTGATTGCTTGAGAATGTAACTTAAAATATTTTTGTAGAGTCTGCACAGTAAAAGGAAACTTTAGGCCCTCTGAACCAAATTCTTCCATTTTGCTACCACATTTTCCACTTTCTCCATGGAATGATGGTGTCTTAATGCACTGTTTTTGTGTTTTCTGGACGTGCTCTTCGTGTTCTGAAGGTAAGCTGTCAACACAATCAGAGTATTTTGGAAGGGAAAAATGCTCAGGGATTTACCTCTGCCTACAGCTTTGCCAGCAGAACACATCCTTAATGTGTCTCTTTTTCCACCAACTCTTTGTCCTGGGAGGGGAACAAATTTCCTTGCTTTTGGAATGCATAAGATCTACAGAGATGCCCTGCTGAAGAATTTAGCATACCATCTCAGGGATACTGTGTTCTAGTTTGGCAAATCAAGGCCACTGGAGGTGGTAACACTGCAACAGTTCATGTGAGTGACCTGGGTCTGGCAGCTGCTTTTTTTTCCTCTTCTGGAAGCTTGTTACCTTTGAGTCACTTTTTGATTGCGATGGATTTATTTTCTGTTGGATATTCACTTCAGAGATCTTAAGCAATCTTTTTTCAAGATTCATGGTTCTGATGAAAAAGAGTGTTCAGCATCTGTCAGAGCCTATGTTCCTGCAGATTTTTTATGATGCATATTTGGCATTCTAAAAGTTATGTAATATTCATGATGACATCTAGAAACCTCTGAATTATCAGTGCTCTCTTTCACTGTCTGGATTATCCATAATAAAATTAAAATCTATTGGAAGGTTCAGATTCCTCTCTGCCCTATTGGTATTATTGTATTTATTTATTTTGTTTTATTTATTGATTGATTCATTTACTAAAACAACATATAACATGAAATCTAAGCTCTTAAATTTTAAGCACACAATCCATTACAGATGCTCTTGGGCTTACCAATGGGTTATATCCGGATAAAACCATGGTATGTTGAAGATCTGTAAGTTGAAAATGCATTTAATACACTTGGCCTATGGAACACCCCAGCTTAGCCCCAGTGAACTGTGCTTATCCCCATGCTCACATGGCTGACTGGAGCCTGTGCTGACGCTGCTGCCCAGTGTCAGTAGAAGAGCATCATTCCTCATATCACTGCCCCAGGAAAGGGTCAAAATTCAAAAGTCCACTTGCAGTTTCTGCTGAGTGCTTCTGCACCATTTTACAGCTGAAAAAATAGAAAAACAGATAACTTGATCCACTGTAAGTCAGAATCCATCTGTGTGGTTAAACATAGGCACAAGGCTGTACTTTAGAACATGTGGATTTAACGGAAACTTTTAAAACATCTATTATTCTTTTATTTTGTTATGTGAAAATAAAGCAAAATTTCATAATAAGAGAATAAGTAGAGTTCATACACTGTGTAACATTGTCTTCAAAGTAGTTACTCAGAATATAATACAGGGGTAAAAGAGTCTTACAAAAAGAAACAAACAAATAATAGGACAAAACTTTTTTTTCAATGAGCTAAGAGAAACTAGTAGCATAAATTAAATGAATTATCATATATGTACAAAATATTTTTAAAACAGTGGAGTAGGTAATTTAGGAAATTATTTAAACTTACTTCCTATTTATCTGTCTTCTATTTTGTCTTTATATATATGTATATTTTTTATTCTCATATAAGATAAACCATATAATATTTATGCTTATATGTCTGACTTATTCACTTAACATTATGTTCCCAAATTGCACCCGTTTATCTATGAATTCCTCAAGTTTATCTTTCTTTATGACAGAGTAGTACTCCATTATGTATAAATACCACATTTTCCTTATCTATTCATTTAGTAATGGACATATATTCTCTTTGCAAGATCTAGCTATTATAAGTTGTGCTGTTATGAATATGGGTATGCTTATATTCCTGTAATATGGTGATTTTCTTTGTTTGGGAAAGATATTTAGAAGGGGTATAGCTGGTTAAGTGGAATTTCCATTTTTAATTTTTTGAGGAATCTGCACAATGATTTCCATAGTGGTTGTACTAATTTAGATTCCCATAACAATGCAGTAGAGTCTGTTTTTACCCACATTCTTGCCAGCATTTTTTATTCAATATTTTGATGATAGCCATTTGCTCTGGGGTAACACGGATCTAAGTGTAGTTTTAATTTGCATTTCTCTGATTCCCAATGACATCGAGCACCTATTCGTTACCATTTGTACTTCTTTTGAGGAATCTTTATTCATTTTGGTTGCCTGTTTGTTGTTGTTGTCGCTGAGTCTTTTATTTCAGGGAGTCTAATTTTTTTTAGTTCTCTATATATTTTTGATGTCAATCTTTTGAGGAATAGCTGGCAAAACCTTTTCCCCATTTTATAGGTTGTCTTTTCACTCGGTTGGTTGTTTCTTTTGCTGAGCAGAAGCTTTTCACTGGATGTCCTCTTTGTTGAGTCTTGGTTTTATTTCTTGGGGTTCTATTCAGAGAGTCCTTGCCTATACCTAAATCTTCAAGAGTTGTACCTATTTTATCTCCCAGCAGATTAAATATTTCTGTTTTAGCATTTAGATCTTTGGTCCATTTTGAATTGAATTGAGTACATGGTGAGATATACGTGTCTAGACTCAATCTTCTGCATGTGGATATCCAGTTTTCCCAGTATCATTTATTAAAGAGTCTATCTTTCCTCCAGTGTATATCTTTTGGCTGTTTGTCAAAGATTAAATATCTATATGTGCCTGGGGTTGTTTCTGCTTCTTCTACTCTGTTTCATTATAGAGATCAGAGCAAAAATTAATGAAATAGAGACTAAAAAACAATATAAAAATCAATTAATTGAAGAGCTGGTCCTTTGAAAGAATAAATGAAATAGATAAACTTTAGCTAATTTTACCGAAAAAGGAAAGAAACACAAATCAATGCAAGTAGAAATGAAAAAGGTGGATATGGATGAAATCCAGAAAATTATTAGCAACTACTTCACATAGTTTGGCATATACCAAACAACTGGAGAACTCAGAAGAGATGGAGAGATTCCTAGATACCTATGAATGACCAAAACTGAACTAAGAAGATTTAAAAATCTTAAACAACCCAATAACAAACAAGGAAAGTGAGACAGTAATAAAAATTTTTAAAACCTGTCAACTAAAGGAGCCCTATATCTGATAGATTCATAACCAAATTCTACCAAAACATCAGGAAAATTCTAACACCAATAATTCTAAAACTCTTTAAAGAAATTGAGAGGAAGGAGTACTTCTAAAATCATTTTTAGAAGCTACCATTATCCTAATCCAAAAACCAGACAAGGATCCAACCAAAAAAGAACTATAGGCCAATCCCGCTAAATGATAATTTTGCATAGATGCAAAAATCCTTAACAGGATACTGGCAAACAGAATGCAACAAATTATTGAAAAGATCATACACCATGACCAAGTAGGCTTCATGCCAAGGATGCAAGGATGGTTACTCAAAACAGTAATTCATCACATAAATAGAAGCAAGGTCAAAAATCACATGATCATATCAAGAGATGCAGAAAAAGCCTTTGATAAAATCCAACATCCATTCATGATAAAAACCCTGAAAAACTGAAATATTAGCAAAAGGAATCAGGCAAGAGAAAGAAAGAAAAGTGAAACATATAGGAAAGGAAGAAGTCAAAATATCATTATTTGCAGATCCACATGATCTTTTACTTACAAAACCCAAAAGTTCCCCCAAAAGACTCCTAGAATTGATAACCAAATTCAGTAGTGCAGCAAGATACAAAAAGTCAATAATATTCCTACATATACTAATGCATTCACAATAGCAAAATAATAAATACCTAGGTCTTAACCTACCCAAGGAAGTGAAAGATCTTATGATGAAAACTACATTAACAATGAAAGCTACATTATTCTGAAAAAGGAAATTGAGAAGAACATCAGGAAATGGATAGGCAGATCCAACATCATCTAAATGGCTGTATCTCCAAAGCTCATATATAGATTTAATGCAGCCTCAATCTAAATAACAACAGTATTTTTCACAAATCTAGAGAAAATAATCCTAAACTTCATATGGAACCAGGAGAGACCCAGACTAGCAATATCAATCCTGGTAACAAAACCAAAGGAGGTGGCATCACCATCCCAGAGCTAAAGTCGCACTGTAGGGCTGTGGCGATTAAAACAGCACATTCCTGGCATATAACTAAAAGTTTACATCCATTCTTCTTCTCTTGAGCCCGAGAACCACTATTCTATTCTCTATTTTTATAAGTTTACCTATTTCATGTAAGTGAAATTATGTTTCACTTGTCCTGTGACTAGCTTACTTTACTTAGTGTAATGTAACCTATATTATTTCTTTACTGTTAAACTACTGTTGCAAAAATGAGGAAATATAAATTTTAAAACTAACTGTTTTCTAATATTTACAGATTTAGAGCACAATTTCAGATGATATTGAAGGCCTCTCAAGGCAGCCAATATGACTGGTTCTGTCCACCTCTTAACCTTTAATTACAGAAATGTCATTTTTCAAAAAATGGCATAAGAGGAAGAATTGTTGTTCTAGTACACAGAGTATTTATGCTGGTGATGAACTAGTCCAAAGCAATAGGTCCAGCTCTTCCAACTATTTTACTTCCCAGTTCAGCATTGGCTACTTTTTTTTTCTTCTCTTTTCAGCACCCAGAATTAAACCCAGGGTTTTGCACTGAGAAACATCCTGATCCCTTTTTTTTTAAAACTCTGAGACAAGATTTGTTATATCACAAAGTTGCTTAGGCTGGGCTTGAACTTGTAATCCTCCTGCCTCAGCCTGCCAGAGTTCTGGGATTACAGGCATGCAGCACCATGGCTGGCTCCCACTTCTGAATTATTTATTCTAATGGATAACAGTGGTTCTTCCTATTCTACAAGTTACCTTGACCTGGAAATACTGGTAAAGCCTGAAGGGCATAACACTTTGACAAGTCAAAGTGCCTCTTAATGCTGGTCTCCTAAACTAGGCTGTGTTGGCAACATCAAATCAGATACTCAGGGAGCAACTCCTAAAGATTCTAATTCAGTGTGCCTGTGTTGAAGCCCTAATTTATATTTTTCTTTTCAAACTCCCAAACTCACTCAGTTATCCAAATTTAGAAGTTACCTATTCCAGAACTTTAAGTATGAAAAAAATTGACAACCTGGTGGATGACTGTGTGATTTTCTTTCCAGTGTTACACAGGTGATTTTTGGTTCAGAATTTGGACTAGGACCTGATCTGCTGACTTCAAATCCAGTGCTCTTTTCTCTAGACTCTACTGTCTACTTCCCAGAAAACATGCATCCTGCTACTTTGTATTTCTGGAAAGTAAATACCATCTCTTCCTCATTTCCAGGTACTTAGTTCCCTTCATCCTGAAGCACAAATGGATCCAGATATATTTACATACTTAATGGAACTGAATAGCTCATGGGTTGACTTATTCAATTAGTCTTTGATTACTAGAAAAGTCAGCATAGGCCATTTTTAAATGAAACCTCCTACTCCTTTTGTCCTGTAGGCACAGAGTTATGAGCCAAGTTCACTGTGATATGGGAGGCAACAGCAACAGATCCATGCAAAACCTTCCAGAACAACATTGTCAGCTTTCAGTGGAATGTGCATGGAAAGCCAAAAATTGTTACTAAAGAGAAAAAGGTGAAAAGTGGAGAATAGCCAGACAGAAGGGAGTGAGCCTGAAGTGAGAATGCAGAGGGCTTGAACTGTCCCGGGAAGCCCATCCCTCACAGATCAGCATACACAGGTTGGCAGGCAGGGTAAGAGGGTAAGAGGCAGCCACCCAACAGGAAGAAAGATGGCCTGCAGGAAGGGAAGATATGCTTAAAATTAAACACAGGGGAGTAACAGTGTGTTTACAGTTTTCTGAGATGAGATTCAAGGCTGAAGTCATAGTTTGGCAGCTAAACCAAAGAAATTTGGTTTCCCTCGGAAAGATTTATGTCATCTAGGGTTGAGAAATATGTCTGGCTGCCAATATTTCATAAAAGCAACATAGAGAGAAATACTACCTACTTTAGTGTTTGGCTTGGGACTTTTCACTTTTATTTGTTGAGATATTTTTCATTTTGATAGAGGGAGTGAGGACCATTCATGTCAGCTTCCTATGAAGAGCTCAATGCTCTTTGCCTGGATTGTCTACTGGGTCATAACATATGCATATTTTAAATAGTAAAATAAATTAACAGAACCTCATAACTTTCTGTTCCAAAATCCTTTGAGATAACATTGCCATCAAAGGGAACTAAAAGAAATATAATCAAACCCTTTAGGAATCTCATTCTCTTGTTGGAAACAACAAAATTCAGGTCCAACTCTGCCTTTGCTATTTGCGTGACCTTGAGAAGCAACCCAATCCCATTGTGACACTGATTTCTTATCTGTGGAGGGAGGTTAATAAAAGGATCTACTTCACAGGATTGTGGAGAGAGTTAAATGACAAGCTTTTAGAAGAATGCTTGACACTCCAAAAAGACTAATTGTTATTATTTCATACTCTGGAATTTCTGAGATATCCCAAATTCAAATATTCTCTATTACTGCTTCTATTATCATGGAAATACCCTAAAGATGCCAATTAAGTGCATTTTTAGATTATCTTTCCCATTTGGAAGTGGTAGAAAATTTCTTTGTCAGGAAATATGTCTTCAGTTAAGGTTCAGAAAATATGGTCCTGTCAAGAAAGGACAGAGATATCGAAACAATTAAGAGGAAAATTTCCACCAGTCTACTTCAGCTCCAAACTAAGTCAGCTCCACTTTTGTAACTGCTTGGAGTTACTCCCAACTCTTTGGATATATACACTAGGCTGCACAACTCACTTTTCCTCTCCACAGTGCATTCCCATGGCATAGTCATCTATTCCCCCACAGACAGACATCTGGTTTCATTTTTCCTTCTCATTCCACCTTTATCTCCTCTTCTTTCCCATGCCTCTTCCTCTTCCTCTTTTCTTATTTCGTTTCCATCCTTCCTTCTGTCTTTACTTCCAAAAGTCTTTGGGCCCCTGCTGTCCTCAGCTACTACAACATTCTCTCCCCATTCCTTCATGTTAAGCTATATTCAAGTGTTATCTGAATGGTCACTTCCACGCACTGCTGTTTAGTTAATTTTGCTGTTGAGCTATCCTCCACAGCAGTCTAAATGGACTCATCACTTCCACTTACAGAAGTGGTAGTTTCCACTTTAAAACCTACTGTCATTCCTGTTGGTAATAATTATACCACTGACCCTTTTGCTCCAACCTCAACTCCTTTTTATTTCTCCATGTACTATTTATATCAATAATTTTAAATCACTCAGAGTTTGCCACATATGGAAAGCTGCTTCTTCTTGTTGTCTGACTATCTGGTGAGCATTTATTACAGCCCAGATATCCTTTCTTATATGAAATTTTATCTGTTGATAGCATGTATCTATTTCTGTATATCTCATTTCTTTTCAAAACTGTTTATGTTCATAGTTATCACTCCTAGACTGAGCATCCTGGAAGAGGCCTCTGTATGTTCAGGCCCTAGCACATTCAACATGTGGCCCAGAAGCATGTTTAAATCATGTGAATGTAGAACTACTCAATTTTGGGATTCTGAAATTGGAATCAGTATCTAGTCTGCTATGGATTTTGACTATCTGATCTTGATGAGCACATCATTTAATCTCTAAACCCTGACAACATCTATTAATTGAATGCTCAACTACTCACCTGTGTATTTGGTCATTCATTTCTCAAAATTACCCTGTGATTACCTGTTGTTACTCCAATTTTACTTCATTGACAACTTTATTTAAAGCTGAGGATAGAAAGCTATTTATCTGGACACTAAAATCATCTTAGAATCTTTGTTTCCACTCTCACAATTCTTCAGTACACTTCTGTTAGAATTTTAAGGGTGATCTTTTAAGTCATCAAACAATATCATACCCTTTGCTAAAATAACCTGCAGTGTCTTAAATGCACTTAGGAAAAAAAAATCTAGTCTAAATATCCTCCCACATCTTCTGAGTCCCACATGATCTAACCTATAATTACCTCCTTGACTTTAATTACCCCTTATTTCAGGGACATGGACTGAATTATTTTTCCTAAACTAGGAAAGCTCCTTCCCATCACAAGGCATTTGTGCATCCTATACCTTCTGCAGAGAATGTTCTTCTGGCAGATCTTTATATGGCTGGCTGCTGCTTCTCATCCAAGTCTCACCTCAAATGTTATCTCTTTAGAGTAGATTTTTTTTCCCCTGAAGCCCAATATCATTTAGTCTGGCTCCATTACTTTCCATTTTATTACCCTATTTTAGTTTCCTTAGAGCACTCAACACAATCTAAAATTATTTACACATTTTTTGCCTGTTTCCTGTATTCACAGTATGTAGCATAGTAGTTTTCACACGTTTATTAAAGCAAAGGACTGTTCAAAGTCAACATGGCCAAGAGGAATGGAATTAGGATTTGAAACTAGGACTGATTATGAAGTTCATATGCTTCTCTGTCTTCTTTCCTTGCCTCATGATAAAGTTACTGGGAAGAATCAGTAGACTTAAAGAATGATATCAGTATAAAGTGGCAGAGTTTTGCTACTCTGTCCTTTGCTATTCTCTGCTGGATACCACGTGCATTCATACTGTCCATTCTCAAGAAGCCATAAGTCATCACCAATGATGGGGGAGAAACAAAGGCCTTTGGCTACTGTAAATCCTTCTGCTGATGCACGCTTCAGACTCGCTGATAAGGCTTGTGAGGGATGCTCTTCTCTGTCATTTTCACTCTTGGCTAGACCCTTGTCATCTCTATCCTTATCCTCTACACTCTTGACTTTGCCCTCCTTACTGGCATTAAGGGAGCAGGTGATGAAAATCTCTTATTAATTTTTCATTGACTTAACATATTTTGTTTTCATAGAGTGTTAGGCCTCTGTTCATTCCTCAATTATACACAATCCAAATTAGAGTTCAAATGAACCACAAAGAGTCCTAATCTAAAAGAAAATCAACACATATAAGTTAGTTCATCTGAAGTCAACAAACTAATCACACAGCTAGTGAATGTCAAAGTCAGGAAAACTCATCCCCATCTGCTTCTCTCCTAAAACCTGTTGAGTGTATTAAAACATTTAATGAAATATGATTCTAGAAAATTTCAGTGTGATTATACTAAAATGACAAAAATATTTGCACTATTTATTCTATGGTGCATAAATAAATTAGCAACCCATGTATAGTACCTTTATGTTTGTAAAAGCCCCCAAATTTTCCAGGGGAAATAATTTGTTTCATTGTCAATGACATATATTTATGTCCCTTCACTACATTTCAATCTCCATTATTTTAGGATTTTCTAAGATAAAAATTCTTTAAACTATTTGGTTTAGTTATTAAAAATTTATAGATGTATCAAAACATATGATGTAGACAATAAATACAATTTTTGTCAATAGAAAGTGAATAAAAAGCAAAAGTCCAATACTTAGTCAAAAACTTGTATTGCATGTCAAGCAGAATATAGAGCATGTTTTAAAAAATCTACTACTTGTGGAAGTTAACATGTTATTTATCTCCAAGTTGTCTTTTTGGAAGTAGGCTGTGGCTCTGCCGTGTGCTGAGCCTTGGCCTCGGCTGTCCTGTTGGTTTCCTGTCACATGAGATGGGAGCTGAAGGAAGTTGGGGCAGCCAAGGTCCAGCCTCACTCTTTCCAGATGCAGTTGCTTCAGCACCCGGGTCATAGACATTAAAAACAATATCTGTAAAACTTTCCTTATCTCATTTTTCTTCTTAAAAATTTTGTTCAAGAACGCATTGTTATACAGCAAATCTGATGCGTGTTGGGGACTGAAGGAAGACAGTTCCTGGGCTCTGTAAATCTCCTTTCAAGATGTTCCTTCTGTCAGAGTACACTCTTAGCCTACACACTCCCACCACACCTTCCACAAGCACTCAGGATCACTTTGGACTTCCCCAAACGCTGATATTTAAAAGATTTTAACTTCTCCCATCATTTTTAGTCAGTGAAGCTAGTTTCTCCTTCTGTAGGAAGTAGATTATTATATTTGAGTCATATATCATTGCTATTAACAAGACATAATACCATTTGGAACATACTCATATCCTAGAAAGTTTCCATGTTTTAGCGTCTACTTGAAGTTTTCCAGAGAACATTTGTCATTTCATTCAAGAGCAGGTCTATGAGTAATCATTTAATCAAAATTACTGCAGTGATTACTACTTGTACAGAAAATTATAAAAATACAACAGGATTAAAGCCAGGATTGCCAAGTCTAGGCACTGCTTCTTGAGTATGAATTACTACATTCTTCAATTTGGAGGAAATAGAAGAAGGAGAATCATTTTTCATTGAAACTACATTTCTTAATTTTGACTTTTTCTGTTTTATTTTTACAAAAATACGTAATGAAAATTGATGAATATAAAGCTAATTCAGATTCTTAAATTCTAAGGTAGTTTTATTTTAGTGTTGAAGTCTGTGATATATAACTTTTTTTTAAGATTCAGGAGGTTAGGGCCTGGGATTTAGCTCAGTGTTTCCGCCACCTGCCTCGCAAGCACAAGGTCCAGAGTTGGATCTCCAGTACCCCTCCCCCCGAAAAAAAGAAAGATTCAGGAGGTTAAATAAAAAGAAGATTGAAAATATTAAATAGGATTTTTTTCTCATGCTTTGACATATACCAACTGTTCAGTGAAAAAAACAAAAACTGAGATGATAATTTTTAAAATATTCAACAAAGATGTATAGGGAGGTAAGTTAGCATGGAAACAACTACTCTTCTGGAAACAAGCCTTGTTTTGAGTTGGAAATTCTATAAATTACACTTTTGTTCAAATTATTTTATTTTGCCTTACTTTCATTTGTCTCTGATAGAGATAAGGTTTTATATGTTCCTAACTAGAGAGACAACCTCTCAGAGACTAGTAGGATATGCACACACTTCCTTAAAGGGTAATAAATCAGGCCACAATCTGCAAGAAGATGGTAACAAAGGCAGTTTTAGCTAAGTGAATTATTTTCTTTTTCAATAACGTTCTTTAGAAAAATAAACTGAACTTTTAAGTTAGGAGGTAGTTTTGTTAACTGTTATTATAAAAAAAGGTCCAAATTAGTGTTCACAAGGGAGAAATTAAGTCCATGTTTGTGGGTAACTAAATAATGTGTAATCCGTGGTTGAAGCTGGATCTTATCATAACAAAACATGTTCTGTTTGGAAATAAAGGCTGAAAGATTCTGCTGCTTGTCAAAAGAGATGGGAAGCTTTGGGTCTGTGGCCTTCCTTTATGAGTGGTGAAAGATAATATGAGTTGGATAGGTTTAGGGGGATCTGACCCACTCTAGGATGATCCAAATGTGTTGACAGAACCTCGCAAAGTCACTCCCTTGAGACCAGTGGTAAACAAGACTTTCTGTGGAGCATGTTTAGCTACCACAAGGAAGGATTTGTTTCTGGTCGGAAATCATCTTAAAACATTTCTTGTCCAAGTTTAAATACAGTTCTTTGAGGTTTAAGGCCATGCTACTAAAACTTGATTCTTGTGCATTTCCTTAGAGCAGTAAAAAAATCTTTCTGTATGTATCACATTGAAGATGGAGATGCATCTATTTGATTGGTGCATCAAAAGCTGCGGAAATAGACTCAAACTTTTTTTTTTTTTTGGTATCAGGGACTGAACTCTGGACCTTGTGCTTGTGAGGCAGGTGGTGGAATCACTGAGCTAAATCCCCAGCCCTAGACTCAAACTTTTACTGGCCTTAAACAGAAGATAACCAACTCAATCAGAGGGCAGGGAGCTATGGCTTCAGCTAAGTTGAAGATGTATTCGTTGAAACATTATTCACTTAAGCCAGATGTTAAGTCTAGGAGACTAGTGAGACAAGGGAGGATAAAGAAGGACTTGAAGTTAGACAAAATAAGGGTTCCATACTTGAAATCAGCTCAGAAAAGAAAGCATTGTACAGTTGTTGACAGTCAAATAGAGCTAGATTCAAATCCCAGATTGACCTCTTTTTGGCTGCGAATTGGGCAACTGTGATTATATTTGTTTGAATTACTAGGTTATCATCTCCTCCAGGTAACACCTTCAGAGCTCCTCCTTGTGGAAGGAGTGCTCCTTATACTCCTTGGTATCAGCCTTGGCCATGTGACTTGCTTGGACAGGAGAATTTGAGCAGAAGTGACAATCACATGCAAATAGAGGATTCAATGCTTACTGCCTGGTCATTTTCATTGATCTTTCCCCTCTGCTATGGGATGGGCGTGTTGCAGATAAGGCTTGCACCTTCAGCTTGTATCTTTATGAAAATGATATCATTTATGTGCACTAAATTATCTTTTTATTTAATTTTATTTTTAATAGTACATATTTGCAGTATACGATGATTGTATTCCTCATGGGGAGTTGGTCCATGTGCATAACACATCTTCATTCTTTTTCCATCCTCCTCCCCTCTTCTCCCTCCTTCTTCTCTTGATCATTTTTTCTTTGCAAAAGATCTATCTCTATTTCCCTATTATCTGTCTTTTGTTTTACTCTTTAATTTATTTATATATTGAGTATTCTGCCATAAAGAAGGATAAACTTGTCATTTATAGAAAAATAGATGTACCTCAAGACCATAACATTAAATGAAATAATCAAACACATAAGATTACATGTCACATGGATTCTCTTATATGAGAAACTCAAATTATTTTTTAAAATAGAATATAGGATATTATGTCTGAAATAATTTTGAATCTATTCACACTGATACTTATCTATTTACATTGACAGATACGGTTGGTCTTGATGACCTTGGAGAAAACATGTAGTGCTGCTGTTGATGCTGCTTTAACCATTGGGTTTCTTCCTATAGACTGGTCAGTGAGGGAAACTGATCAATTACTTGCCCTTGTCTTACGACATCAAGTGAGGCTCAGCTGGGCCTAATGTGTTTTATTAGATATGGCACATCCTGCCAATAGAATAGCTTTGTGGAGCCAGAGGGCACATAGCAGGAGTTTAAACCAATAATCTCTTAAAAGTTGTCCAGTGATTTTCAATACTAGCCTCACATTGGAATCATCTAAGGCATCAGAACTGATACTCAGACATCACTTCCTATTAACTAAATAAAAACAAAAAACCAAAAACCTCTGGGAACAGGGAACAGCAATTACAACAACAATAGAACAAACAAAACTCACCTTGTGAAACTATTGTGCAGCCAGGGTGAGAACTAGTAAGAGGTAAAGAAATCAAAGGGAAAGGAGAGATCTAAGCAGATGGGTAGCCGAGGAACCAATATGATCAGAGGAATAGAGGGAGAATTCTGACCAGTGCTTCTTAAACTTCAATATGCATGGCTGCTATCAAGAAGTCAACCAATAACAAATGCTGGTGGAGTGGAGAGAAAGAAACCCTTCTCCGTTGTTGGTGGGAGTGTAGACTGGTGGAACCACTATGGAAATCAGTGTGGAGATACCTCAGAGAACTAGGACTGAAGGTCCCATTTGACCTAGATATTCCCTTGCTGGGTATTTTCTCAAAAGAATTAAAAGAATCATACCACAGAGATATATGTGCATCCATGTTTATTGCAGCACAGTTTGTAATAGCTAAAGCTTGGAAACAGCCCAAGTGCCCATCAACTGGA
>NW_004624811.1:10348154-10359158 GCF_000247695.1 Heterocephalus glaber
TAAAAATATATAAATAAAAAGTGGATGGATAAATAGGAATGGCTTGTCAAAGGATACAAAAATTTGATTGATAGAAGATAGTAACTAAAGAAAAACTTAAGAAAAGGAAAAAAAGTCTAACTGAGATCCCAAGGTAGACTGTTGTTAATGGAATCCATATCATAATAATTAGCCATAGGAAAAAGTATAAATCCCCCTTCATTTTTATCAGAAGTAAAAGTTGAATGTAGAAAAAAAATTTTTTTGGTACAAGGAATCTAACTCAAGACCTTGTGCTTGGGAAGCAGGCAGATGAACCACTGAGCTAAATCCCTGGAAGGAATGTGGAAAATTTGAGGTTTCAATGGCAACAGTCTATGAAAATTCTTATTCACTTATTTCTATTTTCCTTGTGAAGCAGCAAAAAGGTAAAACCACATCCAAAGTGTGAGGAAGAAAATCAAGGAGGGAGAGAACAGATAGGGAGGATTGTGAGAGGGGGATCTGAAGAAAATAAAGAAAGCTCAACACGCATCCTACAAAAATGGAGAAGGGCGGGGTGAACACATTAGAAATATATAGGATTTCCAGGAATATTTAGAGTACAATTAAGACTTGAGACCATGAACTTTTAGAGCCATAGTTTCTCATGGTTCTGTGATGTTGTCCAGCAGGGCTTTATTGACCTGGAGATAGAGAAATATGGACAATTGTGGGGGAAGTATTAAGATGGAGTCTTATAATATCACAGATGAAGAGTGAGTTTGAAGATATAAACCATACCATCACACACGGATGAGAAAAGCAGTAAGACTTAAGGTATTATATGTCTCAATGAGGTCAAAGAACAAATCTGAAGAATGAGCTATTGGGAAGGCTGAAAGATAAGCATTGGTAGAGGCAGCCTGTGAATTGCTGTTGGTATGGAAGCAGTTCCAATCGATGGCTAAAGGGAAGAAGAGGCAAAGACTACTCTCTGGAGGAGGAGTCCTGGGTATTGGGGAAGATATCCATGCTGGTGTTTACTCCTCCCAGGAGGATCTGGAGATGTGAGGCATGGTAGAAATATATGAACCATGATCTACACTCACTAATAAGCTGATGACGTGGTGAAATGTGTCTCATAAAAATGGAATTTTTAAAAGATCTTGGAGGTATAATAATTTAGGGAACCAAGTAAGCACCAATCCCATGTCCCTACCCCAAGCTAGGTAAATGAGAAGGTTTTCCTACAAAGCTATCAGTGAATGACTTCCTGTCCTCAGGAAAGGGCCTCTAGGAAGAAATGTGAAAAGTTAAGGTTTTAGTCAAAATGAGGTGCCATGACTTGCCTAGAGTCTCCCAAAAAGGAACTATCAGGATTTGCCCATATCCTTTGATAATTACGGTTCTAGTACTGGCCAGAGGTTTCCTGCTTATAAATACCCAAATCTGTCTGCCATGAGTTTTCTGTGACTGCAAGAATGAGTTCCATGTCGCTGCCCCACTTTACATAGGGCAAATGCCTTTAGGAACAGCCCTTAGCCAAGATGACTCCCAACTTCCTTTCTCTCCAAAGCCCCTGGAGGAATGAGCTGTGGTTGTTACAACATGAACCCGTCCATTAAAGGGCCCTACTCTGGACCTCTTCCCTCACCTCAGAGTCCTATTCTCTTCCTAGAACTGGGATTTTTAGTTAAAAGACTGGATGCCCAACTAAATTTGAATTTAGTAAAAATAACAAATTATTCTTTTCAGTGTGTAGCCAAAATATTATATGTAATGTAACTTATCCTACTATTTTATCTGAGATTTCCTTCTAAAACTCTGTTTATATTCATATCCTTGCATCAAGTTCTAATTCTGATTGATTCTAAACTATGACAGTCAACAGCTTCTCTAGAAGAATGGACTTTGAAGGAGAAAAGGATCTGAGAATGAACTTCAGAAGCAGCATACTAATGCAACATCCAAATCAGACTGAATGGCTGTGCTCTAATTCTGGCTATAAATGAAAATTACCAAGAAAAATCTACAAAGCCAGCCTCAGCATATTTTGCCTGATTTATAAGAAGCCATCACCTCATCAGAAAAACACCTGTTATCCAGTCACCTGTACTAAACTCAATGCCAAGTATCATTAGGACAGCTTTGCTATGATAACACTCTATTCATCCCACCAGCAAACGTCCTACAGGGTCAATCACTGGAAAATGACCTCTGTTTCAATAAAGTAACATTATTAAATACAAAGAGGGTAAGCCACACAGCCCTGACCCACCCTTTCTTAGCAATACTTGGTTTGATTGCATCAATGCTAGGGATCCCAGATGCATTACTGCTAATGAACTTACAAACAGAGGCTTGTTTTTCAAATAATTTAATTAAAATCCCAAGTGTTTGCTTGCTGCTATTCTTCCAGAGGGATCCTTTTGTGAATTCTGGATGAGAACTACTTTATCTACCTACCCAACAACTTCATCAACATTTTCTAGGCTGATATTTGCAAAACCCAAAATTCTTATTTTCATGGTTCCTATGTTTATTTCTTTACTGCCTTCCTGCCTCAATGGAGGTACAGTTTAATTTTTCATCAGTGAATTCCACATCTCCCCAACATGTCTAGTTGTTTCTTTGTCCTGAACTGCAATACCAGAAGTTCAGTTTGTTTATTATTTTGTTCATGGGCAGTGAATACAAATCACTGGTACTAATGGCATGTTGTACTCAATTCAGGTATAAAATTTGTTCAAGGATTGAGCAAAATTGTTGGATTATGAATGTATGGTGACTTCTTTGAATATTTAGAATGATATCCTAAAAGTGCTATCTCATTTGGGCATTCACATTATCATCACTTTAATGTAATACTGGGCTTTTTTATCTCAGCAACAGATAGAGTCAATCTGCCGCAATATCGGAAAACCTGGGCGACAGACAACAACGCTTGAGTCACAGGAATGCTAGTAAAGTTCACTTTAAAGAAAATGATTCCCACTTTTCTGCATCCACATGCTTGCTTTTCATTTACATGTTGAGCCTACTGGCTTCAGAGTGTCCTTTCAGCAACATTCAGAAGGCCAGGTACTTGGCTGTCTCCTGATGCCTTGACTTTGTTTGCCCCATGTTCAACACTTGTTTGAAATCTCCAGAGTGCTAGCTATAGGTGGCAGGGAGAGACAAGCATTGGGCTCCTCCTTTCTGGGATGATTATTCAACCAAGCAAAGACAGGAACGGGATATCATTGTGGCAATGTGTCATCTTCTGAAAATGAGCACTCAGGTCCAACATGGCAGAACCTCTACAAAGAGGCATTTTACATACGGTGCTTGTGTCTCGCTCCCCTACCCGTATAAGATGTACCATTTTGAAATCTCAGGAAATTGGACCTACACAGAGTTTGAAGGAAAATAATCTGATTAAAAAATGATTGAATTGCTTGAATGTGAGAGATCAAGGTGTGTGAAGATAGCTCTTCATTTGCTTTCATTTCACATTCCTGATTGCAGCTCAGGATCTCCCCTATGGAGTGGATGAATGAACGAAAGGCCCCCTGAAACAGCTCTAAGGGTTGCATCCAAAAAGAGGCACAGCTGCGCAGGATTTCACCTCTCCACCTCATTCTGAAGCCAGCATTGTCCTAATAATAAAACCCAGATGCTTTCTCAAGGTACAACCTAGACCAGTGTATAACTTTTTGTAACCACAGTCCTGCTGCCCCCTGTCTTGGTCCATGGCGGTGACACTAGGATTTATTTGATAATGACACAGTAACATGGGCAGAGGGTGGAGGCAGCACAGTAATAGGCATCTCAGACTTTGTATCTCACCCCTTACAGAAGGATTAGCACTCAGTCAGCTGTCTGTATTACAGTTTGGTAATTAAGTTTACATAATGGTTGTACTTTCTTTTTTCTTATTCTAATTCATAATCTAATTTTTTATATCATTTAGACTTTAGAGTATACCTAGATAAAATAATTGCAACTGGCTGAAACATGCAGAAATTGAGGCATCACAGAAATTTATCTTTCTATGGGATAAGCTACTGATTGTTTCACAGAATTCAACAGTGCATTTAACAAATACTTTTTATTTTCACAAACTGATTTTATCACTTGAAGCTGACCACAGCAACATTTGCCAAGATGAAAGCCTATTCACAATACTGTCTTCTGACCATAACTGAATTCTTCATGTGGTCTGACTTTCAGGCAGCTCCTTCCAAGCTTTCTGAGCTTCCTTCGCATCACTTGCCAGTGTGTAGAGCAGTCCTCAGAGTATTCTTGGAGCCAATTGTTGATATGAAGTTTCTCTAATGACTTAGGACAAGGGCCACATAATTTTTTTTTTTTTTTTTTTTTTTGGTACCAGGGGTTGAACTCTGAACCTTGTGCTTGCAAGGCAGGCGGCGGAACCACTGAGCTAAATCCCTGGCCCTGGGGCCACATCATTTTAACCTGGGGAGTGACTCTTTTGAGCAAGTCCCAGATAAAGTTAGTAATCTATGAAAGCTTTTATCCATCTCCTGATGGCTTTAACAGAGTGGAACACTACATGACCCATGTTATTTGTTTTCATTTACAAAGGTGCACAGGCTTTGAATTTAAAAATGGAACATTTTCTTCTTGTGCCAAATGTAAACAATTTAACATCCATTTCCCATCCAGCTATTTTACCAGTTCAAAAGAGTTTATATGAATCTTATCTGTATTATATTTCCTGCTGATTGGCAGTTCCTCCTGCTTTATCTGGGAAGCCAAAAATATGCTGGCTTGGATTTGAACAGGAAAGGAATAACAAAGAAAACTGGGAAATAAATGTAATGAGTGGTTACAGGGTGCTGAAAACTATACTTATCGTTTCTTATTCTTGTGGAGTTGCTGCTGCCATATTGATTTATGCCTGGAAAGTCTTTAATGGAAACATACAACAAAAGCTTCAGAGTATTTTGTCAACAAGAAAACACAGTTTACCCTATGTTCAAAGTCCCCATCTTTTCCTGATTTGAGAGATTCCATATTCCTTGCTGTTGATATCTCTCTGAGCCCTGGGGGAAGTTTGCATTGGATATAGTAATTCACCATAAAGAACAAGAGCTCCCAGAATGTTATAGAGTTGTTTTCGTGGCCAGGGAAATAATTCTGTAGAGACCACGAGGAGTCCAGAGAACCAAAAATATTGTGGTTACTCCAGGACAAAACACAGTCAGTTTACTGAGCCTCTGAGACTAATTTTTTCTTTCAGAATGAGAAAGACATTTATTTGGCCTATTGCTCAAATACCTTAAGTCTCTTTCTCACATTTAAAGCCTGAATTATTGGAAAGGAGAGGAGAAAAAGGACAAAACCAGACATCTAGATATTTCCTTGTGGAATATCATAGTTAAAAACCATTTTCTCTGCCTTGACTTAATTCGTTATGCACCGAGATAAAAAGTTAAATCATAAACTCAGGGTCTTTTGTGAGGAGGACAGGCAAGAGTTATGGCTTTTACTGCAAGAATTAACCATTAATTTTTGCTTCAAGCTCACATGCCCAACAATTTTTCTCAAAGCCCCTTCTCTAGCTGCCCTGTCTGGAATGTTCTCATTGTCCTCACCTTTTTCACACCTACATTCCCTTGTACTTCCCACCCTTTACTGCACCCCCAAACACCACTACACTCTCAAGCCTCAATTTAATTGGACTTACAAAACACATAGGGAGTGTATTATTTATTTTTCACTGTGTGCCCTGGTTTTCCATCAGTGAACATCATGACTATCACAAACACCTGACTGTTAGATGCTTGTAGGAAAGATAAAACAGCAGACTGAAGAAAGGCAATATTTGTCCATACATTCTGAACCTCTCTAGGCAAGGCACATGCAGTGGGAAGAGCACTCCAGGAATCCCACACCACAGATCTTGCATACAACATGTAGTATCTCTGAGCCTTTTTATCTTCATGAGTAATGGCGTTAGATAACCTGGAAAGCCCCTGATTCTTAAAATGGTTTAAAAGTATTGAATCAGACTGCTGCATTTCTAGGAAGCTGACTATGTTCCTGAAGGTCACTTCCTGGCATCAGCTGCCCTTACTCTGAGGAGCACGGAGGGTTTTCCTAGCACACCCATGAACTGACTTCTCACACCTTCCCTTGCTGAGGGCTGTTGGCTCACCATGTGTTGCTCCACCAGTCCACCTCTCACCCATCAGCCAGCAGGCCAGTGCCGTGGATGACAGCAGCAGCTGCCACCTGTGGCATGGTGACATCCTGAAGGGCAATGGTGCGTATGATGAGAAAATATCCGGGAAAATGCAACACACTGAGCAGAAGTTGTAATCTACATTTTACAGAAGTTTCCTACCCTCCTGGCCTCTGCAGCACACTTTCTCTTCCTTACAAAGAAATATACTGATTTCCTGTCTCTGTATTTGCATATGGTTTCCATTTGAAAGGTCATCAATTATTTGAACAATGATATCCAGGTATTTCATTAAAAACTAATCTCCAAATATGGAGCAACTCCAGAGATAGAATGCTTTCATTATGTTTACGTGATGGCATGCAGTGTATACAGTTAGAACTGAAGCAGGAAGCATACCATTTCTCAGCCTCAAAAACCCAGCCTTAGATAAAACACTGTGTGATAAGATTATTTTTGATGAAGGTACAAGTTTAATTAAGTGATCTACCTAAACGTGTACATTCTGGTTTTTACCATGATGCTAGTTCTAGAGTAACAGTACCTGTCTCAAATTAGACACTCAAAGAATATCTGTGAAAGCACAGCAAGGATGGATGAGTAAGTTGCCTTAGAATTATAAAAAGAGTGGTGGTTATATAGACTCCTTCATCAAAGATGGAGAAATAATATTGTGGGCCCCCTGTGCTCTTTACCTACTTGGTTTCAAACCTAAGACAATACCGTTAGGCATATTAGGTACCTACACTGTTCAGACTTTGTTGAGATTACAGAGTTCTGTCCCAAAGTGCCAGTCCTTCACACAGATGATCTGATACATCCTTTACAATCTGAGAAAGAGGTGATAGGGTCCCATGTTAGGTTCGCTTATCCAGGCACATTGATTGGATTTGCATCATATGCCATATACCAAGTTTTTCTGCTGTAAACGAGGGACTGGGTCCACAAGATCTCCAACTGCCTCATGGCATTAATTATCTGATGGTTCTATGAAAGCAGCAATGAAAGTCTTTGTTCATTTTAATATATGAAGGACAAAAATTCTAGAATTGACAAGTGGCTATTTTTCAGCGATGAGATAATTGATTTTAACTTGATACTTAAATTTTTCTTTATCATAATTTTAATAATGAAAATATATGATTTTATAATCAAATGAAATAAAACAAAGTCTTTCTACTTTGAAAAAAAATTCTAATTCTTGGAGAAACATTTTAAAAGGCATCAAAAACAAAATATGAGTTTCCATAGTGAGGCCTAGAGGTGGGTGTTTCAGACTACTGCCTGAAATTTGTGGATCCTGGCCGGGAGATTCCTATTTAGTAACTTCGGGGCCTGAGGGTGTGCATGTTTACTAAGCTTCAGGATGACATGTTGAGGAAACTGGACGCAACAGTGAAACATTCTATGGAGATGGTTCTTGGCTTGTGTTTATGAAAGAATCACTTCTACCAAACATTGTTCCTTGTCTGGGATTTTCATCATTATATGGGAAAATGTCTGCATCAAAATCTATTTAACTGTTTCAAACTGCTTCAAATAGAAGTATCTTGGGTTAAGGTCCTGTCAAAAGGGTGAGCTGCACTGGGAAAGAGTGATTCTACCCCAGAGCCAACTTAAATGAGCCCAAAAGGCTCAGTTCAACATCCCTGAGTTTAATAATCTGGGCCCTGGAACCCCAAGACACGCCAAAATCATTTGCTGAGACAACACAGACTGATATCAAAAGTCAGGGGCAAATTAAATGAGGAAGTGGCTTGGAACCAGGTCTTTATCTGGAGCTCTGGTTTACAGGGTATAGTGCCTAGTAATAAATCACAGGTCATCCCTAGACAGCGGATTAGCTGGCCAGTGAATTGAACTGACTGAGTCATCACGAGGTTTCATTTGAAATATCAGAAAAAAAAAATTCAAGAGAAAGAAATGACTCCAAAGGATTCTTAATGTTACCTTACTTAGGGTTAGATCATGTGTAAAAAAGAAAAAAATTAAAAGTAAGAAGGGAAAAATAGAAACAAAGCTTATGTATATGGGGGGTAGAGGGGTTGAAGAGAGGGCAAGGGAATGGGAAAAAATAAGAATTAAGATATATCAAGCACAAGGACAAATTCTCAGTGATGAGTGTGATCATAAGGTATACCTAAATGTACCAATAAACTCAATAAAAATTCAAAAAATAAAAATAAAAAACAATTTCCAACACTATATAAAAAAAAGAAAATGAATACCAGGATTAATTAAGATTTTCTTTTTCTTTTTTTTTTTTGTACTGGGGATCGAACTCAGGACTTTGCACTTGTGAGGCAGGTGGAAGAACCACTGAGCTAAATCTCTGGCCCAGTTAGGAATTTCTGATTGGACAACATCACGAAGGTCTAAATGACAGAAGAAAAGTGATATGGATCTTCCAGCCACAGACCAGTTTTCACCCCCAGAAACACTACTGATGACTAAGTCAGGTGATGTAGGCACTAATAATCATTCACCATGTGGGATGGCCTGATTTAATCACCTCCTTATAATTAAACAATAGACCCACAAGCACAAGCATGAAATCTTTGAATGTTTTCAAGGCCAGAATCACTTTGGCAAAAAACGTTCCTTTATATTTTGCTATAGATTGATAGCTAAAGAATCTACTTACATGTTTCAAATACACATGTGTGTGTCCATGTACCTCTGTATGGTTATATGTGATATATAAACACATATTCTCAAGTACATGTGCCCGAGGTAGGGGTGGGTATGTGCACATGATTTATTTAGGGACTAATTCCCTCTCTTTTCTTTGCAGTCCTTCTGTGTCTCCATATTATTCCAGAAGGGAGCAAAGAAAGGGTAAAGGAGGAGGAGGAAAGGAAGAAGAAAAGAGAGAGATCAAGACTGTAGAGAGGAAAGAGGAGAGAAAACGATATGAAAGAGCAATTAGGAGAGGATTTAGAAAGAAGAAAGGAAGTGAATTCGAGAATCCTGGATTTTCCCTTTCCTTCCTGTATTCTCTTTTTCCAAATTCCAGGCTGCTACTAGACCCTTCCCCAGGCCTCTCCCATTCATTTCCCAAGCTTGTGCATACTGCAGCTTTTGTCTCATACCTCCAAGTATGGTACCGAACACTCCAGATAAAATAAAACATTTTTAAGTATTCCCATTAAATGTTCCTATTGTTATACTTCTATCAGGAAGTTAATTAAAGAAAACACAAAAGTCTATAAACAATTTCCAATGCTTTCCTATTCTTTGACTACATGGACAGTGAGAGCATAACTCCATAAAGACTTCCTGAGAGAGGCCCCTGGTCCTCCCTCCTAGCTCTTGAGATGTAAATTATTTAACTTTATGCAGAAGGGTAACAACAAGAGGAATTCAAAACTGCCCATTACTGGGCACCCCATTATGCATTCCATTCTTCACAAGGTTTTATTTTGAGTGTGTACATTGTTGGGTAAAGAGAGGCCTTTAGGGTACAGTATATTTCAAAACACAATTAAAATAAACTCTTCAAGTGGAAATGTAAAATGCATTTGTATTCTATTAAAGCCTTTGGCCTTATCAACTGCAGAGTGTTCCTCTGCAAGGTCATTAGTAACTAGTCTCACACAATAGGCACCAGGCATCAGCCACACAAAAACAAACAGGGACCCCAAATACCACAATAACTTCCTGTACCTGTACTTGTTTGCTTGCTGAGCCCTCGAACATTGGGAATTGCTGAAATACATAAAAGCGTAGCAGCTTGAGTCAATATTTGCCTGCCTAAGTGAGTGGTTTTATTTAGTGAGATGACTGAACCTTTGAATAAATACATCTCCTGGTAGGCAGGAAAACAACCCCAAGCAGACAGTGGAAGAATGGGAGGGGAGCAGAACCAGCTCAGCCATTGGGGCAGGACTGGGAGGAGGTCCTGAGTCTTCAGAGAGTCCTGCCCTGGCCCCTTCCTTGCTAGGTGGCAGTGGCAGGGAAAATGCTCTTCTGGGCTGTGCCTCTTGTCACAATCATCTAAAGTGTTTGCTCAAACAGTGGCTGCTGGGCCCACAGCTACTGATTTGCTAGGTCTGGAGTGGGGCCTAGGAGTTTCCATTTCTAACAAATTCCCTTGCATTCCTGATACTGCTGGCTCTAGGCTCACATATGAATAGCTGTTCTAGACCAGTGAATAGAAGAACATTTCAAAAGAAATGTAACAGAGCCAAATGGTAATTTGAAATTGTCCAGTAGCTATGCTAAAAAAAGAAAAAAAAAACATGAAATTAAGTGGAATACTACACACCATGGTATCTGTGAAGGGTAGTTTCCAGGAACCCTCTGAAAATACCAAAAATTTATTGCTTAGGTCCCTTATATAAAAATGTTGTAGTAGGGACGCCCTACCAAGGTTGTGAGTGGTGCAAAACACGCTGAATCACCCCGCTGCAGACAGGCAGCCACCTGGTTCGACACTATAAAGATGCAGAGGACACCGGACCACCAGACCATGGCACTGGGGCCCACCACTCCCAGCCCAGAGGTACGGGGTTCTGAGCCGCCGTCCTACTGCTCCTGGTCCAGAGGAAGGGGCTTCCCAGCCACCATCCCTCCCGCTGCTCCCAGTCCAGAGGAAGGGGCTACTGGGCCACCATCCCTACTGCTGCTCCCGGCCCCTGTCCCACCTCACCCAGCTCAGAGGAGGTAAGCCGTGCAGGCGCTAACAGCCCCCTGCCCCAGTCAAAATGAGAAAACACGTAAATAAGTCTCAAAACCAGACTTTCAGATCACCTACAACAACCCCAAAGGGAAATGAGATGGAACACTCTGACACTCAACCACCTGGACCCACTGAACTGGCAACAAAAGAGGATCTGGGAAAAATGAAATCA
>NW_004624811.1:10364078-10379290 GCF_000247695.1 Heterocephalus glaber
GAAATGGAAAAAATGGAAATAAAGTCTTTGTAAATAGGGAAGGGTGGAGGGCCTGAAGGGAGGACTAGGAATGGGGAAAAAATAAGAACCAAGATGCATTATGTAAAGGTACAATTCCCAATGAGTAATGTAATTATGTTGTATACCTCAAATGTACCAATAAAAGAATTTAACAAAAAAATGGTGTAGTATTTGCATATAATCTAAGTGCATTCTTCATATATTTTAAATCATCTTCAGATTGCTTATAGTACCTGATCCAAAGTAAATAGTCATTATTCTGTATTGACTACAGAGTAGTAATATGAAATGGAAGTCTGTGCGTGTTCAGTACAGATGCGAAAATATTTTACTAATATTTTTGATCCATGTTTGGCTGAATCCATACATGTGGAATCCATCAATATAGAGGGGTGACTGGATATTCAACATGTTATTATTTTAAAATATATCAGTGTACAAATTATTGAGATATTTTATATTCTTGGTAATAAGTTTTTCAATCCCAGTGGGTATTTTACACTCATAGCACATCCCAGTGTGGATTAGCCACAGTTCAGGTGTCCAATCGCTTTCTGTGGCTTATGGATATTGTATTGCATGGCCATAGGAGCCATGAATCCCTATTGCTCCTTGTAGACCTGGAAGAGTATATCTGGCCTTAGGAGTGTAGGAATATCATCATGCTCAAAGGCTGCCTTGGTGGTGGGTACAAACTAGGCTCAGCTGGGAGGGATTTGGGAATCAACTTGGACTTGTGGGGAAGGGTGTCCACACAGGTGAATGCAAGGACCATTGTGTGTGTTTGTGAGAAAGGAAACCGGAGAGATGAAGTCATTCCATTGATTCCAGCACCTGTAACACACTGTCAGTGGACTTTTCGTAGTTTTGCTTATAGCTGCACTTGCTAGGTCTCACCTGTCTTTAGGGCACTTTGCTTTCTGTGTTTGGAGCTATCTCATAGCACTGGTTATACAAGCAGAAGCCTTGGTATGCTGCAGGTCCACCTTGCTGGCTTTTCTCCTTTTACAAGCAGCTTGGGTCTTGGAAGGAGTGATCATAAAGAGAATGATTACTTTGCAATGAAAGGAAGGCTCTAAGAGGAGGGAGTTTATACATGGAAATCAATACCAGCATTGGAAAGAATCCCCTTTTGCCCATAGAAAGCACTGCCAACAGGGTCAATAGCTGGAATTAACCTGGACCCTATTTTATTATTATTATTTTTAATAAACCTGCTTTATGATAGACTGTGATGTGAGCTCCCAGGCTGTAGCTGCACCAAAGTGAAGGCCAAGAACAAATGGTGTGATCTGAGAATTTCCTCTTATTCAAGCAGGTACCACTCCCCACCCACTGTCCTCAACTCCTGAGCTCCTCAGGTAGAGAAGGGATAGTGAAATTAAGCCTTTATGAACATAAGCAGATAGTAGCATAAAATCGCATGTGCTTATTCCTCCAATTTTATTGGTTGTTTAATTTGTAATATACAATAACAAAAAATTAGCATTTGTGAGTATTTTCGGAATGCCTGCTAAATGCTGAACCTTATGCCTAACACTTTACGTATCTCATTTAATTCTTTCAACAATCCTGAAAGGTAAAGGTATGGAGAACCTAAGTGAGTAAATGTCCCAAGGAAGGTAATAAGCAGTTAACAGCCTCCCTCTACCAAAGGCTTTGTGAATGTGTACTCAACTGCCTCTCTCTGGGGTCTGCACTAACTACTCCTTCTGTTTTGGAGACTTTCACCTCATCTAATAAGATGACTCACTCTCTCACTTCCATGTGCTGTTTTCTCATCCTAGAGAATCCTGCCCTTACTACCTTATAAAAATAACAACCCCTCAGTGGTTGTCATCCTCACCATGATACAGTTCTCTCTGGCACTTTCCGCTGCCCATCATATTAAACCTTTACTTGTTTGCAGTCTCTGTGTCTCCCACACCCTAACCCTCTGCATCAGTTTAACCTCCGGAGAGCCTTGTTTGACTCACTGACAAAACCATTCCTGGAATAGTCTTTGACAGGTAGAAGGTGCTCTGTAGATATTTGTTGAATGAAAGAATGAAAATCACCAGACAAGGAGAGAGGGACAATAGAATGAATTTTCAGAAGGTGATTGGGTGCTCAGATATAGAGAACCTCCCACTGGAAGCCAATCTTGACAAAATACCTCAATTCAAACCCCAGTGGAGTCTGAGCACCTGTGAGAGCTCTGAGAGCACCTCTCAGGAGCTCCACTTCATGAGCTTCCTTATCTCCGGTATCCCTGGCAAGAGCACAGCAATGGACCACAGTATTTCCTGAAAGCCCACCTCACTCAGTTCTTCACAGGTTGTCATCAGTGTGGGACTTTGGGTGATTACTCAGCACAGTCAGTCCAAAGCCTTGTGCTTGGCCATGCTGTTCCATCTCTCTTTAGGGACAAACACAGAAGAAAAATTACAATTTGTAGACTTAACTAAGTCTTTGTGCCAGGTAGTTTCCTCATGGTGACTTTCCGTACGTTGCATGAGGTGAGCTCATAGCCCGGGCTTTGAGGCCTGGAGAAGAGTCGGAGCAAGCTGATCCACTGTACAGGGGACAGTGCACACAGGGATCAGCACGTGATTCAGCTCTTTCAGCTCTCTATTTGAAGAGAACTCAGCAGCCCACAGGATAACATGTTGGGAAGAGCACAGCACCTGAGAGTGGAGCACTAACTGATTCAAATCAATCTTTGCCAGCTGCAAACCAGACGAAGTGGACACCTGCACAGATCCAATCCCTGCTGATGTGGTGATTTCCATCTGTGACTATAAACCTCTCTGGTTTGTGGAACCTTGCCATACGTGGCTGGGCTGTCTTTACTGATTCCATTAATGAACAATTCCTAACTCCACGCTATCTTGCTTGGTGTAGGAGTCGCCTTGCAGGTATATGTGTGTGCTTCATGAGCCAGAAACCGTGGCCTGCATCACGAAAGACTGAGTGGAAGTCCGCAGCCTCCAAGCAATATTTTAGACTGACTCTGCTTCCACAGCAGAGCAGTTCACAAGGGTAATATATTCTGAGAGTCCACTGGAATGGTCTGCTGACAGGAGCTCTGTGGTGATGCTGTTCATTCCCTGGGGAGCTTTGGTGTTTATGTGAGCCTTTACTCATCTTTCAGCTGAAGAAGGGGGAATGGAAACTTCCATGTTTGAGAACACAAAATGGATTTCTATGCCTAAAAGGACTTTCATACAGAGAAAGCCAGAGCTAGCTCTAAAATTCTAGAACGGCAGCGTTTGGTGGGACTGTAGAGATTGCTTCCTATGCAGTTTAGCATGGTAACCGCTAGCCGTGTGCAACTGTGCTACAATTGAAAATAATTTAAAGCAAGTAAAATTAATAATTCAATTTCATTCTCATACTAGCGAGTTGCATGCCATGCAGGACTAGGGGCTATCATATTGGACAGCACAAACAGAACACTTTATCATCACAGAGAGTTCTATTGAGTAGCACTGGCTAACTGGCTAGTCCACTCCCCATATTGTAGAGAGAAGAAAACAGAGGATTATAAAGGTCAAGATCAAGGATCTTGCACTCTTGTCTTACAGATAGTAGCTTGGCTGCAATTAGAAAGGACCTAGTTTGTCTTTTCATACTCCCTATTCTGATGACAGTGTCGGCTAGTTTTCTATTTACATTCAGCACAAACACAAACAGAAACAGAAGAGAGCAGGCTGGTGACAAAATTAGCGAGGAAGTCTCAGAGTATGGATGGGTGCAAAATTAAACTGAAATAGATGTCACCTCCATGAGACTCCCCAAGACTAATATGAAGAGAAGAGAGTTTTTCCTAATAGCACTCTGCATAAACCTGCAGCTCATGGAGCTGCCTCAGTTACGATGGGACTGCACCATCTATTTACCCAGTGAATGTAATTTTTCATGTTTCTTTGGTTTTGTATATGTATGGCATATGGGACTTTCATTGCTTAAGTAACTTTAAGAAAGTTGTACTTGTACTGTATACATGGCATATTTAGAAACATTTGGGTCATAACAGCCAATAAGCAATAAAGGCCACTGTTAGCTTAGATATGGAAAAAATACTTTCAATTACCCTGCAATTCAAAACTTGCACTGCAATGTAAGGTGTTGAGGTTGTGCAGGCTATGAGTCTATGATTAAGGACCCTGTACAAGAAAATAGGTGGAAAATTCCTATGAAATTCTTATCTTCACATAAAAATATCTCTAGTAATTTTCTCAATTTCCTTATGCACTAGAAGAATCATGCACTTAGGCCAAAGGGCTTCAAGAAAATACTGACATTTTCAGGGTTGATGTAGACTTCAGGAAACCCTTGAGCTCCTAAGGGTCAGGAACAGTATTCTTATTCACCTGTATCCCCATTACTTAACACTGTGTCTGGAATAGATATAGCCTGGCAATATTTGAGGAAGGGAAGAAGGAGGGAGGGAGGAAATAATCGACGTCTTTAAATTTCTAGATAGCTTGTCAATTGGAAAAGGAACACATATCACAGAGAACTTTAATCATCTTGGTTTGGTCTCCTCCCGGTGGCTAAAGGGAGTCATGCCTGTCAGATAGACCTCTCTTGTTTCTGTCTTCTCACCACCGGTCATACTTAATAGAACCTATTTCTTTCTCTAGCTACTACTTCCTTGAAGCTTACCTGCTTCAACTGGAATTGAGTTACTTTGGCTCCAGGAATGGACAACAGACCTGGGCCTGACAAAAGAGAATAGTTGAAGGGCACAACTAATGGGAATAATCTACAGAGATTCCAAGAAGAAGGAACCTTGTACTAGTGTTCGTGAGTTGAAGGAAAGTCATTGTGCAGCTGTCCTGGTCGTCTATGAACCTCACTGATCAACTCAGAGGAAAAAGACCAAGACAGACAGATGACTGATGCCTCAGTTTGAATATCTTGATAGAGTCTTGAATATTTTGGTTACCTGAGCCAATAAAATAACTATCCTTCCCCCTTTAAAAGCCTATTTTTAAAAGGGGCAAAAGGGAAGGGGAAGTGGGAGGGGTGGGGGAAAGAAAAGAAGGAAATGGAAATAATATGAGAAAATCAAAAAATGGAAACAAAGTTTTTGTAAATAGGGAGGGATGGAGAAGTTGAAGGCAGGGCAAGGGAATGGGGAAAACATAAGAACCAGGAGAGACTATGCAAAGGTGCAAATTTCCAATGATGAATGTCATTATACTGTATACCTAAAATGTACCAATAAAATTTTTTTTAAAAGCCTATTTTACTTTTGTTTCTGTTACTTGGAACAGAGAGAGTAAGGAAAAAATTACTTAAATTAAAAAAAATTACTTCTGAAAGATTACCACAATGACCCTTACAGCTATTAACAGATAGTTGAAACTTCCTTACGTTAGCTACACTTTGGAAAGTACAGCTCTCCTTAGATTTCCAGGCTCCTCTGGCCTTCATAACATGGATCTATTTCTATATATATGTCCTCTGATTTCCACACACTGTGTCCTCTGCTTTAACCCCAATCTAGCTCACAAATCCTTCATTTATAATGCCTGATACTAGCCTTGTGCACTTATGCTTTCTTGACTCTTAATTTTCCAAACTTACCTCATGAGTCAGCTCAGTACAAGAGAAAGATATAATAAACAAAGATTTATATGGTACCTTGTGCTTTCTATTTAATAACTGGTCTGTCATGGAATTTATCTTCATACAAAGTTGGATAATTTACAAGTGGCTTGGCAGCCATGGCTCTAGTAAATTATGCTTCCTACTCTACCTCATTCACATGGACACCTTGGTACATACTAGGTCTCCTGTGCTCAAAAATCACCAAATGTATTTTAGGGTTTCTTCTTTGGAAAATGAAAACTAATGCTACAAGGAAACAGTAGTTCATAGCTATGTACTATATGATGATCTGATATAAAAGAGCAGGAGCTGTATGGTTAGCAGGCTTAAGTGCAGGCTCAATAGCTTGATGGAGGGCTTTTAATACAACAGCTTTTGGGGCCTGTGATACACATATTAATTTTATTTCTTGTTGCAGAGGCTCAAGGACATACAGCTATTAAGTGTTGTAAAGGTAGAATTTACCCAAATACAAAGCCTCAGCTCTTTCCACTATACTTTAGTTTTCTTTGGGTGTTTTATTACATGCCCTTTGGAGGATAAAGCAGAAAGATGGTGATATTTTGGTTAAATAGGTATTTTGTAGTTTATATAGCAGATATCCCCTTTGTAACAAAAATGAGAGATTAATGGATAATAAAGCAAAGACTAGTTGGTCTGTTTGTGACTCATTATTATTACTCTATCATCAGTTTACAAAAATAGTATATATTATCTATTTGTTACCATCAGGATACATAATGTTTTGCATTTTTGTGTTTTCAATCAAAATCTAATTTGCACATGGACTAGTTTCAGAAAGTTCCAAGATCAAGTCCAATTCTAGTTGTAGCCAAAGACTGTGATAGGGTCATCTGGGATTAGAAAACACAACCATCTACCCTAGAATTATTTGTATAACTTCCTTAGGCATGTGAGAAAAGTACGTGTCTGGATTGAAGAAATCTTAGGAGCCAAATTCTAACTCTCAAGGAATTAAATATCTGGAAGAATTAGTATATGGCTACATTCCTAACCACCCACCCCTTCTTCTGCAATATCTCATGTACTTAGATTTCCTTGACTTTTGTCAAGATTCCTTGTTGTTATGGGTTGGTATTTAAATGTCCTCCAAAGAGTAGTGTGTTGAAGGTTTGGTCTACTCAGATCGTCCTATACGGAGGTGATCAAAAGTAGCAGGTGGAGCCTATTGGAAGAAGTTAGGTAGTTGTGGGGTTTTTTTCAACCAGGGTTGTTCCTCTTTCTCACTGATACTCAGCTGCCATGAAGTGAGCAGCTTTGCTCTGTCATGTGTTTACACCATGATCTCTGCCTCACCCCAGTCCCAGACACAATACAGCCACACAAGGACTGAATTCTCTGAAACCATGAACAAAAATAAACCTTTCCTAAGAAAAAAATAAATAAAAATAAATAAATAAACCTTTCCTCCTATAAGTTGTTTATATTGGGCATTCTGTGACAGTGACAGAAAAGTCTAACATGTTTGCAGTCTGTGCATCTCTTGAGGACAGACATTGTAAAGGTCTTTTCTATCATAATGTCTCAGAACCTAGCTAGTTCCCAATGGTAGATCAATGGTAGGCATTAAAGAGTTGTTGGAATAAATGCATGCTTACCACAAAGAGCACTATGTGTTTCTTGCTGGTATGCTCTCTTTTCCAAGGCTAGAGAACTGGAGTTGAGAGAAAAAATAACTCATACATCTAAGTTAAGTCTGACTTTTAAGATGATGTTCCTTGCTTAGGGAGTACAAATTGGCAACCTCCTTTCTTGAGTAGAGACAAGTAGGAAGGAAGTGGTTTGCTGTCACATTTCCCTGGGAGGAGCTGTTCTCCAGAGGTTAGCACCAGGTGAAGAGGAGGAGGAGCCTGGAGTCCCTAGTAGTTTCTTCTATTCCTTAGATGCTTCTACATCCAGGGTGACAAGGGATACCAAAGCAGGTGATAAATGACAGATGGCTGCATTCCAAGCAACAGTCACTTTCCAGCAGTAGTGCCAAAGAGATTACCCTCTGGAGGAAGATCCCAGATGGAAGTCAAGCACCTTTCTTCTGATCTTTACCCAGGGCTAATAGTATCTGGGCATGTCTTCAGCACAAAGCTTCTTGAAGAAAGATATACCTGGGCAAAGGA
Source organism: Heterocephalus glaber (assembly GCF_000247695.1). The sequence goes on from NW_004624811.1 coordinate 10,371,836, forward strand.
AGGTAGCCATTACAAAATCACTAGGCACATGTGGACCACATGCCAGATGGTTCAGTAAAGGTAGGCTTGCCTCCTTACCCTTTCATGCAAAAGGAACAGGAAAGCTGCAGACAGTAGCCCCATACCTTAACCTCACCATCTAGATGTTCTGTTGTCCTGTATTCCCCATTCAAGAAAGGATTCTGCTACTTTATCCAACCAGGAGATTGGTCATCCTACTGTCAGAATATCTGTTTCTTTTTCCTCTGTGTTACATCTTATAGGGTAGATGCTTGTCAGAATGTTTAACTAGATGAGAAAGGGGGATGTTGGGCTGCTGTTGTACTTACTTGCTGATGAATTTTGTAACTATGGCAGATTTCCTTCTCAGGACTTAATTTCATAGATAAATACAATCTGTGAGTTGATGTTAGTCCCACCTACTTATAACTGTTGAAAGCCACTGTTATATGCTAAAGTAAATAACAATATTTGAATGAAAAAACGGGCTTAGATTATATCTATAATATGTTCTTTGCTACCATGTTTTAGTCCAAATACAAAGTCTTCAACTACTGGTTCTGATTATAAACAACTCACTTAGTTCTATCTGAGCCCATTTATAAACTAATTCATTTGTCCATGTATCTTCTCTTCATTCACCAAGTATTAATTGAAATCCTGCTGTTACTTAGTACTACATTCGGTGTTATAAAAGGACTAGTCATATCTACTTAAAAGAGTAATTCCATATGTAAAATGAGATAATTTAGAAGAGCTTATAGCACAGAGGGGTAGGTAATAAACTTCTACTGTATATGAATTTGGAAAGGAAACATGTTTGAAGATGAGGGAGATGAAATCCTTTTTAGGGTTTAGTTCAATGAGTGCTGAAACCTTGTTATAGCAACCTGGCCATTCCTTGTTGTGTATTTCTACCAATGTCTTTAGAGATGTATTTGCTTTCCTCAATAATAAAATGGAGGCATCAGTTTGAAATTGCCCAAAAACCAGGTAAAATGAAGTTTAAGATCAGCATACACCCATGGGAAAATATTTCCTAATTTTGCTTTGGAATTAAGACTTTAATATAAATCATATTCAGATAGAGCCTTCTTATAAGGAAAGCCACCCTCTGGGGAGCCACACTGTGAACTTCGGTGACAGGAGGACTTCCCTGGAGCATTCCTGAGTGGCTGTGCCTGCCCGACACTCTATGCCCACTCTGATCAGCAGAGGATCCTCACCCCATTCTCCCCAGGGTCTTCAGTAGTGGATTCAGCTTACACCATGTAGATGGTCAAAGAGTGCTGCTGAGCTGCCTGGAGAAGTTATTTCTGTTCTCTCTACTCTGGAAACTTAGAGAACTAGTATGAAAATTTTTTAAATGCCAAGAAGTGGGTGGATATCCTAGGGCCACAGTGAAAAGCAAAACCATTCTTATTGGCTGTTTTGCTTGGTAAATCAATCAGGGCTAGTTAAATGTTCTACTGAGAATAGGGGTGTAGTCTGTTTTATAAGGCTGCACAATTCTTCAGCAAGGCGATATGAAGCCTTCTCCCATAGGAAGCTGCTGACTAATGTGAAGTAGGTGAATTCTTTGCAAGTGCCCCAAGTAATTGCAGCTGGAAGACAAGCAGAGAGCCATTTATTAACCAGCACCTTGGAGACCCCAGTGAAGATGAGAAATTTAGGACAACTTAGGCATTTTTCCTACTCTGTTTTCCTAAGAGTCAGACCTGGCAGCATTGTTGGAAATAGGAAGAAATGTTCAAGAATTCTGTGTTTTAATCACTTTTGACATAATTCTCCACAGTGCAAAAGTAGAGACAGTATTCTTTTAGCCCAAATCTTTATATTCTTCTCTGGCCTTAAAGTCAATCTCCAGAAATCCATCCTTCACTCTGCTTTTTGTCTCACCTGGCCTGGTTGGGTGCCCCTGTGGACAAAGATAGCTTTTAGATCTTTGCCTTCCATTCTTCAATGAAAGTTGGCTTCCTAAGAAGATAAAGGGGCCTACTTCCAAGACCTATGACTCTTCTTACCATTCTTCTTGTCTTTGAACAATGGCTTGAAAGAAAGATACTTTATTAAATGCAAAGTGAAGTAATATTTCTTGATCAAATCTCTTTTTTAAGCCTACATATATAAAATCCAGTCTTTCGAAGACATTTTTTAAGGAGAGTGAACTGTGGAAACATTTATTTTAATAATTCATTTCAGAAAAGTTGGAAAGAATTTGGTTCTATCAAGAGAGAGTTTAGTAGAGGTGAAATAGAGTCATCTTTATTTATTTAGAGAAAGATAATTGGAGGCTCATACAATAATAAGAAAAATCTGAAATTCACTGATTTTAAAATTCAACCGTATATGCTTAAAATCAGCTTCTGGTGTATTTCAGAGGGCTATAATTATGAAATAATTAGTAGCAAGTTAAATACCACTGTTCATAGTGTTGATACTGCCATTCAACTATATGGTTAATGTTTGTTTCATATATTTATTCTTACTTGATTTTTAAAACTGATATATATTAATGGAGTATCATATGATGTTTCAATACATGTATACACTGTGTAAAGTTTCAATTTTGTTACACATATCAACATCCTTAATCATGTTAACTTTTAAAAATAAATGATAGCAAATCAAAGTAACTGTTATCACAACATATTAAATGTTCTTAAGAATGTGAATTCATTTTGAAGCTAGTTTTGAAACCCTGAAATTCTAGGTTTATCTTTGGAATTAAAAATTTACCTGGTCTTACAAAAAAAAATTACCTGGTATTTATGAAATGGGCAAGGTTAGTTCTAAAACTGATGTCTTAAAGTAAAGCTATGATCATCCCATGTGACACCAGTAATAATGGTGAACCAGGGAATACTAGGATCTCATGCCCCAGCAAAAATGTGGAGAAAGGTCCAAACAGAAATATACACACCAATCTTATCTGAGCTCCGGGTGATAGTCTAAGACTCACAGCAACCAAGCCAATATCTAAACAATTAGAAATCCTTTTCAAAACAATGGAAATTTTTATGGATTTTTTATTTGTTTTGTTTCATTTTATTCCCAGCCTTGTACTGGGCTTGATATTCAGGCAACACATTGGTTCTCAGTTCCCTACCTCACACTGGAGGACACAGAGCAAAACTTAGTTTTAAATTATTATGTACATCTATTCCAACTTTTCTGCGGAATATCCAAAAGAATAAAGCATGACACTTCTTGCTGTTTTATTCAACTCCTAACTTAAGCAGGAAAAGTGATCATTGCTTGTAAAAGCTGCAAAATATATATAGACCCAGGGACACTGACACAAGAGATTATTGGTGGAGAGAAACAATGTACCATCTAAGGCTCGGAGAAGAGCTAGAGTGGGGCTCTTTGGGAAAATAAAATAGTTGTCACTTATGAATTTAGGGGACTTGAGAAAGCCACATATACTATCAGGCCAAATGCAAATTTACAAAATATTTGAGACCTTAAGGAGATCCCTAGGGTCACAGCAAGCCGCACAAAGTTGAAGAGGTCACCAAAAATGAATCCAGTCTATAGACTAGAAGTGTTCCTGGCATTTAAGGAAATGTTTGTCCAAATATTAGCTGAACACAGAGAATTTTGTGGTCATACATACTAAGGAATAATTTTTGCAAAAATAGTTTAGAGAAAACAAGAACACATGGCCCATTTAAAGAAACAAAATAAGTTGGTAAAACTATCCATGAAGAAGCCCAAACTCTACACTTACTAGACAAAGTCTTTAAAATAGCTCTCTTAAAATATGCACAAAAATGCTTAAGGAAAAGATCAACAAAGACCTAAATGAAATCAGGAAGACAAATATGAACAAAATGAGAATATCAACAAAGAAATTAGAAATTATCAAAAGGAATCAAACAGAAATTTTAGAGCTAAAAATATATATTAACCAATTAAAGTGGTTCAACATAAGTTGTAAACAGGTGCAACAAATAGCTATTTAACCTTGAGATACAAAAATTAAAATTATGAAGTCTGAGAACAAAGAGAAAAATAGTGAAGAAAAGTGAACAGAGCCTATAGGACTATTGTATACCATTAAGTGGACCAGTTCTGGTGCATTATAGGAGTTTCAAATAAAGAGAGAGAACAAGATTGAAAGAATATTTGAAGAAGTAAACCCCAAACTCCTAAGTTGAATGAGAAACATAAAATCTATAAATTCAAGAAGCCCAACAAACCCGAAGGATGATAAACTCAAAGTGACTGCAACAAGACACCATATAATCAACTTGTCAAAAGCAAAAAACAAAATCTTGAAAGCAGCCTGGCTCTGAGACATTATCAGCCAATTTGTCATCAGAAATTTCTGTGTCCAGAAAGCAGTAGCACGATACATTAAAAACACTAAAAGAAAAAAAAGATCTCAACAAATAATTTTACATCTGTCAAGACTATTCTTCAAAAAAAATGAGGGAGAATTAAAACATTTCTAGATAACCAAAGCCAAGGGAACTCACTATTGCTAGACCTGCCTTATATTTAAGATATACTGAAATCAGTACTTCAGGTTGAAATAATAGAGTCCTAGACAATAGCTTGAAACTCTATGAAGACATAAAGCACACTAGTGAAATGCATCACTGTGACAAAAAAATGTCACCTGAACTTACAACAAAGCAAATATTTTGTTAGAGACTGGGGCCTTCTTTCTCCCAGCTGGTGCGTGATCACCTATCTGCTTTGAAAAATGTCAAAAACCCCAAAGTTTTCTCATCACACCTACAATTTCAGTTTGGCTTTGAATGCAGCCCCTTTACCTGCTGACTTGAATATGGTTCCCATTCTCCCCTGAAGTGACAGGCTGAGCTCATTGAGCAGGTTGAATATGTGACACAAGCAAGTTTTTTTGACTCGTTTTGTGATAGTAAAATGTGCTCTAATGGTGATGTTGTTTTTCTAAAATAAATTTCTGGAGCAGTTCTCATAACTCAGAAGTCTGGCCAGCATGTAAAAGAATACATGCATGCTCTGAGTCTGTCTCCTTACAAATGCGTGGAAATAGATGTGAGTTAAGGGCAGGTGCCTCAGTGTGACTGATAACTTTGATTATATCCTGCAAAATGTTATCAAGTTCAGGTGATTTTTTGGTTGGCTAGCATTTCTCAATGGATGATGTCACGCATAGCCCACATTTAGAAGTAACCTCTTTGACCCGAGTAATGAAACCATAAAGCTCCTCAGTCATCGTAGCCACTCTGTCTATGCATATATGAACACAAAATGACTGATTCCATTATCCTGATATGTAATCATTCAAAGACTTGGATAGTTCTGCACCTGTGGTGTCAGCTGGCAACAAAAGTGCACATAACATTTTTGTGCATATCCTCCTGAAATACAGATCTCACAAAGACAAGCATTACTGCCTTGTTTTCAAGATGTGCAGACTTGTCAATATGGCTTGTGTACCACGGTGATACATTTATGACAACTGTAGCTCAATATCCTATGTAGTTTCATCCATTCATCAACTTATGGTGAGGATTGAAAGGGGAACACAGGCCACCTTTTAACTGCAGCCTCTTCTAAAATTTCATTACAAATGTCCTAAGCAGCAGACAGGATCAACTTTTTTTATTAGTATATGTTTGTAGTACATAATGCTTATATTCCTTGTGGGAAAGTGGTACATATATCTTACTTCCTTTGTTTCATCCCTTTTTCCTTTCCTCCCTTCTCCCTCTATCCTTCTTTTAATACTCTTCATTTTTGTACATGTTTGCAGCACATCATGTTTACATTCCTCGTGCGGAGTTGGTACATATAGAAAACACATATTTATTCATTTTCTTTTAATCCTTCTCCCTCCTCTGCTTCCCACCTCCCTCTATCTCTTGATCCCCTTCCCCTTTGAGGAAGATCTACCTGTACTTGACATGTAGTAGCTGCTCAATAAGTATTTGTTGTAGCAAATCAAAAGTTATTATTTTCATCAGGAATCCAAGTCAACTCTTTAAGAACTCACTTTAATTTGTGAGAAAAAAATCTCAGACTACAGCAGATATCACAGTACAGTTTTAAAAGTAAAATACAAACTTTTAAGAAAAACCTCTCAATTTTGCATTTCCTCTGTGTTGCTTTTACTAATAAGAAATACTTCAATAACATTATGTTACATGGAAGCAACTGCTGCCTTTTTCTATATTACTTTGTCTTTTCTGTGATTTCTATGATTTTAAGAAGAAACTGAAGCATACTTTTTGTCCTGTCAATGTAAGTCTGCTCCTACTGATGAACAGGGCAATTGCAGGCATAAACTATAGACACTTGACTTAAGCAGACCGAAGAGGTCTATTTTTGACACTCTCCTTCCCCCAAATATTTTGAGCAAAGGGGAAGGGATATGCCATATGCACACAATTTTCAATAAAATATTAAAATAATTGGTAGATGTCCAGGGAGGTAGCACAGTGGCACTGCGCCCGCTTTGCAAGCACAAGGTCGAGTTTGGTCCCCGGTACAAAAAGAAAAAGAATAAAAATAATTGGTAGCTGATCTTCATAGACATCTCCTTGATGAATCATACCATCTCCTAGTCTTATTTGTGTGCAGTCTGCATCTACACTGCTCTGCCATGGCCATATGTAACCATTAGAGTATGATGGAAGTGATTATATGACTTCTGAGGTAGGCCACAGAATCACGTCATGCAGCTTCGTGTTCGTGGCTGGCACCTCCTGCTTTGAGAAGAGCCAGCGCTGTCTATGGCCATACTATCCTGAACACGTCTGATCTTGTCAGACAAAAGCCAACACCGTGCAAGATGTTTGGCTGCTCTAAAGGCTCTGTGCTCTGAGAAAGCCTAAGATGGCCACATGGAAGGACCACATGGGGAGAGAGTGATGATAGCCCTCCCTGCTAGTCTAGCCATTTTTTTCTACATGTCAGACAAACATTAGTGAAAGAACTATATTAGACATTCCAGTCCCAACAGATGCTGTATGGAGAGAGACAGAGGCCCCAACCATAGACTCAGGAACAGGCTCCATCCAGGTAAGAGAATATAATTGGAAAAGTGTAACTATGGATTCTAAGTTGCTGTGACTTCAGAGTCAAGAAAAATCTATATGGCTTTGTAGTTTTTTTAATAAATATTTTTTTCATGAAGTTTATTGGTACATTTTAGGTATACAATACAGTTACATTCATCATTGGGATCTTGTACCCCCACATGATGTATCTTGGTTTTTATTTTTTCCCCATTCCCCTGTCCTCCCTTCAACCCCTCCACCCTTCCCTATTTACAAAGATGGGGTTTTTTCCACTTACAAGTGATGCATTTTATTTTTTTTAATTAAATTCTTTTATTGGTACATTGTAGGTATACAACACAATTACATTTCTCATTGGGAACTTGTACCTTTACATGATGCATCTTGGTTCTTATTTTTTCCCCATTCCTAGCCCTCCCTTCATGCCCTCCACCAT